>JANVCQ010000003.1:16942305-16953461 GCA_025531925.1 Erythroxylum plowmanianum | reverse complement strand
TAAAGTAAGAAGTGATGCATTGGATGCTATTCTCTTCTTCTTTTTCATGCATAACCAAAATTGAGTGTGTAAGAAAGTGTTCTTGCATGATTTAACTCTCTCTCTCCTTTCTTGCATAAGTGAACCGAATTTAGCAAGAGAAGAGTCTCATTTTTGGTTCATTTTCTTCTAAGAAATATTTCCTCCAAAGATTTCTTCTCCGTTCCTACTAAAGGATCTTGTTAACTAAGTTGTCCAAGAAGAACAAGTGGTAGATCAAGTTGGTTGAGGATATAACAACAAGGAGAAGATAGATTGACAAAGGAAAGGATTCAAAAGTAAAGGTTTTGGATACAAGAAGAAGGAGAGGATAGCGCAGTGATGAATTAAAGCTATAGCAAAGGAGTCGGTAATACTCGTCATCTTGTTTATGTTTATTATTATCCTCATACCATATCATGTATAGATTGACATGATGATTTGGATATATTGCTTCCGCTATAAATATGATTTCTAAAAAGTTTTGAAATCTACCGGTTCTCCAAATATAACATGCTTTCATTTTTCGATCCAACATTTAGTTCCTCTCGAAGTCTCTTTCTAACCGAAGTCTTCCCTTGTGGTCAAGGCCCAACTCCCATGCCAATAATGTAATCTGATCTATTGCCTAAGACTTTGTTGCACACTTCATCCTCTATTATTGGATGATCTTGTTCTATTGAATTTGCCAATTCCTTACACATTGTGACCTCTATCATCAGATGGAAAAGAGAAGCTTGACTTGGTGGCGGTCAAATGGTGAACATTGTGATGTAGCAGTTTGTCCAACAGCCAAGGGAATAGCAGTGAATGGTTATCTAGTTAACTGACGCTCTTATCCTTCTGTTAAATACGTCTCTTACAAGAAAATGTTTTATAACAATGATTAGTTGGTTATAAAAATGCAAGATCCACCCTGGTTCATAAACATAGAGAAATGGTGGCAAGTAATTGTTTCACTTGGATATGGGAAATATGTTATATTTGCATCCCTAATATAGAAAATATTTGGAATGATTGGGAAGCAATGTTTAATATATATTCACATTCTCCTTTAGGAGCACAACAACATCTTTTGAAGTACTTCAATAAGTAAGGAATATGATTTTTAATTAAAAAAATTCTCCTCACCAATGGTATTACTATTATTAGTTATTACCACAACTTCAAGCCATAATAAAACAACATATATTGTTGAGAAATACTCAAGATTCCCATATTCTAAACATAATGTTTTGCCTACAAGCTGGGAATATTAGCTTACTTGAACAAAAATGTAGAGACAAAACAGATATGCAACAGGAATGAAAAATACACATAGAATGTTAAAAGTAATTACATGATCTATCCTTAGATTTGTGTACAAGGATATGATTGAGCATTCTGTCAATCATGGAGGTGCATAACTTGATGTTGACAGGCATTTAAACTGAAAGCCACTGATTATACTCATCCATCCTTACTATAAGGGAGCTGGAACTGGAGGAGCCACCTCTACCATATGCCTTCATTTTTAGATAGTGAAAAATAAACTCAGGAATTGCTTTCGGATCAGTAAATATACCATTAAACATTTAAACAGGATGCATACCTCTACAACTTTAGATGTATTAGTGGCACTATCAAAAGTCCTCAAGTATTTAAGATTAGTTCTCTACCAATAGACAACATCTCCAATGGGCCTGACATAATTCAAGCAACCACTGTAAGACTGAAGGGAAAAGATAAAAAGTTGCAAGTATTTAATCCGAATAATGTGATAGATAGTTTGGATGATTAGTAAACTCGACCTAACTTAAACTACTAAAAAAGAGGACCACACTGATGTAGTGCCTCAAATACCTAAGACTAGTAGTAGAGCTTTTTATGCTAAGTTGTTTTCCAATTTCATCACTTAAGTAGGAGTGGCCATCTGCTCTAACTCCCTGAATCAAGAGGGAAATTCTAGAACTTGATATTGTCCAAAAATGAGAGATCTTGTAAGGCCTATTAAGGATAAAACAAAGAAAACCACAAAAAATAATTTCTGATTAGCTGGCACTCGCCATAAAATCCTCTACCAAGTCAAACTTTGAAAACTTTGTCTAACAATTTACTAGTAGCATCTTCCCTGGAGGATATGTAAGACTTTCCTTTACAAATTAGATCTATAGCATTCATCGCAAGTAACTACAACAAGGTAAAATTATAAACATATCAACACTCAGAAGTCGTCTGAAATGATGATAACGATGTGACAGGAAAATCTAAATTCCAAAATGTTTGTAACTTCTTCAGATTCTTAAAGATAACAAAACAATAGATGAGTTCAATCTAAATCAACCTCTCCATAAAAATGTGGGTTAGTGATGCAATTCACCATAGTGTGCTTTTCATTAAGTCCTACATTGAATGCTTTAATATCAGGCAAACTCCATCTTCAAAGGTCTACATCTTTAATGTACTTAAGAACCATCTTAACACTATCACTATTTTTCAAGTCCAACATTTCATCTGCTTTCCCCTTATCATAAGCAAAACAAAAAGATTGAATCTCAATATTTAACACCACACCTCAAAGCCACAGATATCAAACTAAAATCACAACAGGCAACTTACAGAACCAGATTTCAGATTAACAAGCTTGCTAGTGAAATGCTCATACGTCATGTTAGAGCTACTCCTTTCAACATTACCAAAAAATTTGACTTTCTCTAATAAATCTTTAATGGAAGAAACAATCTCTAAGGTAGACTTTCTATGATCAAAACCTATCACCCTATAGACTGAACAAACCACAACACTACATAAGCTACATTGCCTTAGTGGAAACTGATCGCAACATATTTGAGCCAAAGAATTTAGGTTACTTGCATTTAAAATGTCGCGAAATTGTCGAAACAAACTAGGGCGGGCAAAGAAAACCAAGGAGATAACACCTTTCCAGCCCTTCCATTCATAAGTCCTCAATCCTGGTAACAACCCACAGCAAAGTTAACATCTTTTTCTATTTTTAGGTTTAAAGTAAATAGATTTAAAACATCTTTGATAACCAAAAAAAGTTAGAGAAAGAAAGGGTATGGCAACCAAAAACCTAAGAGGTACAATAGAAGAGAAAGGCATAATAAGAGAAGGAATACGACATTGTAAGTGGAAGAGATGAGCAAAGAGGGCAGAGATAGCTCCTGAGAAAGATGGGTAATTTTAGAGCACCAAAGTTGCAATCTTTTCTTCTCTTACTTTCGCTATGAGTTCCAACGCTGTGTTTGATTGGAACTCTCAACCTCTGACGCTATGGATCAAGGGCGTCGATGATAAAAGAGCCCTCCATTTTCTTCAAAAGTACAAAGTCATCAAGTACTATTGAAATAAATGAGATTTGCTTTTTATTAAAAAAGTTCTTCTGTTGGACAAAAAGACTTAGTTAGATAAGAAGCTAGTATTGCAACCCAGACAACTGGATTTGTGATTCTAGAATAGAAAGGCTTAATAAAAGGTAAAGCAACTTGAAAAAACTATGATATGGTAACCACCAACAAAGCAAAATACAGAGCCCTGGCGACATAAACCTTACATTGCATTTTGCTTGCTGCAGAGAGATGAAGGCAGAGAGAAGAAACCAAGAAGGCAGAGAGAAAAAACCAAAGAAGAAGAATCATTGGAGAAGAAACCTAATGAGAAATGAACGCGCGAGAAGAAAATGTTATAATTAAACAAAAGGTAATCGTGACATTTTATTTAACAAAAATGTCGTGGTTTCTATTTCATGATGTTTTAATTAAAAAATACCGCGAAAAGTGTAACAATTCTGTAACATTTTTACAAAACATCATGAAAATTTTAAACTTTTCGTGACTTTTTTAATCATCACAAAAAGTCTTCACATTCAGCGACATTTTATTAATAAAACATCGCGGCTTGTGTTGTTTTCTTGTAGTGATTTCTTAAATTCTCTAGGAAAACAAAAAAACTTAAGTAGATTATGGATGAAATTCCAACTTATAGAATCAAAAGTTTTGTTGAAATTCATTTTAACTGCACAATATTTTGAAGAATTTTTATGAAGTTACCCTTCAAGAACTCTTGAGCAATTAGAATGTTATCCCCTATCATCCCTTGTTTTAGGAAAGTCCCTTGGTTATCACTAATGTTAGATTAAAGTACCTTTTTGATTCTATTAACCAAAAATTTTGCAATTAACCTAAATTTACCAAATGACGAAGCATTTGGTGTCCTAGGAGCAAAACAAAGGAATCACTTGATTAATTCTTTAAAATGGACGTACTTAGAGAAGAATTCCTTAACTGCTTGTTTCACTATAAAGCCTACTTGTGTCTAAGTTTTTTTAAAGAAAGAATCATTCAATCCATCGAGATGAAGGGCTTTATCTCCATTCATCTTGAAAACTATTTCGTCTATTTCATGAACATTCACTAGCTTAGTAAGAGGTAGTGCTTCTTCCTACCCAATTCTAAGATTAATAAAGGATTCAAGAACCTCCATGGAAGAGGTGCTTAGTGATCTTAATCCACTTGAATTATTGAATAATGTCATTGCCTCAATTAGTAGCTCTTCTTAATCGGAAACAAAAGAGCCATTCTAAGAGAAAACATAACAAATTATGTTAGAATTCCTTTTAAGCACGATAGAATTAAAGAAGAATTTGTACATATATCCCCCTCCTTTATCCAAGTAACCCTGGATCTTTGCTTTAATAAAGAGTCATAGACCTCCTCTTTACATAAATATTCTTTCAATTCTTGCTTCTCTTTAAATAGCAACTCATACTACTAGGATTATTTGCAAGTCATTGTTGAACTATAAGTAGCTGCTTTATAGCTTTTGTAAACCCTTTTTTTGTATTAGGAACACTTTTGATGTTCAAATTCTTTAATTCTTATTTAATACCTTTCAATTTCTATGCACAAACAAATTGTTTGGAGCCTTGTACATTGATATGAAATCCTTTCAAAATTGCATCTTAGAATCCTTCATTAAAAACAAAAGAATTATTAGATCTGAATAGGAACTTCGAATTTACCTTTTGATACAAGTTTTGAAATTTGATAAGAATATGGTTTGAAAAAAGTGGTTCCATAAAACCTTGCTTTACTCTCTAAGGATTTGGTTAACCATATAAGGTTTAACATAGCCCTATTCATTTTTATTAATTAAAAAATAGAAACTTGTTTGTTTTACCATGTAAATCTATTTCCCTCTTAACTTAGGTCTTGCAATTCCAAGTATTCTAAACATTCTTTGAAGTCATCAGTGTAGGTCTTTAAGCTAGGATGTCCTTTAGCATTTAACCTAAATAAAATAGCGCTAAAATCCCCATAAACTAATAAGCCCTTCAACCTTTACCAGAGCAACTTCCTTTAAAAGTTGAGATTTAAACAATAAACAATGGAAACAATTACCTTGTGGCCTTCTAATAAAAATTGAACACATACATAAACCACCTAATGAGAAGCTACTAATTGCTCCACCTTGACAAACTTATTATTGTATATTATTATAATCCTCCCATATTAATGATGCTAATGGTCTAATAAAAAACCCTAATTAGAGCCCAAACTTCTCAACTTATTTATATTCTCAAATCTAATTTTGGTTTCCAAAAGACTCAAAATATAGAGTGCTCCCTATTGACAAAGTCCTTTAATGTTTATAGCTTAGTAAGGCAATGCCATGAACATTCCATATAAGAAGAGTCATTTGAGAATGGATTTACCTTTGGAGCTCTTACTCTTATTACTCCTACTTTCTTTCTCTTTCTTCACACAGTAAAAACCTTTATCTTTACTTCCTATTAAATCATTAATAGCAGCTCAAGATCCAGCTTACAATATGACAAACATTTGGCTATGTTATTTTGGCCACATTTTACAAATTGTTGCTAAAAGTAAGCTTTTTGTGACGATTTTGAAAATCATTGCCCAAAGATAGCCTTTTTGTGACAATTTTCAAAATCATATCAAAAAGTACACTATTTGTAATGCTTTTATAAACCCGTCGCAAAAGGACAGACTTTTGGCTATGTTTTTGAAAAGTATAGCCAAAAGTTGCACATTTAGTGACAATTTTGAAAATCGTCACCAACAGTAAACCTTTTAGTGATGATATTTTCAAAATCGTTGCCTAACAGTTAACCTTTATGGTGACAATTGTGAAAATTGTCCCCTAATGCAGACCTTTTGGTGATGATATTTTGAAAGTTGTTGCCAATACTCTTTGATGATCATTTTGGAAATCGTCATCAAATAATTAATTGCATCGTAATGCTGGTCAAAATAAACTAGACTACTACTATAGCAGTGGTGAGTCTAGTTGATTCCACAAAAAGTGTGTGCAAAGTTGTTGAAATGAAATTAATCAGTGTTTAGGATTTGGGGGGTTCGATTTTAGAAATAAGAAAATAAAATAAAACTAAAATAACTAACAAAAGCAATTTTAAAAAAAACATGTAAAAAATGAAAAAAGTGGGAAATCTAGTAGGGACCCTATTCTTTAATTCAATCTTAGCCTACAACCTAATTAAACATATTTCATTGATTTGTTGTTCTCTAACCTCTCCTAGAAATATTAATCGTGAGTTAATAAATTAACTCGAGTTTTCCCTTACATAGTGTTTAATCAAGATATGATCGTTAATTAAACCTAACTACTGAATAACCTAAGATACGATCTCTAGATTCAATTAAATAGTAGCATTACGAATTAGAAAATTTGATTAATCAAGACAATAACCAGATACAATGTTTCATTTAACCTAGGTTATGTTATCTCTAATGATTACGAATCATTAGTCACTACACATGAATTTTAACATAACAATTACGGATTATATCGAAATTCTAACAATGAGTTTACAAATAAATGATTCAATGAACACATTAAAATCATCTTTTCACAATACCCAATGGGTTCATACACAAATAATAGAACAATAACGAGAATACAATTAACCATAAACAAAACCCAGATCAATTAACATAGGATAACACAATCAATTTCTAATGAGAGAAAGAAACAACAAAAATAGTGAAAAACACTTATCCCAGGTCATCGACATTGATGTCACCTCCGAATTGACGTAGGGACATTACCCCTCCATGGGTCTCCAAATGATCATAGCTTTGCCCCTTAAAAATCTCCCAGCTGAAACCCTCCTTGTCCTCGATACTGCGCCTCCACTCTCTTCTATGCTACTGTTTTATTTATGTATTTATTTTCTGGGTCACTTTACTATCCCTTTAAAACCTACGCACCCACTTCTATTACTGTACATTTTGGTGACTTGGCAGATGGGTTGTATGCCTACCTATATGTCGTTTTGTTCCATACCTCCACCTATTATTTTGTCATTTCGTCATTTGTTGCTTCCCTTGGTTGCATCGTTTTTTTCAACTTATATGCGTGCATGAAACACATAAGTTGCTTGCATATTGGCCCTCAAATCTATGTTTTATCCTCGATGCTCTATCGTTTTTTTCTATCCATTTGGTCCAATGCTTTCTTATGTCATTTTATGCAGTTTTTTGGATGTTGCCTACTCAACTGCTTCTTGGTGTTTTGCTTTGCTTCCACTGTCATTGTAACAATTCATTACCTGCGGGAAGGTTAAAATAGTAAATATGAGTGATCAATGAGAGCTTAGAAATGCATTTTTCATGCTCATGCATAATATGGCATACAAATACACGTGAATAGTGAAAGTTTTGCACATGAAAATAATTGTACATGCATTCATGAATGATTCCGGGTACAATTGAATTGAATTGGAATTTTTGAAAATTTAGTTAATTTTGAATTTATTTATGTTGAAAATATTATTGGTTAGTAGAATTGTGAGATTTGTGAATTTTGGTGAATTTAGGAATAAAATTCAGAGAAAAATTATAGAAAATTGGGGAAAAGAAATCAAAAGAAGATTTGGAGATAGTTGGATTGTAAAGATAGAATTAATGGAGTTAGTTTCAAAAGAAACTTAGTTAGAGTTAGACCTTAGGAAAAGTGAAAACTGATAAATTGCTTTTATTACTTTTCAGAAGTAAGTTTGAGTTATCCGAGAGTTAAAAAGGGGTTTGTTCTTTTTCCAAAGTTCTTTCCTTATTATCATCTTCTTCGAATTTCTTCCCATACACAGAGTTTTCCATCAAACTCCTTATGAGAGTTAACTTTGCTTTTTCATATCCCTCACCACTTCCTCTACTGCTAAGTATTTCTTCTGCCTTAAGAAAAACTAGAAGTTGGTTAGTGTTCACAGTGGTTTACGTAATTTTGTATGGAGTTGGGGCTTGAAGATAGTTGAAGCTTTTAGAGTCTTCAAAAAGTAGTGAATAAAATTGTTAGAGTTGTGGATTTTTGAAATAAAGTTGATGAATTTATTGTTAGTGCATGATCATGACATTTACGTATATTTATATTCTTGAACCCTGTGTTAAGGGGATGAAAATTGTGGGTATGGTGTTATGTAGTTTTTGATAGATTGTTAGTGATCAGGTGTTGTGGAAATGGTTCTTGGAGTTGAAATAGCAATGAAATGATGTATAGGATTAGTGTAGAGAATTAGATATGCAAAAGTGATATGCTCTGTTTCTTCACTATGCATGTATGAATATATAGGTGTTTATACATGAGTTGATGAAAACTTATAGATGATCAAGAAAATGGTTTTTTGAGTTGAGGAGTAATTTTAAAATGATGGTCTGAAATGGGAATGAGTGTTTAAAAGAAAATTGAGAGGAAACATGGAGATTGAGAATGAAAGTTGGAAATGCAGAAAGTTGATAGAGCATGAATAAGTTGATTATTAATTCTTGGCTTTTGATGATTTTTTATTAAACTTGTATATTTTGGAGTAGTATGAAAGTTATGGTCCTTATAAGGGGAGATACTCAAGAGTATATATAGTATCGTCTTAGGTTGACTTCTGCTTCGGCTTAAGTTGACCATCTGTATCGTCTTAGGTTGACTTTTGCTTCGTCTTAAATTGACCATCTGTATCGGCTTAGGTTAACTTCTGCTTCACCTTAGTTGACCATCTGTATCATCTTAGGTTGACTTATGCTTCATCTTAAGTTGACCATCTATATCGTCTTAGGTTGACTTCTGCTTCGTCTTAAGTTAACCATCTGTATCGTCTTAGGTTGACTTCTGCTTTGTCTTAAGTTGACCATCTGCTTCGTCATATGTGGACAAAACCTTGTTTGATTCTTTCAGTCATAACTTTGTCGTTCGACCTCCAAATGACCTAATTTTTGAAGCATTGGATTCATAACACATTTCTCTATCTCTCCATAGAAATTTATAGCTTTTGGTTTTGACTCGAAAAAGATCGATGATATCTTGATCTGTAGAATTCCAAATGAGATGATTTTTAATTTGGAGTAAACTAGAGATATAGGCTATAAATTGTCTCAAGAAGTCAAATTTTGATTCTTCCTCTAAGATATTGAATTTCTAGATGGAAGTTGTACATAGTAAACTATTGATAAATGTGAACAACCTGATAATGTTTGAGGTATACCTTCCAAATTACTGAACCAAATTGAGTGATTTTAGTGCCAATAAAAACATAAGACATAGAGGAACACTTTTCTAGAGGAGGGTATGACCAAATTATATCAATTGCACTCTCTGAATTAACGTGAACAACATAACCGAAAGAGTGCCTTGGAAAAATCTGAAGTGATTCTATGAGAAATGAATTGTGATTTAATGATTTTAGTGAGGCATAAACCTAAGTATAAATTATACCTAGAGGAGTTTTGATATGAGATTGAATATCTGATGAAATTGATGAATTGATGCCCGGGATTATCATGAACATGCATTGTACATAATTCATTTCATACATGTGAATTATTGAACAATTATAATTGTGCATATTGTGATATATGTATATGTTGTTTAATATAGAGGATCGAATTGAGCACCACCCTCCAGACATTGCCGACACTTTGAAGCAATATCTTTAAGAGCAACTTATGAGTAACCTAGACGGTCTCACTTAATTATTTGTTTGCTTAAATTATGTTTTGAATGTGAATGTGAAGACCTAAATGCTTTATAATGTGAGTAATTGTGGTGCATGCATTCCAGACATGAATGCATAATCAGATAATGGCAGTTGTAACCAGAGTAGCCACCGATCAAAGCTTAAAGCTCAACGAGTGAAAATGAGCCTCGAGCTCAAAATTGATTAAAAGCCTATGTAAAATGAGCCCTGTATCCCTCAAGCAAATAAGGGACAGTTATTCATGAGCCCAGTATCCAAAATAGATACGGGACAGTTCAGACATTTGGTCACAACAACGTAATAATTGGAAAGTATCTCATAAGCATTTCATATGCATATTTTTAAGTACGTTTGTTGGAATGAAATGCCAAATTTGCCTATGCTTACTTGAAAATATAATACTCATGTAAAGTGCATATGTGATTATATATTATGAGAAATGATGTGACGCATGAATTGAGTGAACCATCGATGATGGTTACCTCATTGAGTTTGCAAAACTCACCAAAATTTCAACGTTGTCTTTTCAAGACCAAGAGATGACTCTAACTATTGAGAGGCTCTACTAGCAATGTAGATTATGATTTGGCAAGAGAAGTCATGGCTCAAAGGTCAGTCAGCTGAAATTTTTGGATAGATTAGTTAGATTGTGTATATTTTCCTCTTTCATGTAGTACTTTTATATTAGGTTTCGATGATGTACATATAGAAAATGATGAAAGAAACAATGTAGACATTCGGGTTTTATGAAATGGAACGAGGAAAATTTTGGTTTTAAAATATTATAGTTTGTTTATTGATGCTTTACAAGTGAATATTGAAATGATGCCATGTGAAGTGAATGTAGTGATCGATCATAGCTCACCCTTATTGTAGGATATATACCGGAATGACCTCCGAGCATCCCTGTGTGTACCCTGCGATAAGGGGGCACTACAGTCTTTATCCACCTTATTTTTCCAGCTACTATGGTTTGGCTTGAATTTATTCTCTTTTTGCTCTAATTTTCTTCTTCTTGCTCCATGAAGACAAGTAAAAATTAATCTTCGAAAAACAGCCAAAATGTTGTGCTTTCAACTCAATTTAACTTCTTTGCTTCCGAATTATGCCTAAAATCACATATAAGTCAAAGTGA
>JANVCQ010000003.1:16898707-16914148 GCA_025531925.1 Erythroxylum plowmanianum | reverse complement strand
TCGATCACAATTTAAGCACTAACCACTCTACACTCATAACACTATACTCATCGCATTGGTAACGGGATGTTACACTTGTCTAAGGAGTTCAAACAATCGAGGAGCAAGGAAGCAAATTCGGAGAACACTTAAGAATCAAACAAGCGAGGAACTCAGGAAGCAATCGATAAAGAGGTAAGTATAAAAGACCTTCCTTTTCTGAATTCATATTTGTTTATCAAAAGGATGAATGGTTTTAAACATGAGAAAGATGTCATTGACTTATTTGGAAAAGTAGAAGTCAACACCCCTTTGCTTGATCTAGTAAAAAGGGTCCTACATACACTAAATATCTTTAAGGACTTGTGCACGAACAAAAGAAAGTTTAGACCTAATGAAAAAGTACAAGTCAGCTCAAATGTGTTTGCACTTTTCAAACCCCAAATACCCGTTAAATGTCAAGACCCTGGATCTTTCACTATTCCGTGCACAATAGGAAAAGTTACCATAGGAAGGGCCTTGTTAGATCTAGGGGCGGAAATCAATGTGATGCCTAAGTCTGTCTGTACATCATTAGGAGTTAAGAGTCTTAAGCCTACATCTATAGTGTTACAATTGGCTGATAGGTCTCTTAGGCATCCAGTGGGCATTATAGAGGACATATTGGTCCAGGTAAAGGAGTTGTTTTTTCTAACTAATTTCTATGTACTTGAAATGTCTTCAGAAGATGTGCAGGATACTACCTTGATTCTCAATCGACCCTTCTTAAAGACTGCTAGTACTATGATTAGCATGAAAGAAGGTACAATTACCATGGAGGTAGGAAATCAACAGGTGAGTATTAACATGTATGAAGCTATGAAACATCCTAATGAGGATTATTCACTTTTGGGAGTTCATATGGTTGATGTTGCTGTTGACAATACTTGCTCCAATTTTGAATTCAAAGAGGATTCCTTTGATTCTGAGTTGCATTCACTTGATTTTTCTAACTCATGTGTGATTTTGACATCTTTTCTTGTCAGTGATAATCCCCGCTGGGAAAGGTTTTTTGTTGATTTTTCAGGTGATTCCGACATCTCGAAGACTGACATCAAAAAGGAAATAACTAAAGGAATTGTACCTCATCAAAAGTGCCTGATTGAAGGGAAGCAGAATGAGTTGGCCCAGGCCGTTGCCACCTTAGCTCACCACGAGATGGGTTCAATGTACGGAGAAAAGGGTGTGATCTTTTCTTTCTTGAACTTAATAAATTGATTTCTTCTATTGTGCAACCTCCAGTGATTGAGTTGAAACCTCTACCCTCTACATTAAAGTACACCTTCCTTGAGTCTAATGAGTGTTTACCTATTATAATTGCCAATACCCTGTCTCACAACGAGGAAGAGAGACCTCTTGCTATTTTGAAAGAACATAAGAGGGCTATAGGGTGGACTTTAGATGATATACTTGGAATTTGCCCAGCTATTTTCACACATAGGATATTATTGAATGAGGGTTCAAAGTCTGTGAGGCAGCCCCAAAGACGACTGAATCCCCTTATCTTAGATGTGGTTAAAAAAGAAATAAAAAAAAATTGTTGAGTGCTGGGATCATATATCCCATCTCTGATAGTGAGTGGGTCAGTCCAATACATGTAGTGCCGAAAAAGAGTGGGATAACTATGGTCAAAAATGATAGAGAAGAGCTTATTCCCACTAAGGTGCAGAATTCATGGCGCATGTGCATATATTATAAATGATTAAATGACGCTACACGAAAAGATCATTTCCCTCTACCTTTCATTGACTAGATGCTTGAAAGACTTGTAGGCAAATCACATTACTATTTTTTAGATGGTTTCTCTGGGTATTTTCAAGTCCCTATTGCACCAGAGGACCAAGATAAAACCACCTTTACATGTCCTTTTAGTACCTTCGCATATCGAAGGATGCCTTTTGGTTTGTGTAATGTCCCAGGAACTTTCCAATATTGTGTGATGGCTGTTTTTTGTGAATTTTTAGAGGACTGCATGGAAGTTTTTATGGATGATTTTACAATGGTAATTCTTTTGATTCTTACCTATCTAGTCTTGCAAAAGTTTTAAAGAGGTGCATTGAAAAGAATTTGATTTTGAACTTTGAAAAATGCCATTTCATGGTCAATGAGTGTATAGTGCTAGGTCATTTGATTTCCAGCAAAGGGGTTGAAGTCGATAAAGCTAAGATTGAGGTCATATCTTCTTTGCCTTACCTTGCTTGTATTAGAGATATAAGATCATTTTAGGACATGTAGGATTTTATAGGCGGTTCATAAAAGATTTCAACAAAATTTCATTACCTCTTTCCAAGCTTTTACAGAAAGATATTAAGTTTGAGTTTGACGATTCTTGCAGAAATGCTTTTGACAAATTGAAATCAACACTGATTTCCCCTCCCATTTTAGTCACTCCTGATTGGAACTTAACTTTTGAGCTTTCATGTTATGCTTCTAATTTGTGCTGTAGGAGCTATGTTAGGTCAAAAGGAGGAGAAACTAGCAAGAGTTATCACATATGTCTCAAAAACACTGGATCCAACTCAAATCAACTATACATCAACTAAGAAGGAGCTATTTGCAGTAGTTTTTTCTTTAGAAAAGATTAGGCAATATCTGTTAAACTCACATGTGACCATTTTTACTGATCATGCAGCTGTTCGATATCTCCTCGAGAAACCACAATCAAAGCCTAGATTGATATGATGGGCATCGCTTCTCCAAGAATTCGATATTGAGATAAAGGATCAAGCTGGAGCAGCAAACCATGCCACTGACCATTTAAGTAGGCTACTAGACAATACACAGGGAGTGGACTCTTTTGAATTGATTTGCAACTCTGTTCCAGATTCAGTTTTATGTGCTTTAGTTTTTAAAGAACCTTGGTATGCACATATAGTCAATTATCTCATGACTGGCCTAACTCCTCCTTTTATGTCTAAATCGCAGGCCCAAAAGCTAAAGAGCGAAGCTCGGCATTACATTTGGGATTCTCCTCATCTATGGAGCCTGTGCAGTGACTAGGTAATCTGAAAATGTGTGCCTAATGAAGAATTCGATGCTATAATTTCAGCTTGTCATTCCATGGTTTGTGGTGGGCATTTTAGTGCAAGGAGAACATCTAGGAAAATTCTAAATTCTGGTTTTTATTGGCCTACCCTTTTTAAGGATTTATTTACCTTTTTTAAGTCATGTGACAAATGTCAACGTTTTGGAGGGTTAGGAAAATGGCATGAAATGCCACAACAACCTTTATTATTTTACTAAATCTTTGATGTATGGGGGATTGATTTCATGGGTCCCTTTCCCCCCATCTCTTGGCTTTGTGTATATCCTTTTAGCTGTCAGCTATGTGTCTAAATGGATAGAGGTTGTTCCTACTAAAAAAGATGATGCACAAGCAGTGTCTAAATTTCGTAAGTCAAACATTTTTTGTCGATTTGGGATTCCTAAGGCTATAGTTAGTGATAGAGGGACATATTTTCGTAACAGAGTCATTAGTAACCTATTTTCCACATTTGGAGTCACTCACAAAGTCTCCACTGCATACCATCCACAAACCAATGGTTAAGCTGAAGTTTCAAATAGAGAGGTGAAGCACATCTTGGAGAAGATGGTAAAACCATCAAAGAACAATTGGAGCCTGCACCTAGAAGAAGCACTATGGGCCTATCTAACCGCCTACAAATCCCCAATAGGCATGTCCCCTTACCATTTAATCTACGAGAAAGCTTGTCATTTACCAGTGGAGTTGGAGCATAAAGCATATTGGGCAGTCAAGTAGTGCAACATGGACTTGGAATCTTCCAGTCTGAAGAGGAAGCTCCAATTGCAAGAGTTAGAGGAGTTGAGGCTAGAGGCATATGAGAATTCTCGCCTCTACAAGGAGAAATCAAAGTTGATGCACGATAAGGTTCTCCAGAGGAAGAACTTCAAGGAAGGAGACAAAGTTATGTTATTTAAGGCTCATTTCACTTTTAAGCATGGAAAGTTCAACACTCGATGGGATGGGCCGTACTTAGTCACCAAGGTGCACGATTTTGGCATGGTAGAGCTTTTACATGAAGAGACAAGGATACAACTCAAAGTAAATGGCCATCTATTGAAGCTCTATCATGAGAATCAACACCCTCTGTAATCATTAGGTTGTTTCTCATCCTTCACTTACTACTTACTTTTGCTCTATTATTGAATATGACATTGTGGATGCATGAGTATGTTGAATAAGTGTAGGCCATTTCAGTAGGATATGTTCACTGTGTTTTTGGTTTGATGCATGATATGTCTTCCATGTTTGAGGAATTTGATGAGATTGATTGGGTTGTATTTTGTTCTCTGATTGCATATTTGTGTTAATTGTTCTTCACATTGGGGACAATATGATATTTAAGTGTGGGGGAGGTTGTCCTAATTTGCAATTCTTGTTTATGC
Source organism: Erythroxylum plowmanianum (assembly GCA_025531925.1). Classification (NCBI taxonomy): domain Eukaryota; kingdom Viridiplantae; phylum Streptophyta; class Magnoliopsida; order Malpighiales; family Erythroxylaceae; genus Erythroxylum; species Erythroxylum plowmanianum. The sequence continues at coordinate 16,909,723 of JANVCQ010000003.1, read as the reverse complement.
ATCATTTTTGTCCATTTAACCACTTGTGTAAGTCATTTGTGTGTATTATGTAAATTTTTAAACTTAGTGATCGAGGAAAATCGCTTGTTTTAAGTGTTTCTGTCATTTTTCTCCACGGCGATCTCTTGGCTTCATCGTGGTGACGTTTTGAATTGTGTGTCATTGCGGCAAACTCTTGGCTTCGCCGCAGCAACACTATCCTTCTTGACTGAAATTGTCTTTAATTCCCTCATTTCAATCATTCTTCCAATTCAGATTCTTTCCACTCCTGTGTCTTGGAGCTTTTATAAATTTCAAAGTGGTCTTTGTGTTTTTGAAAACACCATCTTTATTTTTAAATGATAGTTGATTTCAGTTAATTTCATTTTCGATGTTTTCACGAGAAGCAAGTGAAGGTACACTAAGGAAGTAGCATTATGTGTTTTTTAAACCTTGAGATTGCTTGATTGAGATACTACCCTTGTTGGAAGGATATTTGAGCCTGAATTCTTTCAATTTTGTGTTATCTGCTTAATTTCATATCTCTCCAGAACTTGTTTTAATTCTTTATCAAAGCTTGATGAACTAAAATTTTGTTAATATGATAGAGACATTTCTTTCCAAACCCTAATTACCCAAACACCAGCCCAAATACTTAACCTTTGCAGACCCCTTTGAGCCTTCATTTGAGTGCATGTATATTTCACAATTATTATGAGTATCTCATCTCAAGTTTAAGTTAATAAGAAAAAGAGAAAGGGTTTCTCTACAGAAGAAAAGAAAGAAAAAGAGTAGAAAAAGGGGCAGAAAAATTTCTCAAAAGAGACAAGTAATACAAATGTGTTCAATTATGTTTATTTTTGTAATATTTTCTTACTTATAGTTGGAGTTTGTTTTATGACATAAGTAATTATGGTGCATATACTCATTCATTTTTCCTTCTTCTCTTCAATCCATTCATTTAGCCTTCTGTACATTACAACCTTGAAAAGCCCTCTTAATTTTCAAAATTATAGTTTTTGTAATGGAGAGGTAGAACTATTACAAGCCTATGGTAGAGAATGGACTAAGCAGATTTTTAGAGTGAAATTATCCCAAGACAAGTGAGTTGAGTGAATAAACACATTACTTTGAGAGAAATCTCTTTTACCCAATCTCTTGGATTAAATGCTTATAGTGTTTATGTTCTTCGCAGTCTTTCAGTATGCTTGGGTTGATTTCTGAGAAAGTGACTTAACTGCTTTTCTGCTCTCATTTTTAAGCATGGTTGGTATTTTCTTTTGCACTTGTGCCTTTTTGACTTTTATAAACTTTGTCTAGGATACAAAGGTCTAAATGTGGGGAATTTGATTGAACCCAAGTTTCTTATATAAATTGATGACATTTTCATGATTTTTATTACACATCTTGGCTTTTATTTTTAGATTTTATGCTTAATTTGACTCTTGAGTGTTTGCCTTTACTTTATGTGGTTTGAGAGTAAAAATTGTCACAAATAATTAGTAATTGTGCTAAATTAAATTTCTAGAACAATTGATACTGCAAACTACCATTTGTTTATTGTAGGAGACTCAAGGAGTAGAGGCAAGGAGTGAAGGCTGAAAATGATAAGTCAACAAGTCACGCAACAGGAAAGTTCGCCGCGGCAAAATTTGATGTTTCACCGCGGAAAAGTATGAAGAATTCACAGAAATTTTTCGGGAAAATTTCACCGTGGCATGAAGTTCACGTCACCGCGGCGAAGAAACCATAAACTCTTGGTAAAACGTTTCAGGAAAAGTTCACCATGGTGAACCTTCGAAAACTTGAACCATTTCCAAAAGTTTTACCCACTGTTCCAATCCAACCCGACAACCCATGTTGAAAAGAAACCTAATTTGGGATAAAAGAGAGCCGACATGGGAGAAGAGGGCATAGCTAGATCATTCATTTTTTTCTCTATCATTCGGACAACTCTTATACAAACACACACCATCATCTTCCCTCATCCATACACTGCTTTCTTCTTTCCACCATCGACTGCTACTATAGATGCCAGTAAGTTCTCGGTTGTGAAGTCTCTTAGAGCTATGCGTGGCTAGGCACCTCTCCCCCTCTTGAAGATGTAACAATGGCTTGAGTTCTATGGGCTTAAAAAGGGGAGTGACTCAATCCAAGTTTAGCTATGATTTATCAATTCCTAGGTTTAGGATTTGTAATTTATAGTTGAACATTCTTGATTAGAGTTTAATCAAGGTACATGTGAATACACTTGCTTTCCAGGGCACTACATTTACATAACTCCAACAATAGTACCTTATTGGAATTATTCCACTTAATTTAGCCTACTAAAAGCATAATTGTGGACTATAATTAAAGGCATTTGTTGTAGAATGATAGTAGTTATCATTAAAAGAAAATGACTACCTAACTTTTCTTGCCTATAAGAGATATGATAATTATCATATGTATTTCTAGATCATGCTTAAGATTAGTTGATACTGAATTTGGATTCAACATTATTATAATGTTCAAACCATGATAAGAAATAGATTATTGATTTAAAGTAATTGATCCAAGTTTATGCAAATAGTTTGTATATGCTGGATCAAAGGAGGCTTATGCTTAACATAAATGGCAAGAATACAAAGATGGATAACATAGAATATCTTTTTATGCCATGTTGGTTAAATCAATATAATGAGAATCATAAATTTACAAACAAGGATATGTGTATCCTTTTGATTGTGAATCATATGGAACTTGTGAAACTTGTAAAGTTAAAGAATAACAAATTAAACTTTGGTGAAAGGATGATGACAGTATTGAATTGTTAAATTTTTACATGTGATGTATTGGATGGAATGACAATTCATATAACGATGATATTTATATTTCATTAGATTACTAATGACTTTATGTGATATAGTCATATATATTAAAGAAATAATAATTTAAAATTTTGAAAAAGTTTAAACTATTTAAATCTAAGTAGAAATTAAGCATTGAGAATGCTGAAGCATTTCGATGAGATCATTGTGATGAGATTTAAATTTTGGCTATCTATAAGGAATGAGATTCTTTAGTGAATATCTTCACAACAAAATTTCATAAGAGTATGGATTTATGTAAGAAGAAAAATATAATATGAGATATTGTATTATGTAATATTATTTCTTCTATAGTTATGCCTAGTACAATGACTTACCTTTAATAGTTTCAATTGAATCAATTAGCAAGCTTTCATATTAGATATAAAACATTAAGTCTTTGAAAGAGTCAAAGTTAAGGATTGAAGGATGTAATGCTTAGTTAAAGTATATATTATCCATTAAATTTAGAACTAAATTAGATAATAGAAGGTTATGAGATATCGAAAGGTTGGATATAATGTTACAAACTTGTTGAAAAAAATTGTTTGTTTTAATGTGTACTTATAGCAAAATGGTTCTTAAGATAAGTAGTGGAAGTAAGATGAAATTTGAAAAGTTCAAATCTTATGACATTGCAATTAATTAGAAGTAGTGCCTTTATTGATACATTTGGTATATAGTTGAAAGGCTACAATATATTGAAAGATTCACTTTCATGACGAATTCAAATAGCTTGTTCTTGAGATGATTGTGAATTTATCATGTCTATAAGAAGGCTAGTGGGAGAATGGTTGTCCTATTCAGTGGGAGTATGTGGAGACATATTGCTCATAGAGAAAAACAATTCTAATTTTCAATTGTTGAAAACATAATTGTCTAAGAACAGCTCTTATTGGATATGAAAAGGTAACATCTTAATTTTGGGAATTAAATCTATAGAGATAGATTGGAAGTTGCTTATCTATTCTAACTCCAATTACACAGATAATGTACTAAAGGTGTTTAGTATTTGAGATATCAGATACTTGTAAAGTATTGAAGATATCCATTATTTCATGTATACGTTGATAGTTGAGTTCAAGAAGATAAGGATATAACTTTAGAAGTAAATCCTAATTAAGTTTGATTTACTTAGAACAATATCATTTCAAAATAGGAAAGGTTCCAATGTAACAAAGGTTGCGAATTAAGTCATAATACATTTTTCATTTAGTGGAAATGATTAATTGGATCAATAAATTCTTTAGTGAACTTGATATAATTCCTTGCATTCTTCAAGACAGTAATATACTATGGAACATTATAGTCATTTGGCATATAAAAGGAGCTAAGGTCTCATCAAAGATTCAAGGATGTATTTAGGCAAATTTTCTGAATTATAATGATAATTGAGATGGAAGTTGTAAGATTTAAACAAATGCTCACTATAGAGAATCTTGGAGAATTCTCTCATTAAGCCATTATCCTAGTAGTAGAATAATCGTAATATGGTGATATGGTATAAGATACTTAAACAATTGACTTAGTGCAAGTGGGAGATTATTGGTTTATGCCCTATAACCAATAGCTTTGGTTGTAGTTTAATGACAAAATTATTAATAAAGGCATTCTTTATCTTTATATATTAATTATATTTCATGTTTTAATACTAAAGATAAAATCCTTGGAATAATTAATGTGTAATTGAAATTATGATGAGATCATAATTGCGAGATTCAATTTACATTCATGAATTATTCCTAAATGTTCCTAGTTATAGTTTTATCAAGATGGGATATTGTTGAAATGGTAAAACTAACACACATTATGTTTCTTTGAAATGGTAAAACTAGCGCACATTATGTTTCTTTCTTATAAAAAAAGTCATTAATCTCATAAATTAAAGTATGGAGATACTTAAACTAATATGTGAGTGATTATTAGAGAATAAGTCACTAAACTAACCAGAATATGAGAATCCTAATGGAATATTACTTATATGTCTATGTATTTTCTCATAATGATGGTTGTATAATTGATCCTTAGACTTAAGATTACTAAGGTATCTCTATAGGAATTACTATATTTTGATACTACTTATGAATTGTCCTAGGATAATTCATTCAGTAGTACTTATATGTAATATGAACCATATAGAGATAGTATAGTAAGTCCATAAAGGATTCATCACTCTAAAGTAATTAGAGAGATGTTCCATTGTTCTTGATTAGTAGTGATTTATGGAATTCTTTAGCCAAAGTGAAATGACATTTGAAAAGGCGTTTTCAAATATAAATTATAAATCAATTACTAATTAGCAAGAACGAACATGATTGAACAAAAAGAGTAGACACTACATCCATACTCTGTCCAATTGGAATATTGAATGATGAAATGATTAAATTATAGATCATAATAATTTATGGAAAAGTTAAGTCAAACCACTTTGACATTCCTGATATTTGGGTGGTCATGACATATTGCTAGACTTCAATCTTGATATATGATTATAAATTGTTTAATTAGAGAATTAAAGATAAATTAAAAGGAGTTTTAATTCATCTAATTCTAATTCTAATTATGAATTATAGTTATAATTTATAATCATTGTCAATATATTAGGAACCTAATGGGTCACACATCAAAGAGCAATTTGTGAAAGAAAAATCAATTTAATTAAGTTAAACTTAATTATAAAGTTTGAGAAACTTTAGGAATCAAATATAAGATATTTGATTTTATTAAAATTAAGTTAATTATAATTACAACTAGTATTCTTTAATTATAATTAAGGAATTTAGCTGTAATAAAATTACAATGATTTTTATATTAATATGAAGAAAAGAAAAATGAGCTAGTACTCTTACATTCTTCCTCTCAAAGTGTTGAGAAATTGTTCTGTGGATACCATCAGAGACTGGACAGGTGAACAGCTTGTAGTTGACAAATCGGATAAAATTTTGAAGAATTTTCAACAGGAGCACGAATAAGGTATGATTTCTTATGATTAGTATTTTGTTTTATTTAAGTTAATTAATTATTAGGATCCGCTAGTAATTCGTAAAAAGATTTATTTTTTACTGCGCTAGTGATTTGATGACGGTTGGATTTCAACGCTAACGAGTTCCTAGTGAAGTTTATTGTTGCACAAGTGTCCACATCATAACTCCACTTGCTGCTACCTTTGGGTTTGGCTTTTCTCCGCCTCTGTTGCTTAGGTTTCAAAGTCAGCAATTATTGTTACTAGAATTCCTTTGTATGTTATTTGTGATCGTCTTCATCGTCGATTTCCAATGTTGTCATTGTCGTCTCATAATCAGGTATTTGATTCCTCTTTTGTAACTTACAACTTTTCTTTTGGTTATCTTAATTGCATGTTTGTGATTGTCTTCATCTCCAATTTTCACTGTTCTCCTTGTCGTCTCATGTATTTGATTCTTCTTGTGCTACGTAAAACTTTTCTTTTTTATTTTCTTCTTTGATTAATCGAAATAAAATTCTTTTATAATTTTAAAAAGTAATCTTTAAAATCTTTAAACTTTTTTTCTAATTTTAAAATTTTTAAAAATTATAATCACTAAATACATGCAATACAAATATCTCACTTTTGCTTACCAAATGTTTCATACATGATGATTTAACCTAATTTTAAACTTAAACTAAATTAATTAAACTCAATTCAAGTTAATAATTTACCATAATTTTCTTCAATTATTAATTTAATTCAAATCAAATTTAAAAATTGAGTTAGATTACAATACTAATAATATTTGATTATTTAATATTTAATGTTAATAACATATGTGTTTTTTCGTTATTTTTAACTGAAATATGTAAGATGTGGTTTTTAAAAATAACATGAGAATTAGAATAATTTTTTTGAAAATTTCAAAATTTTACGAGCTTTTTTAGGCTATGGTCGGTTGGACGTAAAGTTTTTAATGGGATAGAATAGAATATAATGAATGGAATGATTTATAATGGAATGGAACGTAAATGAATGTAATATTAGAAAATTGTTGCTTGGAAAAGATGGAAGGGTTCATAATATAATATAGTGAAATGTTGTTTGGATGAAGGGTTTATAATGTAATACGGTGTAAAATTGTTTATCATTTTACATTTCATCCTAAAAACTCCAAATCAGAGGTTTTTCATTAATACTATTTAGGATGGAATGAGATGCAATATGAAACCCTCATCTTCCTTCCCATTCCATTCTATTCCATTATAAAACCTCCTCCCAAATGATGGAATAATATTACATCACATTCCATTCCATTATTAAACCCCTAACCAACCATAACCTTAAAGTTTCTTAAACTATAAAGAAGATCTATATCTTTTACCCAATTTTTATCGTATCATTTTAAATGATTTTTATAAATATATGAATAATTGTTCTAATTAAATTTTAATAGTAGTTTTTATTAAAATTATTTAATAAAAATTAGTAAAATTTTTAATATTATTTATATATCATAAAATATTTTATTCAATAAAAATTAGGAAGAGTGAGAAAATGTTCTCACCTCTTACTATTCTAACTTAACCCTTTTAACAGTTAAGCTTACCACTAACCTTCCTTTTTTGGTTAACATTACCTCTTATGTTTTCTTGTGTCCTCTTTTTTCACCAATTTCTTTCCATTTTTGTATTGGAATAAGTCATTATTCCCTAGCAAAAGGAATGCAATCGAACTCTTTTTTGCTAGCCTCGCCTTAAGTCCCTCTCCCGTTGAGACTTACCCCAACTCTTGTTCTCAAGTTATTATCCTTCCAAAACTCCTTAGACACCAACATCATTTCACTAAACTTGTTGTCTTTTCCTTGACGCGGTAGAGGAATTAATCTATAATTGATACATAACGCCATTGAACTCTCAACAAGTTATTCCATCTCTAGCCTCTCCCCTCTTAATTTAGCTTCAAATGGAAATAGATCTCGCCTAGTTCAGGTTAACTAGATGCTTGCCCCTGGACATATTTCCACCCTTTCATCTAAATATGTAACTCCAAAATCTTAGTCCAGTTAGTCAAAGATCACTCTCCCTCAGACAAGCTTCACTTTATTCCTCAGGCTTCCTTAAAAGATTCCCTTATAGTCTCTCCACTCTATTAAGATCCTCTAAGCACATGTAATATATTAGTCAAGCACCTTAATGGGTTATTATCTAGATAAAATACCTCCTTTCCTATAGATCCAAAACTAGGCTATCTTAAAATAGGGGAAGCTTAGCCTAGATTGCTTAAGGGGGAAGCTTGGCCTAGTGCAAGCCTTAGAGATAGAGGAAGATTACTTTCTTTCGTTAGGATTTCAGATGAACAAAATATGAATAAGATTCTGAAACAGAGCCTTAACACTTTTTTAGGAAGCCTTTTCTACTCCAAAGATGGAAACTAGTTATGTCTTGGTGAGTAAGACTTGAAGTTCATTACTATTTTGGTGAATTTTTATAATATTCCTTTAGAGTATTGGTTAACCTCGAGCCTTACCTACCCGACTAGCATATTAAGGAAACCCTTATGTCTATATGAACATACTGTAGGCAATAGAAAAGTTGGATTTGCTAAGGTATGTGTTGAAGTGGAAATATATAAAGAGCTACTTAATACTCTAGGAATATTGTGGCTAGAGAAGGAGGAGTCATCATTAAAGCTAACATCTCCTTATCATATCCCTAGAAGCCCTCTATAGTCTTTAAACAAAGTGCAAGAACCAACTGGGAGAAGATTCAAGTCTAGCACCTATTAGGAAATTATGAAAATTAATTCCAACCTCATAAAAGTTGCAAGATCTTAAAGGAAAAAATAAGGAGGTAGAGTAGATTACCTCAAATCATTTTGAAACCTTAATATTAAGGGTAGTCGAAAGTGGTCAAGAAGTAGCTAAACCTTTAACTCTCTATAGAGCCAATTGTTCATGATAAGTAGGTTATAGTAGCACAAACATCTCCATCTACTGCTTCTGTAATAATGCAATATCTAGGAGAACAAGGTCAATTTGAATCAAGAATTACCAACCTTATCACTAAACCAAGTAATGAAACACCTTTCCCAACAATTAGGAGAGCATTATGGAGGAAAAAGAAACTTGCTTTCTCTAAAATCCTTATCTAATGTCTTTCTTCACTTAGAATGCTCGAGGGTTAAATAACTATGATAAACAACAAGAACAAGGAACAAGGTGGTAGAGTAGATTACCTTGAATGATTTTGAAGTCTTAATATCAAAGGTAGTTGAAAATGGTCAACAAGTAGCAAGACCTTTAACTCTTTATAGAGCCAACTATTCATGATAAGTAGGTTATTGATAGTTGTAGGTTGTATGATGTTTTAGTATGCATTTTAGTATGTTTTTAGTTGTTAATTAATTGATTCATGCATGTTTAGGTTTAGAATTGTGTTAGCTGGTTAGATATTTATGTTTTGAGTGTTATGTGGGTTAGAGCATGCTATTGAGCTTTAATTTTATATGTTTGAGGTGTTTTGATGTGCTTATTCGTGTTTGAGATTAGATATCAAAGAACATAGAAGATATAGAGGAAGTTTGGTAGAGGACCCAGGCTCATAATAATGACAAAAGCTGATTTTAATAGGCCACGATTATGATCCCCCAATGACAGACACAGACCGGCCTTTCGAACCTAAATTTTCACTGGTTATTTTGAACTTTTAAGCTCGAGTAAAACCTAGTTTTAACCCTAATTAGTATAGGAATATAAAAAGAAGATAAATGACCTAAAAGGAGAGCCTACATTTGTCACTTTAGGGAAAAGCTAAGGAAGAGGAAGAGGGGAACAAAAGAAGAGAGAGAAGTTGGAGCTTCTACTGTTGCTTCAACCTCCAGTCCTCCCAAGTTATCTTTTCTTCTTTCCAACTTTTACTTCTTTCATTTGACATATGAGATGGAATTGATGATTATGAACCTTGGTTTGAGGATGTTCTAACTTCTTTTAGGGATTTATACTTGATTTAATGGTAATCTAGTTGCTTTTGTTGTTAATGATGTTGGTTGTTGTGATTATTTTTATAATTGCATGCTTCGGTAATAAATTGAGAGAGTGAACCGAATGCAAAATGGTTAGGTTGGTTAATGAGAGTTAAACAATCTAATAGAATTTGATTAGTTCACTAATCCCTTATATACTACACTACGAGTTGTGAACTTGTGGAATATTGAGGGTTTTATAAGATTAAAACCTGATTAACAAGTTTTTTGGTGCCGTTGTCAAGGAGTTAGTTAGGATTAGTTGGATTCCCTTAGTCTAAGGAATTTTTGCCCCTTTTTTGCCACTGCAATTGCATGAATATAAAAGTTACTCGAAGTTCAGATCAGATCACCGAAACCTTAGCACTTGACATCACCCATTTGAAACGAGCAATTAGATGAGCAAGATGCCAAGAAGAAGAAATTAAAGAACCTATGGAGGAAGAACTTCACCAAGAATTTGATCAAGGAGGAAACCAAGGAACCAGCTGTGAACAATGGACTTCATGAGACCCAGGTTCAATGCTGCAAATCAAATCATAACTTGATTGCCAATTCAAACAACTTCATTTGAAATTAAGCCTACCCTACTGAACATGTTGCAAACAAATGTGCAATTCTATGGGTTGACTAATGAGAACCCTAACATGCCTATAATAAATTTTCTAAAAATATGTGATACCTTCCAATATCATGGAATGTCGAAAGATGTCGTTAGGATGAGACTCTTTCCTTTCACACTAAGGGATAGAGCTAAGCATGATATTATTCGCTGAATCATGTAAATGTCACAACTTGAGAGTAGTTGATGTGTTCATCCTTGGATAAGTACTTCCCTCTCACAAAGACTACGAAATTGATAAAGGAAATTACAAATTTCCAACAAAATGATGGAGAGTCACTTTATGAGGCTTGGGAATGGTATATAAGGATTTGCAAAGGAAGTGTGTTGGACCCCGCTTGTTTCCGGAATCCAACTCTTGCGCAATCATGAAACTTGAGCTTGCTCTGATGCCATAACTGTTGGATCCGATTTGTAGAGTCCAACCTTGGATTGTGAAACTTGACCATCATCGATTCATCTTCATTCTCATAACATCCCAAAAATATCCTCACAAAGTGTTCAATGGCGTGCCCATACAAACCAGTCACCATACTTGAACTCCTTTCTCTTATTTGTGAACAGGATTTGGAAATCTTCAAATCATAATTTCAATT
>JANVCQ010000003.1:16882222-16898607 GCA_025531925.1 Erythroxylum plowmanianum | reverse complement strand
TCGCAAAACTCACCCAAAATTTGCAAATATTTTTCAGGATTCAGAAGAATACCCCGTTAGGCCAACGGGAGTATACCTACAACATTCAAGTGAAGGATAGAGGTCGGGATCAGTTCGCGTCTGCGTTGCATGTCTTTATTTTTGTATTAAATTATATATTCCGCAACTTCCGTATAAATTGTATTTTGAAATGACTCAAGTGTTTTATAATTGTGAAAGGGCTCGGATGGCTATTGTAAATTGTGTTAAGTGAAAATGTTTATGAATGAATGTGGGCCCAATTTGAGTTTCGATTTCTGCATTTTGTGTTATCGATTTTCCCAAAAAAATATATATATATACCAAATTTTGATTGATTGAGTGCTTTAGCACACCACTCTCGCGGGGCTCGGACTCGGATATCACCATCGATGTCAGGTTTAGGTCTTGTGGGAGTGGGGTGCTACAAAACTAACTAAGCTAAACTAATTGGGAGATAAGTACTACGCAATAAATGCAAAGGACAGGGTTTAATATAACCTACAAGAATGTGAATGCTCTCTTTAAGAGAGATCCTTTACCTATATCCTAGTACGTCAAAACTTTCTATTATGGGCCAAGTCCTTGGTAAGATCTAGCCTAATTATATCATTCTTGATCACTTCCTTCCAGTTCTTTCTAGGCCTTCCTCTTTTCCTCTTATAGTCTCTAAGTATTATTTTCTCACATCTTCTTACTGGAGCTTCAGGGTATCTCCTTTTAACGTGTTTGAATCACCTGAGCGTAGTCTCTCTCAACTTGTTATTAATACTAGCCACCTTTAATTTTTTCTCTTACTATTAGATTCTTGGCTCTTATGATAAGGATACACATCCACTGAAGTATCCTCATTTCCGTAACCAAAAGCTTATTATTGGGTATTTGTTTGATGGGCCAGCACTTCGCCCGATAGAACATGGTTGGCCTTATTGCTAAGTGATAGTATTTACCTTTTAGCTTGAGTAGTATCTTTCTATCACATAAAACTTTTGATATTTTTCTCCATTTTGAGTCACCCTAATCTTATATAATAGGTTATATCTTCATTGATCTCTCCATTGCTTTGGATGATAGACCCTAACTATTTAAAACACTCTTTTTATGGTATAATGATAGTTGTAGGTTGCATGATATTTTAATAAGTATTTTAGTTTTTTTGGTGTTTAATTAATTTATTCATGTATTTTTAGGTTTAGAATTGTATTAATCAGTTAGATATGTGTGTTTTGAGTGTTATGTGGGTTAAAGCATGCTATTGAGCTTTAGTTTTGTGTATTTGAGGTACCTTGATATATTTGTTAGTGTTTGAGATTAGATATTGAAGAGCGAAGAAAATTTAGAGGAAGCCCGATAGAAGATCTAGACTAGGCCACAATCGTGACAGAAGTAAAATGGACAAGCCACGATCGTGGCCTCATTTGCCATGATAGTGGCATAGCAAATCTTAAGTGCCACGATCATGGCCTACACAATAGCTAATGTGGATTAGCTTTTAAAACTCAACTTTGTAAGGTTATTTCAGACATTTTAGGGCCAAGTAAAACCTATTTTTTTTACCCTAAATAGAAAAGATTAAAGAAGACAAAAGAGAACCCTAATTTTTTGTGCCTCCATTTCTGCCACTTTAGGAAAAAACCAAGGAAGAAGAAGAAGGGAGAGAAGTGGATCTCCCTTGGGTGCTTCCACTTCCAATCCTTCAAGTTGTATTTTATTTTTCCATCTCTTATTTCTTTCATATGATGTATGAGATATAATTGATGATGACGAACCTTGATTCAAGAATGTTCTAACTCTTTTTTAGGGATTTAGACTTTATTCAATGTTAATCTAGTTATTCTTGTGTTAATTAATTTGGGTGTTGTGATTATTTATTGTAATTGCGTGCTTCGATAATAAATCGAGAAAGTGAACTGAATGAAAAATGATTGAGTTGGTTAATGAGAGTTAATTGACCTAATAAATCATGCAAATACTCAAATCTATAATTATAGGGAGAGAGATATCGTGTGAGGATCAGGTTATTGATTAGAACACTTAAGAATTGATTAGGTTATTGCTTGATTATTAATCAGGAGATCACATATTCAATAACTCAACTTAATTAGGATTTAGTGATTATAACTTGAGAGAGAGTAATCCACTCTTCAATAGTTTAGAACTGACACCAAATTAACACAAAAGTGACTAGGCTAGCATTGATAGTAGGATAAATCCCCTTCTCATAATTTAGTAATTTTTCTTTTGTGATTTCCCATTGTTAATTTGGTAATGCTCAATTTGATTCCTTGTATGTTAATTTTACAATTTAATTTTCAATCAATCCATATTCACAAATTTACTTTTCTATTTACTTTTTATTTTCTTTTTAATAATCCTTTTAGGCCTTAGATAACTTAGAATTAGATTAGTTCACTAACTCCTCAAGGGATCGACACCTCATATATTATATTTGTGACTCATGCACTTGCGGTATATTGATGGTTTTATAAGATTAAATCATGATCAACAAATAACTTCTTCCTCCAATCTTTACCTCTATATCAGTATCCACCTAATGCCCCGAAAAGTTACATTCTAAAGCACTCAGTCTTAGTCCTGCTCACTTAAAAACCTTTCGACTCTAACATTTGTCTCTAACATTCTAGATTGACATTGACTCCTTCTCTTGTCTCATCCATTAAGATAACATCATCAGCAAACAACATACACTAAGACACATCTCCTTGAATAGTCTTGGTAAGCTCATCCATCACTACTATGAATAGAAACAGGCTTAATACAGAGCCTTGGTGTTGCCCAATACCAATGGAAAAATTCTCCTCCTATCGTCGTTACTTTAGTCATTTTCCCTTCATACATATCTCTAATTACTTGTATATAGGTCATAAGAACTCCCTTAGGCTCCAAACACCTCCACATAGTTTCCCTAAGATCTCTGTCATATGCCTTCTTTAAATTAATAAAAACCATGTGCAGATTTAACTATCTTTTCCTGTAATATTCTATTAATCTTCTAAGAGGTGTAAAGCTTTTGTTATGGACCTTCCTAGCATAAATTCAAATTGGATTTCCAATATAGAAGCTGCCTTTCTTACTCTCTTCTCAATTACCTTCTCCCACAACTTTATGATGAATAAGTAGTTTGATGCCTCTAAGGTACTTGTATAAAGGAATTAATATACTTAGTCTCCATTCATCTGACATTCTAGCTAACTTAAGGATCACATTAAAGATCTTGACTAATTAGTTCAGACCTTCGACGTTGAGGCTCTTCCAAACCTCTATGGGTAAATCATCTGATCCTACTTCCCTTCCACTCTTCATCTCCTTCAAAAAATTTTAAATGTCTTCCCTTGTAATCTAAAAATTGTTCTTAGTTATTACTTGATTATGATTAAGTATTAATAGAGTCAAAAGAGAGTCAAATGTTATATTTCTTTCCTATGAAAGAAATTGTTAATTTCACATTCTAAATTATAAAAATGCTTAAATAAACTTATATGTATTTATTAGAAAATTAGTACACTAAACTGACCCAACATGATAATTATATATAAAATATTACTCATATGTCTATAGAAATGTTCATTAAGATGATTGTATAAGTGATCATTTGATTTGAAATCTCCAAAGTATCTTATATAAGAATTGTTGTATTGTAATGCTACTTTAGACATATTTTAGCAAAATGGATCCATTAGTAGTCATTAGATATTATATAAATTATATAAAGATAATTGAGTAATTAATATAGGATTCATTGCCTTAAAACAATTACAAAATTGTTTAATTACATGCAATTAATATTGATTAGAGAAGTCCTAGGTTAAAGTAAAATGACACTTTGAAAATAATTTTTAAATAACATTAAAAGAATTAATTATTAATGTTAGAGAGTTAATATAATTAGATTCAAATATAGCATAAATTACATTCATATTTTGTCTAATCAAAATATTATATGAAAAAGGTTTAATTACCAAAAAAACTTAAACTTTCGTCAATTTTTTAATTATAATCCAAACTTTAAAAAGTAGTAATAAAATGCCCAAACTTTCAAAATATTTTCAATTCTAGCCCAAACTTCAAAAAGTAGCAACAAAATGCTCGAACTTTCAATTTTTTTAATTTTAGCCCGATGTTAATATTTTCGTTAAGTTTGCTGATGTGATTTGTCATGTGTTTCAGAAATCTTAACTATTAATACACATAAGTCAAAATTAACACAATAAATAAAGATTAATAAAATGACGTCGTTTAATCAAATAATTAAAACGATGTCGTTATTTTAAAAAAATCCTAAATCAGATTATGTAGCTCCAATGATCTTACACTTTGATTTTAGTTTTTCTCTTCGTTTTCAGTTTGTTCTTTGGACATCCTTATCCTTTGATTTTCATATTATACAACTGCGACGCCCTCACACTAAAAACATTAGGAGAACGGACGAAAACTGAAGAGCTTATTGGCGCAATATGTTATAATGTTAAAGTAGTTTGGATGTTAGTTTATGACTAATAATACTCAACTCTATTCATATTTATGACTATTTTAAAAAAGAAACAAAAACAACTTATGATATTGTTTTGATTTGTGTCTAAAGAGCTTGTGAATTTTTGAATAATCGCATCAGTGTTTTAATTTGTAAATTAAAATTATGTTGATCTTGTTATATGTAAGTCGTAGCTTCCATATTTTATTTACAGTATAAGAAAAGAAGTTTGTCTTTTAAATTTGTTTTCTATGTTAAACAGCATTTAAATGGGTCCAAGATATCATGAATCAAATCCAATTAAATCATCAAAATCTGATGCGATCAACCGACTTTTCTCGTTTTATAATTCTTATGCGAAGCAAGGATTTCCATTAACGTTATATCATATATCAGACAAAGTTTCTAAACCCATTGACCATTGCCTATTGGCCAAATTTATTAAACATAGTCTCTTTCAGTTAATTTTTTAATTATTTAGCATAATTTTCTCAGGATTACTCATGATTTGTTTTTGAAAAGCTGCAAATTAAACATAGCCGCAGAACAAAGGTGCATGCAACTATGCCCATTAAGAGAAGCAATCATCATTAATCAATTGAGAAAAGAGGAATACAACTTCAAAGTAAGCATTTATTTATTTGCATAGGCTATCTTAAATTTAGTTGATGCCTGGATGTAACTCTTGTTACAGATGGATTTCCAACTTGTTTTCTCCATGTCCTTTATTTGAGAATAAGTTACGGTTTTATATTTTTACCTTAAAAAACATTTGGGAAATACTTTCAAAAATTAAGGTCCCGAGTAAATTCACTAGATTATTCGAAATATATTTCTGGACAACAATATCATTGTTTTGGAACCCAAAAGTATGAAAAGAAGCATGTTAATTGAAACAAGACCTGTATGAGATTTTCTATCGTATTCGATGGTTTTGCACTTTCGTGATGATGCAATCCAAGTTGGAAGCAGAAACGAACTATACTTATTTATTGAAAATTGAAATTTATGAATTGCTGTCTTCTTCATGGTGTTATCATGAATTAAGCATAAGTCTATTATTCTCTTGCACATTTAAATTGGAGCGAGCCCAAGTGTCCAATTGGTTGAAACTGGAATTAAGAAAGAGGTCCTGCGTGCTACTTTTAACGAGTTCATCATCAATGGTTATTCTCTCTCGAGTAATTTCCCTCCAGGGTTATTAAGTGAAAATGTAAGCATACTTTAGCGTTGAAGTATCAGAATTTACCTTAAGATTAAAATTGACACACAGTAGCTATTATTCATAATTTCGAGTAATAACATATCATATAGCCTACTAAGAAGCACGTGCCTCGTGATGAAGAAACGACGACCAATGTGAACAATTGTTGACGCAGAAGTAGTCCTGGAATGAATAAGCAATAATAGATATAAATACAGGGCATATGGGAAATTATTATTGTATAAAATAAAATAAAATTGAAAAGGGGCAGATGAGCTTGCACCCTTGTAAATTAGGAGGCACAATGATTGAGCTAAATGAACTTTCATCCAATATTATACGGTGTTCTTGCACATTGGTTCAGTTCACATGGTTGCTCCTAATTACATTATTAATTACTGCCCCTTACAACACAAAGACAAGATAACAAAGTTTAAGGTTAAAAACTTACAAGAGATATGTGATGACTCAGAGGCAACTATGTTCCAGGACAGCAATTGATTTGGTACCAGTAAGGCCACTAAAGTGGCCGCTACAGAGGGATTCCACTCCAATAAGCTATCATTTTTCGAGAAAAGATTCTTTGTTTTAGTTAAAAAATTCTTACTTTCTACCTACTTATTTTATCCATCTTGAGTCTTGTACAAACTTATGGATGAGATGAGATAAAATAGAGTAAGAATGAACTAACTTACTAAAACAAAGAATCCCATCTCCTTTTTTTCATTGGGATATTTGACAATGAGTTTTTTATGAGAAATTGTGGCTTTTTCACACCATTCTCTCTCTCTCTCTCTTTTTTAACAAAAATCTATGAACTAACCATTTTCTCTATTTTCTTCTTCCTCATTTTTCAGCTCAAGCTGGAATCATTTAAAAGAATATTGCACATCATCATTTTAAGACAAGTTTTAATTTCCTTTTGGTACCAAATTGATGAAATATTATGAACATTCATGCCGCATATTTTAGGTAATCATGAACAATTGGCTAAGCAAAGATATTTGTGCCCGCCATAGATTGTTCACCAGCCAAGCCCCACATAGATCGATGCACCACAGAAAGGAGACAAACAAGCTGCAAGATTAGGAATTGCCGTACACACTAGTGGTACCGAAAGAAGAGGGACGTTTATTTAATCTTAAGATGCATATCTTTTTCATAACTATTTTAATTTCTAATTTTTTTTAATTACCAACCATTCGATTGTATTACGTGATTATTGATTTCATCAATTATGATCCTCACTCCCTAGTCGAGATCGTCTAGTAAGAGTTGGGATGGGATTGCTTAGGCAGACAAAAAATGAACAAGTGGGTATTTTCTGGGGCGGTTTGTGGGACTATGGCACAAACAAGAATGGTGGTGCAAGCTTTTGCTTGCGTCTGTTCTACATCAATGCTGAGCATTTAACATCATAAACTCTTCAAACCTCTTTATAATATAATATCCAATATTATAAAGAAAAAAATAAAGATTGTGTCAATGAATAGCTTGATAAAGACATTTTCATAGATCTTCTAGACAGAGCGAGAGGTAGGCGAGGTTCAACTAAGTATTGATATGATAACGACGTATCTTCAAACACAACCAAACCTGTTCAACTTTTGACGTTTTCAATGTTAGCATTTTCTTCCCCCTTTCTTTTTTTTTTACTTTCCTTTTTCTGTGTGTGTAAATATGTAAACTGCATAGCGCCAAACTCCCCGTCTGCCTTTTATAATTGCTTTGTGGTTTTATTCCTTTTGTCTCTTTATTGTCCGTATTCGCCTATGTCTGTACTCTCTCCATAGCATTAATGTTTTTTGTTTACATCACTATTTATCAGCTATTTTTGGTAAAATCCACTATTATTGCCTTGTAATCCTATAAAAATTATCTAAACTAATACTTCACATACATGAATAAACTCCTGAACAATTCTTCAAACCACAGATACTTAATTTTCAAATTAGAATAAAATATGAAAAATGCTCGATTTAAGATATCTTCACAATATTTATCTTAAAAGAGTTAAATTTATTTTTCTGAAAAAACACTTAAAAGCAAGATGAACTAAAATCCCATAATAACCTTTTTGAATTTCTTGCTTTCATTTTTTTTTGTATTTAAAATTTTTCTTTTGTCTTTCTCTGAATCTTAAACGTGGCTTATACAGACTTATTAAATAAAGACTTGTTGCTAAAGAACTTATATGATAGCTATTATACAAGAAAGTAAATAATAATTTTAAAAATATGAAATTAAAATAGGTCAACTATAAGAAAGTCTAGTGTAATTAACCCTAGAAAGTGATTGCAAAACTAAAAAGTATCTTCAAATAACATCTTGAAGTCTTGACCTCTTACAAATAACTTTAAGAACCAACTTTAAAGCTCTAACATGCTTCATCTAACCTTACAAAGTCATCTATTAATAATAAAAAAACTATTAGTATTATTATATTTTGTTAGGATAAAAATTATGAGTTTGGATACATTTAATTCAAATACATCCTCAATTTCAATTTATGATATTGTATATATAATGTTAGAAAATAGTTTAAACACATCTTATCATCGGTGGCTATTTATATGACATTAAAGTGTAGATATGGAATGATACATAACAATAGGTAGAAACTATTGCCCTAAAAATATTGCATTTTGATTTGGTGATATGTAAAAATTTTTATGAATACCCTTAATTAGTCTTTTACTCTAAATGTATATCAGTCTTTCCTTTGCCTTTCATTCAAATATATTACTTCAAAATTAATATATTTTGCATAACTTAAGATTTTGTTTTCGTGACAAAATGAAAATTGTTTAAATAAAGAATATTAATATTTTTCCTTGATGTGATTAAAATGAAAAAAGGAGACAATTTCAAGAATAATCACCAAATAATACCTTCTAATCTATTACTCATATTCAAAGATAAAGACAAAAGTAATCTAATAGTAAACATTTAAGATGATGATAAAAGTGCGACTAATTTGAAGGTATTAAAGTTTTAAGTACAATTTGGCATCATACAAGTTATGTAACCATTTAATAACATTAAGTATAATGATAACTAAAAACATACAAAGTAATTTAAAAATTGAGTAGTTGTGCATAGGAGGAGGCATTTAGCCTTAATAGCATAGGTAAATGCTCATAGGTGGTCATTTATCAAATTATTCTCTATAATGTATCAAATGATTAGTTATCTTCCATGTCAGGATTTGATGAATTTCAATACTAGATGAATTTCAATACTATCTTCCATGTTAGGATTTGATGATCATATGAAAACTTCAATGACTAGTTTGATAATGTGAAGTATAAATAAGGACTTTAGGTAGAAGCTAAATATCAAGAAAAGAGAACCAAAATGGAAAAGTATTTTGGTGAACAAATTGTAAGCTTTTAATATAGTTTTATCATCTTCATTAATAAAAAAAGATTGATCTAGTGAATTAAAAATCTTAAACTCAACTTGAGGAGTGAAAGTAAGTCAAAGTAGAATTGAAATACTAAGTGCTTAAGAAGCACTGTATTAGTCTTAATGGCACCAAACGGAGGGGAAGGAATGAATTAAAAATTAGTGAATTTTAAAAATAAAATTCACTTAAAAATTGAATATGATTAAGTTATAATAGAATGACAATATTAAATCATTATATAGTTGAAGTGCGGTTATATAAACACAAATAATGTAAATAGAATAAATAAAAGAGAATGCAAACTAAATTTGTAGTTGTTCTACAAAAAGATCTTGTGCATGTCTACTCTATATCACTCATTTAGCATTTCATAAAACTCTTATTTTAACTAGCTAAAGAGGAATATGTTTATAAGTCCCTTTGTTTATCTAGGATAAAGATGAACCTTTATACAATTTTTTTAGTGGTTAAGAGGAACCAAAAACCATTTTTATTAAAATAAGTGAAAGAAACAATCCTCTATTTAAACTTTACAACTTTAATAAGCCTTACTTGCTCGCTTTAATACTTTAAGACTTACAATCAATTCATAACAAATATATGTATGCTTAGAATGCCAAGAAACTTTCTCAAATATGTTCTTGTAAAAATGTCATAAACTTGCTCTATAATAAAAAACTCAACTATTGATATCCTATAAGACTTTAATTAGTCGTTAGAGCTAGTCATTATAGGATCGACTAGTTGATTGAGGTATCGACTAATAACCCTTTTGCTAGTTGGTGGTTCATTAATCAACCCATCAATTAGTTGAATGTCTACCTTGTTAACAATTTAGTCATTTTATATTGCTTTTAATACCTTGTTTGACTAGACTATCCAAATCCTTAAGCTAGAAAAATCCCAACATAAATTAACATTTAAAAATACTTTAAAACAACAAATTTCAAAATTTTAAAACAACAAAAACATTATATTTTGATAAAATTTTAACTTTATTTATTTTTAAAAGTTCTCAAATTCTATTTTAAAGAAAAGAGTTTTTAAAGTCAAAACCTTAAATCCTATTGGTAAATAAAAATCTCAAGCATTAAAATTGAATGTGAGGTGCTTATGAAAAAGAGTTCCTAAAGTATTAAAATCATATAGTTAAAAATACAAGAAATATTACATTAATTTTATAAAATAACACATCTCCAACCTTTCTTTTCAATTTCAATGGTCCTTGATACTTAACTTGATTGCATATCATGTTAGATCAATTGATTTATATACTTGAATAATCTATTTTTAGATAATAAAAAATAAAATATTGTTATCATTAAAACATATGTTATAACCTCTTTTTATTTACATATTGTTTTTATTTGTTTATTAAAATTTTCTTTCAAGATAAACCACTTTTAAAGTTACCAATGTTCCTTAGATTGTCTTCTTTCTTTAACATTAATCTGTAAGTGAGTCTAGTGGAGATTCCTTATTTTAAACAATGCGGTTACTTCAGGAGTTGTGTTTCCCTCAGCCACCCTCCATTTACTTAGTACTTCTTTGTCTCCAATTACACTTAACTCTTCTTCTTACTTCCCTTTTCATCTACACAGATCTTTTCTACTACCTTTTATTTGCCTGCTGCATTGTTTCTCTACCTACTCTCTTTCTTCTTTGACTATCTTTACCTATCAGTCAATGATCCATGAGCTTTTAAAATGTCCTATTCATTTTTTGAACTTTTCCTGCCTTTCTCTCATTCCACTCCCTCTTCATCTCATCCATTCTCCTCACCACAACCCCCACCCCCACCCCAATATGCTCCCACACAATCTTACCTCTTGCTTCCATCTTGGACCTTTTTATTGCTTTAACTCCGCCTGTAGACACAACTCCTCTAAAACGAGTTTGCTAACAACCATAATCCTGATGCTAAATTGTCCTTCTACCCCTTAAATTCACTCTAGATTGCTAGGTTGTTCCCCTATTTATGTATATATCCTTCAAGTAGAAGTTCAAAAATGACAATCCTCCTTAGTAGGATTCTTCCTTGATAAGAGAGTTCCTTTTCTTGTGATAAAATCCTAGGCTAATAATGAAAAGAAATAGTATGGTCTACTTGACACAATCTTGAATAATGATGATATTTTCCTTTCAAATTCAACTCACCTAAATCAGTCTATAAAGTAATCAAAGTTGGTCGTTGGCATGTTTCAAACAAACCATTTCTCATCCAGGCTTAGAGACCTAGAGTGAAATTCAAAGAAATTAGATCAACCAATACCATTATGGATTTGTACCATGATATTCCCTCGTAATACTAAACAATTGAGTTTTTGGGTTACTTAACTATCTCCATAGGCATACCATTATACCTTGATTATGCAGCTATAGAAATGAAGAGAATAAACTTTTTCCAAGTTTTATGTTATTGTTGATGCTTTAACAGAACTACCTGAAGAAGTTTCAATCCTCAAATTCAATGATAATGTGGAGCTGGTAAAGGATAAGGTCAAAATATCTTATGCTTGGAAGCCTCTTAACCTGTGGCCTAGAGAGAATTGGAAGTCATCAAGAAGAAAATTCAAAATAGGCAGCTATTAGGAAATGATGTAAGAGGAAGAATTTATAGAGTAAGAGGATGAAAAACTTCTTCTTGCACCCCAAAATTCTAACCATATGATGGAGAATTCACCAATAGAGATTGTTGAACCTACCTCCCCAAAGCAGAAATTTGAGAGCCTATCAAGAAAGATTGTTAATCCTACTAATGACTTAATAATCTTAATCAATACAACACCATATACCCTTAATTTGGAGATTTGTAAGGCTGACTAATTGGATCAAGATTATACTTCAACTGCCACAATCTTCTCTAGATTAGTAAACTCCACCATAACTACCACAACCTCCTCTAACAAAGATATTGCTAATTAAGAGTTATTTCAAGCAGTCACTAGAAGAAATGGGGCAAAAGAAAGAATCCTCCTTCTTTAACCCAAAAACCAAGATAAATTTCACATGGAACATAAATGGGATGAATGCTCCCTCCAAGTAACAAACCATTACAAATTTGGTTGCTAAGAATAAACACACTATGTTAGGTATTTTAGAAATCATATTGAAAAAGAATCACTGCAATGTTCTAGCTATACTCCCTAAGGGCTGGAAAACAATCTCTAATCATGAATCACATCCAAATGGGAGAATTTTAGTCCTCTACAACAATGACAAAATTGAGATCCTCAATACTATTATCTGTGATTAGATGATTTATTTGAAAGTAAAGTTCTTAATTTTGAATATCTAGCTTGACATCTCCATCATCTATGCCTTTAATAACACCTATCAAAGAGTTTTCTTATGGAAAAAACTCATGAATTCTACCAAGCCATCAACACTCTACGAATATTGCTAGGAGAATTTAATTTTACAATTCATCCTAATAAGGCATATGGCTACCATTCTAACAAACCTCTATATGAACATCTAAAGAATTGTCTAAACAAACATGAAAGTTACAAACTTACAAAGTGATGGCAATTTCTATACTTGAAGCAATAAGCATAAGGATACCACCTTCTTGAGGTTAGACAGATACCTCACCAATCACCCATGGATACAACATTTTCCTAATTCTTATGCTTAATTTCCTAACCCCTAGCATTTCTAACCATTATCCTATTATTATTCATTCAGATTCAATGCAACCTCACATCAAACATCCATTTAGATTTAACAACTATCTAATGAAAATTCTAGGTTTCAAAAAAGCAATGAAACAATTTCAATTCTCTAAAAAACTTTGTACTATTCATGAAGAAATCAAGATCTTGTAAAAAATGTTGGAAATTTGAATCACCTCCTAAATACTGCAAAAGCAAGTCTTGAAAAAGTTTAGAGTGATCTTTATCTTAATCCCACCAACATCTGTTTTTATGATTATAAAAAAGTTTAGAATTTGATCACTCATTATGGAAGTAGACATTCAGAGTTAAATGGCTACAAGATGGATATTAAAACACCCCTTCTTCCATAGAGTTATATTGATCAGATTAGCCTTTAACAAAATAGTAACATTGGAATCTAATGGCTCATTACTTCACAATCAAGTTAATTATATCTTAGACCAATAATTTTTTCTCTCAATTTTTTAGAACTAGATCATCAATTTCATCCATAACTGAATTATTGAATAACATAAACTAAATGCAAGTGAAGTGGAAGATCTTTCTCTCTCTCCTTGTCTTAGTAACTAAAATTGAAAAGGCCATCAAATCCCTATCTCAATGTAAGGTTCCTGGTCCTGATGACTTTGATATTCTATGCTTCATAAAAAATTGGAGCATTTTAAGGAATACAGTAGTTGAAATAGTTCAAGATTTTTTCAATAACACAAAACTTCTCAAAGAACTAAACAATATATTCATCACTCTGATTCCTAATTGTAAGGATCATAAGTCCCTACAAGATTTCATACCTTTCCTTATTGTTCTTTAATATGCAAAATAATCTCTAAAGAAATTGCTAAAAGATTGAGAACCATACTTCTTGGTTTAATAGATTCCGTTCAATATGCAAGCATTCCAAAGAGACATAATGGAGACAGCATAGCTACATCACAAGAGTTGACCAAGCAATATAATAAAAGAAACAATAGCAAAAAATGTGCTTTCAAAATTGATTTCTTGAAAACTTATGATTATGTTGACTAGAATTTCATCCTAAACACTCTAAAGGCTTTTAGCTTCCTAAATATTTTCATTGAATGGGCGACTTAGAGTATTACTTCAGTTTTACACAAATTTCTAGTTAATGGATAAGTTACCAAATTTATCATAGTAAATAAAGGTATTAGGCATGGGGACCCCATTTATCCTCACCAAACTTCTCAAAAGAACCAACATCAAGAATTCTAACTTAAAATTTCATTTAAGATGCAGGAAGCTCAACATTGTAAGTCTTAGTTTTACTAATGATGTCTTTATTTTCTCTAAAGCAGATACCACGTCAGTTTCCATTCTTTCTAAAGTATGTAATTTGTTCAAGAAGCTCTTTAGACTAATCATTAACACTGATAAATCGTACTTCTTTGTCTCTACAAGTGTCTCATACTTGTCCTTAAAATCTATACAATCATAGGCTTTAAGGAATATCTTATCCCTATTAAATATCTTAGAGTTCTAATGTAACATCTCCTTTCCATACTAAGGGTTATAACCCTAGATTTCTATAATTGAAAATAGCAATGAGAGATTAGAAAAATGCATTTCATGCTCATGCATAATGTTAGCATACACACCCGTGAATTTGATTATTGCACACATTACAATAAATAGTTCATGCACTCATTTGTCATTTTTTGAGTATATATGATTGTTTTCATGTGATTATGATGTGAATAGTCAATATTTTGCATTAAAAATTAATCTAGTGAATTAAATTATTGATTTAGAATTTTTTGTGAAATACGAGAATTTTTTAAAATTAAGGGTATTTTTGGACTAGGAAAAATGCCAAGTAGCAGAGCAATTGATGAATAGCACCAGAAATAAGAGTCAAATGGTAGTGGAAATTTTTATAAATGACATTAGGATTTGATGACATATGTCATTTAAAATTTGGAGACAACTAGAATAGAAATTGGAGACAAATGGGCTAGTTTTTTAAAAGAGTCAATTGGAGACCACAATAAAATGACGAGTGGTGAGTGACAAGTGTCATAACACTTCCCACTCACTTTAACGATTTTATTTACCTAAATTAAAGACCATCTCATGGCATTTCACTTGTCATTTCCAATACAAGCTTCTTTTCTTCATCTTCTTTAATTGCTATCTTCTTCACTCACGACCATCTCACTCTCACCCTCATCATGTTGATTTTTGTCCAACTCTTTCACTTTGTTTCTTCAAAATTTGTTGTCTTCTCCATCTTGTTACTAAAAGAGCTAACCCTTCTACCTTGAATGATGATGATGATCATGTAAAGCCATGGAAAGCTAGGGTTTCATGGTGATTGAAGAAGCTTAGAGTTTAATCAAGTAAGTTAAACTTTGTTCTTCATTGGTTGTCTAAATAGAAGCATATATGATGATAGTTCATGATAAAATGATCATGAAAAAGATGTTAGAAATATATGTATAATGTGGGTGTTAATAGATTATGGAATGATATAATGTTGGATTAATAGAGTAAATGGTGTTTTATATATGTTGGAATGTGGGCAAAGAAATGAAAACATTGATGTCTTGTTTTTGTGTATAAGATGATCAATATTGTTGGAACCCCTCCCCGATGGATCACGAGTCCGACGTCCTACGTGACATCTGGACGCGTGTCCCACGAGGGAAGGATTCCTCACCATGAAATAAAACTTGTATTCGAAAACCAACTCCTGCAAAATCATGAACCTTGTGCTTATTACCTTGCAGGGTCATTAGCTGTCACTCCACAATCGTGGTGAGCGCATACTACTTAACCACCAAAATCATAAGTTGACTTATTCATACAAATTGTAGCTTTAAGTCTCGAGTTCGCTTTGTAGCAAGAATCACCTCAAACGGAGTTATACAACTCAAGATATGCTTAAAAAGTCTAAGAGGGCTCATACCCCAAACATGCTCTCCTAACCGACCTCTCACTTACTTTAATGTAAACTTCCTCAATTCAACTCCAAAGGGTACAAATTTTTATGTAGAGGAAAATATATATCTTATGAACCTATGGGTCCAAGAATAATCCCAATTGGAGGTCGGATGAGGGAGTTATACCCAAAAGAATAGACTAAGTTCACACCCAAAATCAATTTGAACATCCCTTGGAGTAAACACCATAACTTTCAATATAGAAGTCGGATTGACTTAGTTTTTAGACCATTAGAAAGAAGATATCTATACCTACAACTCTCATGAAGACAACAAAATGAGATTCTGCCTCTAACCCTATCAAAAATCATCATCTTTCCCATAGTTTAACGGACATGAATCGAGTATAGGATGCCAAATGACTCGAGAATGTCCATTAAACGGACATGCATGTCCGTTTAACGGACATTGACTGGCCAAGGGGTGTTTTTCCACCCAAGAATGTCCGTTAAATGGACACCCATATCCGTTTAACAAACATTGGGGCTCCCCAAAGCCTCCAATGCCTCTCCAAAGCTTCCAAACTTCAACCTAATCTCATAAACACTTGTACACTTCACAAATTCACTCATTCTAAAGCCTAAACACTTCATAACACCTCAAACTCCAAGTGCAACTCACCAAATGC
>JANVCQ010000003.1:16851617-16874040 GCA_025531925.1 Erythroxylum plowmanianum | reverse complement strand
CGATTCTACAGAAAGAGGAAAGCTGAGTTCAACAATCATCGCAACAAGTGTCATTGAAGAGAAAGGTGGAGACACTTAAATCAGAAAAAATCCAAACAGTCAAGAAGGTCACCAAGACTATTTACCTTATGACAACAATAACAGAAGAAGAGGAAATCTCTGATTCTTGATGGAGATTCTAAAAAATAAGAGAAAAGACAGCAACCTACCAGATCAATTATCTCTATTTTGCAAAGCCAATTAGCAAAATCATCTGGAGAGATAGAAATTAAAAGAAAGTTGGCATTTGAGACGAAGAAACCCCAACAATAACTTTCTTCTAAACTGGAAGAAGAAAAAAAAGAAGGTGAAGCCCAGTCAGAAGAAAGTTTCTTCATCTAATGTTCAACAGAAGGAAAAAACAGTTAAACACCAGTTAGAACCTCACAATCCTTCTCAACCAATCAACAAAAAGGATTTGAGAATGAAGATTATAGAAGAATCAATACCTATTTGAAGCAGAAGTTCAATTATTATCAGAGAACCTTCGAAAAAAGTCAGTTGAGGTACTAGTCGAATCGATACCGATTAATGATTAGACAATACATCTTCTAAGTCATCAAAAACAAAGATTATATGGTATTCTGTAAGATGAGAAGGCATAACCATATCTATTGAAGATTTCAAAGGATCGGTATACAATCTATCCGATTACTAGCAGAACATTAATAAAAATTATGCCAGACATACAACCAAGATGCTCAACCCTTGTAAGAAACGAAGAAAAAGGGAAAAAGAAGATATTTCCTGAGGGAAATAAAGATGATCTTACAGAAGAGCAGATTCAAGTAGCTATGAAGAACATAGATGATGCATGCAATGCAGCTCAATCTGGAGGTATCTATGTTTCACACCACATTTCAAAAGCATCAGGAAGTATATTTAGAGTTTTAACCACCAATGAAAACTTCAAGGTAGTTAGCAAAGTGAAAGAAGGATAGTACAAAAGTATCATGGTTAACGGCATTAATTTCAACTTAGAAACCTTTGTGCATTTGGTCATGCATTTCAGACCTTTAGGTTTCATACCTTCAGTCAAAGATGTGTTACACCTTCTTAGGCAACTAATTCTGAAACTACGTAGACTTGATGATCTTGATCTCTTAAAAGGAAAACAAACCTTCAGTCTACCCTCTATCAAAATTATAAAGTTAGACATTTTACCTTCAGAATCATCTACTGTGGAAAACCTTCATCCACTTAGTGAAATACAACAAGATCTTACTGATAATCCACAGTTCTTGAAACATTTCATAAATTAGATAGAAGCAAGTCACAATCAGAAGGAAGTTCAGGGAGCATTAGCAAAAGAAATTGAGGAAGTTCATACTAAAGTTGATGAACTCGCTGACTTAATGGGTGATCTTCATGAGGAAGTAGCACTACTACGGGTTACTATTGAACAAGACCTCAAGACTATCCACACTGACCTACAGAGTATATTTTCTGAAATTCTGAAGCGTCTACGATGAGCAATCTTTTTTATTAATAACAAATAAGGTGAGAAGGAGAAAAAGAGGAGAACAAATTTATATATCTTGTATGCAATTCTTTTCTTAATTCTTTTCTTATGTTTTTGCTTTATTATTCATCGAAATACTATTCATCTATTCATCTATAAATATCATTTTATCTTCTAAAATTATGATTATTTGTTATCATCAAAAAGGGGGAGATTGTTGAGTCAAGAGGACTTCACTTCTATTAATTTTGATGACAATCAAATAATAATAATCTTAGAAATGTATGAACTGTTTTGATAAATTTGTTAAGTGTGCAGAAAAATGTAAGTAATACTTAGTCAACTCTGAAGGTGCCCAATTAACACCAGAAGAAGTGCTACACTAGACGAAGTGTAACACCAGACGAAGCGCAACAATAGACGAAGCGATATAATAGATGAAGTGGAATAACAAACAAAACGTAGTAAAAGAAGAAGCATTATTCCAAACGATACAAAAGGAAGATATTCTATAACGTCAGACAGTTAGTTAGTTAGAGTTAGTTATAGGACTCAACTAATGACCGTTTCTAGAAGATTCAAGAAGCAGTTTTCAAGAAGATAGTTTGAGACTTAGGCTATAAATACTAGTTCCAATCAAAGACCCAAAAAAATGAATGCTTTTACATTAGCAAAAACTCCGTATTCAAAGTGAGAAAGAAGTGAGCAAATACATCTGTAACCTAAAGTTCAAAAATACTTTTCTTAGAGAGAGAAAGGAAGGCTAAAGCCTGGAAAGGCTAATACAACTGATAAAGAATACTTTGTGAGAGAGACCTGAAGAGGCTCTGCAAGTGTAGAAAGAATACTTGTAAAGTTGGAAGAGTATAGTAAAATCTTAGATTAACTTTAAGGACTGGACGTAGCCTAAGGTTTGGAATAAACTAGTATAAAATTGCAACGTTTATTCTCTAATCCTTATCTTTTAATTTTCTTGTTGTTAGACGAGTAGATAATATTACTTGCGATTGCATTGCTTATCAACTTTAGCAAAGTGTTTTAGTAATCATTTGAATTTTCATAAGGAAATTCAAGAAGTCCCAAAAGATTAATATTTTCGAAAAGAATTATACAATTCAACCCCCCTTCCTGTGTAGTTTACATATCATATTGGATTTCTCTATTAACAAGCGATTTACTTCATCGATTGATTTCTATATTGATGATCCTTGAGCTACATCGATAAAACAAACTTTTACAAGCATAAAATCCTTTAGAAGTTGATATGCTCTTCACTTCAGATTGGATGAAACACCAATCATCATTTAAGATCCAAAGATAGTGTCATATGAATCCAAGATTGAATTATCAGCACTAGAAGGTATTTCCACCACACCCACAGAACGAGAAAGGGATTAGGGTGATAAGGAATGAGTTTTGATCTTCATAGGCCCTTGATTGATTGAAACTTCAAGTTTGAACAATAGAAAGGATTTCAAAGGAATGCAAAAAACACTCAATGTGTTTATTGAATTTGGAAATCATTCAAATCTTATTAAAAACACGTTTTAGAGTGCTTATATAATAAAACTAATGTCCTAGGTGGAATCCCACAAGGATAGGATGTGGACTTTGGCCCAATTAACAAACTCTTAATAAACAAGCTTAAAACATGATGTTAGTCCCAAAACAAACCAAACATCTAAGTGCCCTTATCTAAGGCTGGAACCTACTTAGTTAAGTCCTAAATAACTTAATTATGATGTACAAAGCGTAATTAAGTTGGCCTAAACATTTCACACCATATGGCCCAATGATGCTTAAAACAACCTAATTATATATATATATATATATATATATATATAATAAGTTGTTTCTAATTATACAACGTAGTTAGGCTTCTTCAACAAGTAACAAGTTGCTCCAAGCCTTCAATCATCATTATGAATTTTCTTGATGTGTCTCCAAGTGTTTTAGCTTCTTCCTTTGCTTATAGATCCACCCTCAGATTGTTAAGAGTCTCTTTAGCACGTTTAGCTCACGACCGTGTCAGTGATCCTCCAAGATTCTCTAATAGATCTTTTGCTTTAGTAACACTTTGTTGATCTTCTTTTAATGTTTTTCCTTGCTTTCTAATTACGCCAATACGTCCTTTTACTTTTTCCTTGTCTAAAGCCACTTAGGATGCATAGTGTTATAATAGACACTAACTACAAATACAACTTTAACTATTACTCTTAGAATCCTATTTCAATTTATATTGATAATGTGATAAAAAATCTTAATTAGAATTTTGAAAAATCCTAACAGCGTTAGAAATTAACTACAAAACAAGTCCTATCCCAAATAGTGATGCGAGACCTAATAGGAACTTATTCTAGAGAACCTTCAATAAGATGGAGTTATGCCCGGGAACGGCCAGAATCAAACACACAGAGAAGCATAAGAAACAAAATTGAAAAGATAGAAATAGAATACAAAGAGAAAAGGGGGTTAGAAGAATGTTGGTCAATAAAAAGAACCCGAAGAGAACTTGTCTCTTAGAACCCTAGCAAGACTATTGGTCAATGGAAAGAACCATAAGAGAACTTGTCTCTTAGAACTCTAAGCTTGGGATGCCCCAAAGGAAGACCACTCCTTCGATAAGTCAAGTATTCTCAAAGAATACAAAGAAAGCAAAAATGCTCTCAATAATACTCAATATTATTTCTGAAAGAAAATTCCCTTTCAAAGTACATAGAGGGTGCCTATTTATAAGAAAAACTTCCTAAATTAATGTCTAAGGAAGAAACTAAGAAAAGGAAACAAATCAACCTTTAAAAGGAAATAAAATAAACTTAGAAAGGTGTTGACTAGATGACCTTATTTCAAGGAAAACAAAAAAGGAAACTAATTAAAACATGATCTGAACATATTGGACCTTATAGATAACATCCTTCTCCTTATTTTTAAGTGTCACATGGTATTTTAAGTGAGTTCTCCCAATTGGACTCCATGTGGGCCTTTGGACACTTCATGTTGGGCTTTAAGGAGTAAGACAAGGCCTCTTGGACCTTCATGAGTTGAAATCTGACTCAACAACATGAGCTCTATCTCTTGAAGGTCTTGGATCAAACAATTCAATGATTGCTTCATTGCTTTGGCCCTAGCTCTTGTCATTCTACCTCCAACATCTTATAATGGATCTTTAGGAACATTAGACTTAAATGTTAGGCCTTTGATATGAAAATTTCGTTTAGCCCCTTGCCTTGCACATTCAGACTTCAAATTTGATCTAATTTTAGCTCTTAAGCTTTCTTTTTCAACTCATGTCCACGCAAGTCATGTCCTAGGCTTCCTTGAGGTGGATCACACTATATATGCTTCTGTTCTTGTCTTTCACATGCCAATGGTTCTCCATCATTCCCTCCCTCCTAGAAAGGGTTCGTCCTTGAATTTGTAGCATCAAAGAGGGATAAGTTAGATACATTGAATGTAGCACTAACATTACCACAGGAGCTAGGCAAATCAATTTTATAAGCATTATCATTAATCCTTTCTAAAACTTGAAAGGCGTCATCTCCTCTTGGCTGTAGTTTAGATTTCCTTTGTTATGAAAACCTCTCCTTTCTTAAGTGCACCCAAACCCAATCACTGGGTTCAAATATAACACACCTTTTGCCTTTGTTGGCTTGCTTTACATATTGTTCATTTCTCCTCTCAATGTTGGCTCCAACTTTACCATATAACTCCTGCACAAATTTAGCCTTTTTCAAACCGTCAAGGTTAGTAAACTCATTAGAAGGCAATGGAAGAATTTCCAAAGGAGTCAAAGGATTAAACCCAAAAACAATCTCAAAAGGAGAAATTGAGTAGAAGAATGAATAGCACGGTTATAAGGAAACTCAATTTGTAGGAGACACTTTTCTCAATTCTTTAAGTTCTTTTGGATGATCACACGCAATAATGTATTCAAAGTTCTATTTTTATCACTTTAGTTTGACCATCTATTTGAGGATGTGTAACAGTAGAAAATAGGAGTTTAGTTCCAAGTTTATCCCGTAGAGTTCTCCAAAAGTGACTAAGGAATTTGACATCTCTATCTCTCACAATAGTTTTTGGCAACCTATTTAATCTTACAACCTCTTTAAAGAACAAGTCAGCAACATGAATAGCATCATTGGTTTTAGAACAAGTAATAAAGTGAGCCATCTTGCTAAATTAACTAACTACCAAAAAGATGATATCCTTTCCACTAGATGATCTAGGCAATCAGCACAAAGTCCATAGATATATCAACCCAAGGATGAGAGGGGATAGGTAAGAGAGAATATAAACCATGTGATTGAACCTTAGATTTTGCATGCCTATAAGTAATACATTTAGCACAAACAGAAACAACATCCTTTCTTATGTTAGGCCAATAAAAATGTTCATACAAAAGAGCTAAAGTTTTCTCAACACCAAATGATCCATTAATCCACCACCATATCTATGTAACAAGTAATTCACGCATAGAGTATAATGGAATGCAAAGTTTATCTTTTTTGAATCCCTGGAAAGCTTTTTTCATTCATTTTGTTCTTGCTCTAGTCATTGGACCTTCAATTTGTTGCAATGGGTATTAGGAAAATTTGCTAACATCATCTAGAGCCATTCGGTCAGTATCCTGATCCCCATTAGGTTGACTTTTTAATTAATTAAAAATCATAATTGACAAATTAGAAAACTATTGTTAAAAATATTAAAGAAAGCTTAATTTTCTTAATTGGCAAATGAAAAAATATTTTCTCTCTTAAATTCGCTCTTCATGCATGACCCATTAGGTTCCTAAATATGTTGGTAATGGATATAAACCCTAAATCATATTTAAGATTAGATAAATTAAACTCTTTTAATTTATCTTTAATTCTTTAATTAAACTATTTATATCCATAAATTAAGATTGGCGTTTAGGAACGCATCATGATCATATAAATATTTAAAAATGTCATCAAAGTGGTTTTTACTAACTTTTTTATACAGGATTTTTCATATAATTAATTCCTTTCATTATATAATGATCCAATTAGATGTAAAACATGAAATTAATGTTTACTCTATTTGAGTCCAATCATGTTCTTCACCATTAATAATTGATTCAATTTATGATATTTTCAAATTAATAATAATCAAGAACAACAAAACATTCTTCCTACTTACTTTAGGGTGATGAATCCTATATTGATCACTCAACTACTTCATATAGTTCATGCTATATCTAATGACTACCGACTAAGCTATCTTTGACTAGAATAGGTCATAAATAATATGAAAATATAACAATCCTTATACGAGATACTTTGGAGATCTCAAGTCAAAGAAGCACTTATATAATCATCACAATGAGAATTTTTATAGTCATACAAGTAAGATTCCAAATGGATTTCTCATACAGGGTTAGTTCAATGAACTTGTTCTCTAATAAACACTAACATATTTGTTTAAGTATCTTCATACTTTAGTTTATGAGATCGGCTACTTCTTTCATAAGGAAAAAAACATGTTTTAGTCTTTTATGCTTTATTATGTCCACTTTTAATAGAACAATGACTGGAAACAATTTAGCGATAATATATAAATGCAATATTAATCTCATTGTTATAATCTCATCATAATTTCTACGATATCTATTTATTTAATGGAGTTTTTCATGTACATATAAATAGAAATAAGATAATGAATGCCTTTAAATAATTATATCACTAAACTACAACCAACATATTGGCTATAGGGTTAAAACTAATATTATCTATTATAACGAATGATAATAACAAATTCATATAAAATAATTTCATAGTAAATATAATAATAATGATAGATAATAAAGAAAGAGAGATAAAAATGATATATAGAGCTTCAATTAAATAACCATTAGTCTATGGCTACTTATCAAATTCCATGTAGAAATTCACCACCTTTTTTCTTTAATAGGTGAAGACGAACCTTACAATTGTTTTACTTTAATATAGGTGAAGAGTAACTATTTAAAAATCTTGTTCAATGTTAAGACATGCCCTTAAAATGTGTACGCCAAGCAATTTTCCTAATTGCTACATTAGAGCAATTGTACATGACTCAAAACTTCTATTTCTTGCTTACTAAATGAACTAAGATTTTAAAGAGGAAAAGGTATATGTCATTTTCAATGGACCTATGGCAGGAATCAATGACGAATGGCACAAGGCAGCTATACACATCATAGGAAAATCATCCATTTTACATAAAAGTTTTCCAAGCAGACAAGAAGCTGAAAAGGCCTTAGCTGAATTTAAAGGCCCTGTCCTGAAGCCACAATATAAAAAGTTTTAGAAAAGCCAACCTTGGAATCAAACATGAAATCATTGGGTAATGCACACATTCACTCAAATATTCTCTTTAAATTCTCAAGACTCTTTGTCTTTCTCTAGTATACTAAATGTTCTTTTTACAACTTAATTATGATATATTTATACCTAAAACATACTCAAATAATTGTTAGACACACAAAATAATTGTTATAATGACTAGTTTCTAGTAAGATGTACTACTTAGACATCTTTCGACTACCTTTATTTAGGAAAAAAGGTCTCATCTTGGTAACTTTTCATACCTACTATTGACTAGCCAGTGAATAATAATTCGATTGATAAATAATGCAACTAAGGTACGACATCCAAATAGTGAATAGTCTAGCAGATGAGTAATGCTAAATAATACCAATTCTCAAAAAAGAGTTTTAATCTTTTAAAAAACTTTATCTAAAACCATTTTAAAAGTCTTTAACTTTTTTCTTAAAGGTCAAAAGGGTTTACATATCTTCTCATATTTGTTTGGACTTCAGGTGAATGTGGAAAAAAGTGACTTATATCTCTCCTCAGAAGTCAGAAACCAAAAATAGATCAGAAGTATGGTTGGTTTCTTATTACAGTCTCTTTCATTGAAATATTTGGGAATCCTTCCTTTGATTGAGAAACTCAAAGAAAGAATTAATGCATGGCAACATAAGTTTCTGTCCCTTCCAACTATAGTTACTCTGATTAATTCAAACTTAAGTAGTGTGCACATTCATTGGATTGCCCATATGGTGTTTCCGAAGAGAGTCATCAAGAAAATTGATAGAGTTTTAAAAATCATCTTGTGGTCTGGGAAAACAAATAATTATAAGCAAACCAAAATGAACACTTTGCTACCCAAAACTCGAGTTGAAGGTAAGGTGGAACCAAATTACTTAAATCCACCATGCTTCTGCTTTGCGATCCAATTCGTTACGTTGAGAATCAAACCTGCTACGTGGGGCTAAGCCTCAGGCCCATACCTGAGCTCTGATATTACTTTGCTACCCAAAACTCTAGTTGAAGGTAAGGCGAAACTAAATTACTTAAATCTATCACAAATCACTATGGATTAAATAGTGAATGAATATCATTTGAAAGATAAGAGTTTTTGGCTGTTGGATAATTCTAAAGATCATTCATGGATGTTCAACCATATGCTTAGTTTGAGAGATTTGTTTTATCCTCATATCAAGCAACGGTTAGGAGATGCTAAGGACATATGGTTCTGGTCTGATAACAAGACCAATTTCAGTCCACTTTTCCATAGAGCAGTAATTGCACACCTCAAAAACAAAATCCTTATTAATGCTAGGGTCTCATCATTAATCCACAATGGCGGTTGGACTGGAAACTTCAGAGGTTTTTCCCTACTTGCAGAGTATTTGCCAAGTATCCCTAAATGGCTAAAGCCGGATAACATCATCTGGAATTTATATTCCAAGGGTATTTTTAATAACAAATCCTGTCATCTTATGCTTACAAATAATATGGAAGTTGTGTCTTGGTTTGAATTGCTGTGGAAATAATCTTTAAATCCTAAAGCCGCAATTATCACTTGACTAATGATTAAAAATAGGCTCAAAACCAAAAATAGATGGTTTGGGATATATGATCCCATTTGTGTATTGTGTAACCATATCAACGAGTGCAAAAATCATTTATACTTTGAATGTAACTACACCAATGTAATTTGAAGCATAATTATGGTTATGTTACAACTATCTAACTACACATTTGGATATGATCATAGGGGGTACTAAGCAAGGTAAAGTGGATGGTTTGATCATCAAGATAGCATTTTCTACAATCATGTATTCCATATAGAAGGAAAGGAACATGAGAATCTATAAAGGAGTTGAAGGCAAACATCAGCTAGCAAACCAGATTGTGAAATGGATTCGAGCAGTATTTATTATCAACCACAAACATGATTCAATTAGTTAAGGAGTGAGAAGGTGCTGGTTGATGTAATTATTTCCTTTTGTAACTGTTCCCTATGAATTTTTTTATAGATGGTTAACATAAGTCATTGTAATGATGTAAAGTAGCTTTTGCTAGATTAATATAATTTCATTCATATTTCAAAAAAAAAGTGTCTTACAAATAAATGGTCATGAAATTATTAATTCTCTAATTCACTGAAATGACTAATATAAATTTATAAGAAAGGTTACAATGATTGTTACAAATGATGTGACTTCGTTATTTCTCACTCTCAGTTTACTAACTTAAATTATGTTGAAATTATCTTGAATTACATATATGATATATGCTTCAATTTGATTATTTTCTTATTTTTTTATTGATCAGCTAATCCATTTGTGCATATATTTATATATATTATTATAAACTTTTTAAGAGATAGAATAAAGTTTTTAATTATTGTTAATTAATATAAATATAAATTTTAACTTAATATAACAGTAATTATACTTAAGCATTATTTATTTATTATTTTAATTAGGATGTACACAACTAAGTAAAATATACATTTAAGATGAATAAACTAGTTAGTCATAAAGTAACACTTGATGTATACAAAATTTAAAATGACTAAAGTTCACTGAGAATCAAAATTTTTTATTATCTTTAAAAATTAAAATAATATAATATACAATACTTTTTATTTAAATTAAAGTTACATTTTAACATACGCAGATCTAAAAAATGATTAAAGTATATTAATAATTAATAATTGTTCGTACTTATGAGTTGATTTTAGATGAAGAGGTTCAAAACTAGGTTTTGCTAAAAGGTAACCCATGAGTTACAAGTAGGCCGTAGATAGTTTGTACGATCTGACTCGAAACATATCATAAATTTAGACGAGCAACTTTGAAAAAAAGGGAGAAGCTAGCTTAGATTAGGGAAAGGGAATATAATATATATATATATA
Source organism: Erythroxylum plowmanianum (assembly GCA_025531925.1). Lineage (NCBI taxonomy): Eukaryota > Viridiplantae > Streptophyta > Magnoliopsida > Malpighiales > Erythroxylaceae > Erythroxylum > Erythroxylum plowmanianum. The sequence goes on along the minus strand of JANVCQ010000003.1, from coordinate 16,863,329 downwards.
TATATATATATAATTAAGAAAATATTCACGTGCTGGCTCTAATTTACAGCAGTAACAGATGATGCACAAAATGAGTAAAAAGGCATGGAGTTTGAATAGCCATCCAAATTTTATTCTTCATTATTTGGTTAGATATCCATCCAAGAAAACTTTCCTCCAGGTGGAATTGAACATCCACCAATTTCATTTCGAAAGGGAATCTGTTAATAAATAGTGCAACTCTGCGGCATCAGTTAATCCGACCGCCATTTCCTATGATCCTGGATTTAAAGCAGCTTTCTGCAGCATTACAGAAAAGTTCATTAGCAAATTGCCAAAGTAGCTGCTTGTAGACAAGCTAAAGTAACGTTGAGCACAGTATGACATCAGACACTCATCCCACACACTGTTACTAAAAAAATACGTTTACTCGTACCGTGGCAACTTGACCAACTTTTTAGAGAAAGACTCACCCGTTTGGCCTCTTCCATGTTTGCCTTTATTAGGGAGTAGATGGCAACACCTGCAATGGCTATCACAGTACCAATACCAGTCTGTGTGGAAATTTTATTCCCTGCCAAATTTTGCAATCATTACATAAGGATGAGATAACATAATAAAACTTAACTAGATCAACCAATGTGTTTAATAAGGATGGTATATGGTGAATAAAATACTCTATTCCACACTCAATTCTACTTCCAAGTCATAGTAATTAGTAACACCTGCAACATAATTACTTCAATTTTCCCCTTTCTTTCAGGGAAGATGCAGGATGGAGGGGGTTCTGATCAAATTTAGGCCAGTTGGAGCTCTCTATTTGACACTAGATTTTGGTTGCAAAAAGCACGTGCCAGGTACCGTTATAACAATAAAAATTCTTTTCACGTACAGAAAATTCAAGATTCATCCATACTAGTCGTAAATGAGATAAGAAATTACCAAATGCAACAATTGAGAATCCAATGACAAAAACTCTCTTCAACACATTTCCAACTGCATGTGTAAGTGGTGCAACCCGTTCTAGAGTGTTGGTGGCAATCTAAAATTTAGGAACAAAAGGATGGTCAGAGGGAGAGAAACACCCCATTGTGTTCACACAGAGAAAAAAAAAGCATGCAAATCCAAATGAATGTTAAAGCTTGAAGAAGAATTTCAAGATAGAAAAAGTTGACGTACCTGGTTGTAGAGATGATAGAACATCCCCACCCAAAACAGGTCAGACAAGAATTTAACTAGTCCAACTTTGGATATTGCATCATTGAAACCATATTGAATCAATTTAGGGCCCTCAAGCTGTAAGCAGTTCATCCAAACCAATGGTTTACCGTTATGTAAGAGAAAGCAACAAAAGATGTGAAGATTTGAGTTTGAAAGTCCTGTGCTGAGTATAATTACCACTACTGCTGGTGGAATGCAAAACAGAAGGGCTATTATTGAGATGTAAGCATACACATTTGTGCTGTCCATGCCAGTCTATTGAAGTTAGAAAGAGAGTTAGAAACTTGATGAATCTAGAGGAGTTGATTAGGAAAATAAATAAATAATGCCAGTGGCATACAATACTAAACTTCGAATTTCTTTCTATTTACCCAAAATACGAAACAAGGGTCAGACTTCCTAACTAAGCTTTACCATTGCTTTCTTCGAATAGATACTTCTGTAAGTAAATGCTATGTTTGAAATCATTGCACTAATGAACCCAGTCCAGTTGAAGGAAAGCTCAGTTAGTGATGCCATTGATACACCTATAATAGAAGTCACTCAACTTCAGCGAACAAAGTATGCGAGAAATTACACTAATTATAAATGATTGGCTGAGACCAATATTGTATTCCCTTGCAATTTCGGGAATCTAAAACATAAAAAACTTTTTGAGTACCGATAACTACGGGAGCCAATGATAGCCAGAGTGACAGAGGGATTTGGTGGCCCAGCACAAACTGAGAAGCAGCAGCATTGAAGAATGGCTCGAGGGCTGCAGGAAAAATATAACACGTTATAGACCCAACAACCATCTCAAAAACTTAAGTTTTCTCTCTCAAACTTGCATAGTTAGTTATCCTCTGAGCACATAACGTAACAAAAGTTATACTATCAGTGGAGCTTCATCAACATTAAGAGCACATATCATCGAATTTAATTTTCACAACTTGATGAAATTACCAAAAGCTGCGACAGATCGCAATACCTTTGATAGTGTGCGTAAAAGACACAGCAACAGCTGCAAATGACACATTGGACATGACATGCCCTAGGGCATGACAGAATGCAACTGGCGTCAGTAGCAACAGAAGCTCCTTATCAATTGGCTGTTTCCAGAGCAATTTATGCAATACGTCAATCCTTCATAAAAGTTGCAAAACCTCAACACTATGAACAGTAGCAATTGTGACTCACTGCTCGTTTTGGCAAACCAATAGCCCAACAAACAAGACAATAAACCACTCCAACTAGCAGATGTATAACCGAAACGAAGCTGCAAGTAAGCAAATAATTTCCAAAATAAAAACCGAAAACATCATCGAAGAAAACGAAAAAAAAAAAACAGAGGGAATATCGACTTACTATGGATATGGAAAGTAGTTATAGACCTTCTTGTTGAGTATGTTAAAGATCACATTCAAGAAGTACCTGACCATAGCATAAAGACAAATGAGACAATGATTCACTAGTCATCTAACCAATTATACACGAATCATTACGACTTCGAAATAAAAGTACTTAAAGAGTTATTAGCTAAGCTCACCAAGTGAAGAAAAAGAAACCGGTGACCAGCACCGGAAACTTCTCACCGAAGCTCTTCGCCGGCTCCACCTGCCTACAATCACAAATTAGTCAAAGCAAAATACCACACGTCAAACTTCAAAACTTTTATTTATTTTCCTTCACTTTCTCATCAACCAATCACAACCTTGCTAAGAACCCAAAGAAGATTAGAAAAGAAAAAAGAGTCATTTAACGGAAATTCTAACGGTCTAACCCATCGGCGTCGGCAGCAGCGGCCTTAATCACCGGAGGTACGCGCTGGCGAATCTCTTGCGTCCAAGAGGAGATTCCAACGGGAACAGAGACGAAGCACTTCTCCGGCAAAGGCGCGAACTCAAGGCGCGGGAGTTTTGATGTTGGAGTCTTGAGGTGAGCATTGGCTCTGGAGAATCCAAATGGAGACGGCAAGCAGATAGACCTGAGGCGACCGGTATGCACAGGATACTGGAGAGAGCTTGTGATCGACGCCATCGGAAGCAAACACAGAAAGAAACTGACACCAAACGAACAGAAAACTGAAATAAGAGAGTGATTTAGGTTGAATGCAAAAACAGCCTAGAGAACGACAAATTGAATAATGAGAGTTTTTGTTTTTTGTTTTTTGTTTTTTGAGAAACAGGGGAGATTTAATTAAAGCGCGAAAACGAAGAGAGCCACACATAAACAGAGACCGAGGAAGAGGTTTGGTTGTAAGATGGTGACACAGACAGAGGGTCATGTAATGTATGGTCGATAACGTACATGAAATCTTGAATATGGATAGAACGTTTTTATCTATCATGAATAGTAACAGTTGCCGAACTCAAGGCAGAGAGTGCTAAGTGCAAGTGCGTACGTTTTGGTTGTTCTTTGCATGATTGATTGTCTTCGCTTTATCCCTTTCTTCAATAATTTCATTTTAATTTGTCCTTCTTACCGCATGCGGAGCGGTTAATTTCAGTTACATAAAGGGACAAGAGTTATTGTATACATCTGAACTGATGACTTAATTCTGTTACTTTCGTTCCGTCAGTTCTTATGAAATTTATATATTTATTTTATTCATAGTAATGTATTGGTTTGTTAGGATAACAATAGGATCTGGTGGTGCAAGAAACATGAGGGAGCAGAGTTAGATGTTTGGAAGGAATAAGTAAATATGCTACTCAAAATATAAATAAAACATTAGTGAGGCAGCTTTTATGCTGGTTTTTCACGTTTAACTGAACACCCATTGCATTCACATGAAGTCCCATTTCTCACAGTAGTTATGCCAGATTCTCCACTAAAATTTGGCATTTTCGATGCATATTATCTGTTTGGAGCAAACTTCAAGACCCATGTTTTCTAGGCATCTATAAGAATGGGCCATTTAGAAATGGACGTCCATCCTATCCGAATAGAAAGAAAAAGAAAAAAACTTAGTGGTAGCACACGAAAAAGGTATTTTCTCCCCAACGAACCCTCAAATCGTTTGTGCTAGAAATTTTGGCCTTATTTTGTCCCACTCCATCTTAATCATCTAGCCCTATATAAATAGATAGCTAGGATGGACTGGGATAGAGTAAAGTCAAGGTTGCTGACAGATAGAATCACATCCCCCAACTAGCTATTTGAATAAAAATAAAAAATAAAAATCTCAATAAGGGGTTCTTTTGATTTAAGTAAGGTCGAAAATTCGAACACCCTCTTTATGTATGTAGCTGTTTAAAATTTGAGATCAAAATTTTACTTTCCGCAAAGAAGTTATCTGACTCGAGCGGGGATTAATCTAAATATGAATAATTTAAAAATATTTTTTTATAATTAAAATCTTCCTAAAATATATTGTGGACAATAAAAAAATTTTTGGTAGTACACACGCGAAAAAGGTAATTTCTCCCCCAACGAGCCAATGATCATGCATTACCAACCTCTTGTCATCGAGCATGAACAGGTCACAGCTAATTTCCAAAATAATATCTTCTGCCATTGACTCTGCATTCCACAACTTATCCACATCTGTAAAGACGATCGGACATGCAATTAAGACAAATTGTCTCATTTTCCAATCTAATTAAGCCACCTGCCCTGGCAACTATAAATTTAGCTTTCTCTGATCTACTGCCCAAATTCGTAAACTTAAGGGTTGAATTAAAACCAAATTATATTCATCTCCATTTGCTGTATGTAAGATAACTAATTTATTATTCAAGTGTATGAAAGGTTTCCAACGAATTCGTGAAAAGAAATGGGCTGAGACTATAGTTAACCTACATTCATTATTTAAGTTTAGAAACGTTAAAAACATTATGGTTTGAGTCTTTTATTTTATTCATTGGTTTTCAGGGCTGAACAATTCAATTTGTTGATTTTTTTCCCAGTAGTTTAGACTGTAAATTTCCTCTTTATCAAAAGTATGACTACGTAATGGGTTTAAGTGGTTGGAATATTTTTCTTAAAAATTTATAAATATTAAGTCTTACGTAAATATTTTTCAATAATTTAAGTAAAATTTTTAAATGTTGAGAGTTTGATCCTAATGACCATTTAGACATAGACATGTTTTGATTTATTTTGATTGATCAAAAAAGAAACCTACAGGTGGGAAGTTGTGTTCTTATTTTTCGTTAACACTGAAGGATTTACTTTGTTTGTTTTTGTTACTTTATATCTTTGTAGCTAATCAATTAGTTGCAATTTTATGTATGATATAATTATTTTAATTAACAAAAGCATTCTTTATCTTCATATATTTTGTTAATTACATTTGATGTTTTAATGCTAAAGGCAGACCTTTTAAAATAATGTTATGCAATTGAACTTATGATAAGATAATAAATATGACATTATATTTACATCTATGTATTATTCTAAAATTGTTCTTAATTATTGTTGTTTCATTAAGACAGGATATTAATGGTATGGTAAAACCAGCACATTTTATTTTTTTCTTATGAAGAAAATAATTGATTTTATAAATTAAGTATGAAAATAATAAAACAAACGTGTGGATGCCTATTAAAGAATAAATTTTCTAAATTGACCCTATAATAAAGCTTACAAATAGAATATTACTTATGCGTCTATAGATTTTCTTATTATGATGGTTGTATAGTTGATCCTTAGATTTGTTATTATCAAAATATCTCATGAAAAAATTACTTTATTTTAATGCTACTTACAATATTGATTCGATCCAAGATCTTAGAACAAGTTTGGCAACAAAGCCAAAAATATTGGTGATCTTCTCTATCTTTTATCTAATGAATAGGGAGTCCATTTTTAAATTGTCCACCCTATAACCAACCCTAAGTGTATGCTTCAATAGGAATTATGCAGAGGTATATTAATAAAATACCTGCCCGTAACTCAACAGGAAAAGTACAATATATAGCTTGTTTGAGGGATTGGTGACTTACTCATTCAATGACCTTGGCATTAAATGTTCCCCTTAAAAAAGGGAATATAAGATTGAGTGAAACCGGGTGAATTTAATAACAGATGTTTGTTAGCATTCCAATCTTCCTTTTCCTTTCAGAGCTTAATTAAAGATAATTAGTACTTTTTGGGTCACAAATTGTTGAATAGGACAGACCACCTCATGTATATTTTTGCTTCAAAACAAGGCAATTAGAATTGGGCTCGATCAACTAGAATTTGTACTATCCATATAAGGTATCTTCAAATTGAGAAGACTCATCGAACTAAGACAAAGAGAAGGGTCTATTTATTTTATTTACTGTTTAGTTTAATGCTAATTATAACATATTCTATTTAAGATAACTCAATTGGTAATATTTGGATATAGTATAAACTATATGGAGACAACTGAGTAAGTTAATAAAGGATGCAATATTCCAAGTCATTAGAGAAAATGTTCAAATGTTCTTAATTAGTGGTGATTTACGGAGTTCTATAACTAGAGTGAATTGATATTTAAAAAGATATTTTAAAGATCAATTACTAATTAGCAAGAACAAATATTATTGGATTTAAATGAGTAAACACTAATTATATACTATATGTCCCGTTGGAACATTGAATGACGAAAAGATTAAATTATATATCATAGCCATCTGTAGACATGTTGAATTAAACCATTTTGACACTCAAAATATTTGAGTAGTCATAATGTATTGCTATACGTCAACCTTAATATATGATTAAAAATTGTTTAATTTAAGAATTAAATATAAACTTTAATTTTGATAACTATAATTATAATATAATCATTAATAACATATTAGGAATCTAATGGGTTATACATAAAAGAGTACTTAAAAAGAAAAATATTAATTTAAATTAAGTTGGACTTAATTGTAAAGTTTGAGAAATTTTAAGGATCATTACGTCCTTCTATTCAACCTTTTTTTATGAGTTGAACCACCACTCATTTAGTAGAATAATCATTTCCAACAAAAATAAAATTATAACCTTTATAGGAAGGTAGATATATTTTTCCCAATAAGATCAATGAGTCAATGTATAAATGGTAATAGGTTAATTATATAGTGTAACTCAAAAGCGAAAATTCATTAGATTCTTCCATACTTCTAGCACTATTAGCAACCTTTGACATTAGATAAATAATCATTTAATATTAAAGGCTACTAGTAACCATGATGTTTAATAAGCCACGTCATCTTAATACTAGTCTGAACTTGCTTCATTAATGTCAATGTCTTAGGTTTTCCAAGGCATATTGAAAGAATTCCATCACTGTATTATCGAAATAATCCTCCTTCAATCAATATGAAGTTGAGTGCTTATAATTTAATTCTAAGATGTACCTTCTTATTAAAGTTTTTAAAAATGTTTTTAATTTCCAGCCCTCCAATTCTAAATGAATTTTTAAATGATGTTAAAGACTTCTAAGGAAATTCACTTTTATAAATATATGAATGAGATTTTTGTTATATAACAACACATGAACTAACTCCTTAGATATCCTTAATCTAAAAGCAATTTGATAAAGTTCATTGGCCTCCTAATTCTCTTCTCGAGGAATATGTTAGAATTTTGCCTCATCAAAGAATTCTAATAATTGAATAGTAGTGTATAATAAGGTGAAAAGTTAAAAATTAGGTACCTACATTCTCTTGCCACTTGCCACAAAACCAACTGAGAATCTCTTATAATGAGAACTTCTTTAACTCCAAGATCTATTTGAAGTTTCAATCTAATTATTGGGTCCTTGTATTCAGCCTAATTCTTGGTCTATGAGAAGTCCATATTAAGAAAAAAAAGAGTTTTTGCTCCATTTGGTGAATTAATAAAAATCCCAACACTAGCTGACTTCTCTTTACTAAAATCATCAAATTTCAACTCCCAAGGCTTCCTTTCATAGATAAGCACTAAATGCTCCACATTCTCTTGAATATCAATCATTAACAGCTTACTAAAATGTTAACCAACACCTAACCTTTTATTAACTTGTGATGATAAAATACAAGTTAAAATCTAAGCGTTATAACCCAATTTCCAATGTTCCCTAAAAGGACTAGTTTATTTAGCATATATTTCATTAAGATGATTTGTAAAACTGTCATGAATCTGGTTTTAAAGCAAATATGTATTAATTTTGAAAATCAAAGTATAAAGCCAAACATAATTTCATAATAGGAATGTACTTCCTTTCAATTGGTGTCAAAATTCTACTTAAATAATAAATAGCCTGCTCACGACTTACCTCATATTTTAGGCTTATAAGCACCTCATAGATTCCTCTACGACAAAAATGTATAGCTTCATTGGTATTCCCTTCTACAGTGGCATCAAAATCGAAGGCTTAGTCAGGCATTCCTTGATCTTATCAAATGCTTTCCTAAAGCCTTTCTTCCTAACAAAATTCCTTGGAATTTCTCATCTTTAAGAGATTCGATAATTCTTGTCTTACCGATCAAATTAGTGGTAAAACTTTTGATAAAGTTTACATGGCCTAAAGACTTTAAGAGTTCCTTTTTATATTAAGGTAGTTTTCTTTAAAGATAGCTTTTACCTTATTTTTGTCTAATTCAATCCCTCTTTAATGAACTTAGAAACCTAGGAAATTTTATGTTTTTACTCTAAAACACATTTCAAGGTATTTAACTTCAACTTATATGTTCTAATGTGTCTAGATATATATACTTCAAATGTACGATCTATTAGATCATGGAAGATAGCATTCGTATTCTTTTGATAGGCAGCCCTCACATTCTTTAAGCCAAAAGGCTTCACAATCCATTCAAATGTTTTTACTGTTTTAGGATACATGAAGGCCATTTTAGAGATAACATCTTTAACTATAAAAATACGATTATAACCATAAAAGCAATCCATAAAAGAAAATGAAGAATACCTAGTCATTGCATCAATTAAAGAATCAACAATCTACATTATGTACACATATTTGAGAGTGGCAGCATTCAAATCCTAAAAGTCAACACAGGCTCTTAACTTACCATTTTTCTTTACTACATATACAACATTATCTAGCTATTAAATATATCTTATTAGTTCAATGAAACCATCCTCACACAACTTTTCAATTTCTTCTTTATTTTTTAATTTGAATTCGTTGGACCAATATCTAAAAGGTTAATGTAAGGAGGAAACTCTAGCTTTATAAGAGGCATGTGTTTTGCCATATTTCTACTTAATCTTAAATTTTAGTATATTCTCAGGCAAAAAAAATCCTTAAATTCCTTTAAAAGATTGACTAATTCCATTCTTTTTTTTAATCAAGACTTTTACTAAGAAACATGCCCAAAGTTCTCAAATTTCCTTCCTCAAGCGGTTCTTAATTTTGACTTCTAAAGTTGTAGATCTTTCCAATAGTAGATTTTAAATCCTAAACTTGTCCATTGCCCTCTGTCGAGAATTCTTCTTCTTCAAAAACTAGTTTAGCATGCTTACACCCTTTTAAATCTTTAAAACTCTATATGATTTGTTGCATCTAGAATTTGACTTATGTGGTTACACTACTACCACTTCTCTTTGTGAAAATCTATTCATCATGTTCCTCTATAATTGGAAATTTTATTAAACTATTAGTAGGCAAGATGGTAGTTATTTTTATTAACATTTCTAACTTCAACATAATCTTTTCTTCATCCTTATTTTGAACATTCTCCCTTAGACAACCTTTGAATTTGTAGCATGTTCACTTGATCATCATAGAATTTTGCCTCTATTGCATCTACTTTAAAATAGAAAGGCTCATAATTAGCCTAGACAATTTCCACCTTGTCTCCTTTCCACAAGAGCATAAGATAATGAAGAGATGATGAAAGCATAAATTAGAGTGAATCCAATCTCTCCCCAACAAAACTTGGTAACTTACATATGTTTCTATGACAAAAAAGGTTGCCTATAAGGGTTCTCCCCCGGCTATGACATTTACAAGGAGAATTCCTTATGCCATAGTAGTTTCATTAGTAAATTTGATAATAAACACCTCTATTAGGATTAAATTTGTATCATATTTACCCAAAACTTCCAAAATTTTAGTCAGGATAATATTTACTATTGACCTATTATGAACCAATACTATTAAAGTTGGTTTGCCATTAATATAGGCTTCAATGTACAAAGTTCTTACATGTTGAGCCATGGTTTCAACAGGTTTTTCTAACACCACTTTCTCTATAATTCCTTGACTTATAACTGTCACGGATACCTTGTATTCTCTTCTCTTATGCAAAGGTTCTACTTTCTTCATAGTAGTCTTGCTAAAAGAGGCAGGAAGCTTCATAAAAGAAACAACATATGGCAATTGAATAAAAATTTTTCTTACTGGATGAATTCACTAGGGTCTTCATTTTGACTTCCAGATCGGCCCAACTTCCTGTGAAATCTAGGAATGCATTTTTTATCTCATTCCGCCCTTCACTAGTGACTTCTACATGTTCTTTCTTATTATTTAGGTCCAAAGTACTCTCCTTAAAAGGGGCAAGTCCTATGAAAGGTGACAACCTTAGGGTGGGTTTCTAAAAGGGTAGTAGCTTGCTTCTCTTGAACTTGGTGGTAGTTTTTTACCATTGAAGTGTTCTCTTTTGAGTTTTGGTTAAGGGTATCCTATTCTTGGAATGCCTCACTCAATGCCACTGATAGGATAGACGCACCCTAGGTGGTACTACAAGCCGAGGTTACCTATATTGAAAGCTTAGAATTCGAAATCAAATCTTTACTTGGAATGAGAATAAATGGATTCCTATAATCTTATAGAAAGTAGAGAAATATGATGAAATCATAAAATATATTTGACTCAAATCTTTAAGATTTGAGTCAAATATATTTTATGATTTCATCATGTAATCTCTACTTTCTATAAGATTATAGGAATCCATTTATTCTCATTGCTAATTATAGAAAGTAGAGAAATATGATGAAATCATAAAATATATTTGACTCAAATCTTTAAGATTTGAGTCAAATATATTTTATGATTTCATCATGTAATCTCTACTTTCTATAAGATTATAGGAATCCATTTATTCTCATTCTTAGCAATAACATCCAAACTCTAATTGGGAATGAAACATTAGTATCTAAATTTGTGGATATTGCCAAATGATCCTCCATAATCTTCAACTTCATCTTGACATCTAGTAAAGACATAATGGAACTTAATTGCATTAATAATTGTAACTAGTGGAAATGGATCTTCATCTATGAATATTGTTTGGTCAACTTTAACAAACAACATAATTCCTTTATTGATTCAATCTTGACTAACACTCTTGAATCCCTAGTATGAATTCGTTAGGTCACTCCATGTATTGTAGTGCTTGTTGTAGTAACTCCTTTGAATTTCTTCTTTTGTAGGAATCTTATGCTCTGACAATAAACAAAGAAACTTTTTCTACAACAAGACACTACAACAAAAATGACATACGGTAACATGTGATAAATGTTATTAAATATGAATAGTAACACTAATGACTATGCTATGACAGCCCATGTTACTAAAGATATGATGCTTTAGTAACAGTTTTGACATGTTATTGTCGAGTTTAATAT
>JANVCQ010000003.1:16840686-16851517 GCA_025531925.1 Erythroxylum plowmanianum | reverse complement strand
CGTAGATAGGTATTTTATAACATATTGTCAAAAGTGTTACTGTCTAGTGTTACTGTATGTCATTTTTGTTGTAGTGAGAAATCAAAGATTTCCTCCATTTTGAAGGTGTGAAAAGTGCATTGAATCTAAGTGGTTGGTGCCTATATCTTCCTTTTGACTTTAAGTGATTTGCTCTCTAAAGTAGGCCAAACACGAGCTCCAAAAAATTAAGTTCAACCACTACCTAGTTATAGGGACTTATTTCCATAAAATAAGTACCAACTTAACTTTTTTTTCAATATCTTTCTTCTCTAAGAATTCTTTGTATTTATGTACTTTCACTACAAATTTTGTACCTTATAATTTTCTTGAAGTTCAATATCGAGGCCCCTTTGAGCTAACTCCATATACTTGATCTTTGGAAGTGCAATCTAACATCATCTTTTGATTCTCATGAATCAAGCAATGAACATGTATACATTCTCGCAACTTTTCTGATTAACTTTAGACAACTTGGCTAAACTAACTTTATGTTTGGTCTAGAAAAATTAAGTATAAAAAATCTTTCCATTTCAGTCCATGAAAGGATAGAATTCTTAGGCAGCAAAGTATACCAGGAAAAATCCATGCCAACTAATGAAATTGAAAAAAAAAACAAAGCTTGAAATTTTTGTAATTAGCTAATTCATCATACCGAATAGTGAATTTGGCAATATGCTCAATAGTTGACCAACCATGTTCACCGGAAAATAAATCAAATTTAAGAATTATATTGCCATGAGGATAAAGATTCTCATATTCAATATGCTCCAGATAAGACTTATAGAATTATGGGTAGCCAATATGTCTTAAACTAGACTCATATAGTTCTTGAACAACTTCTCTAATATCTTCCATATCAACTTGAAGTCTCGTTTATAGAGGAGTGATAATAGGAACCAGATTACGATTTACAGTTAAAAGGTTGCTCCTTAAGTTGTAATTTGGTCTATTAGCTTCAACTTCAAAACCAAATCTCTGTCTTCCAAGAGCTTAAGGCCTAGCAAACCTGTTGGCCATTTCTAGGATTAATGTGCAAAGGTATAATGAGAATATCCCCTCTTTTACAAAAAGAAGCATACCTTTCTTCCAAAGAGGAAGAAGCTAGAGGATGATTACACCCTCTAACTTTCATTATATTTGGTACAAGCTGCCTTTGAGCCCTTTAGAAAGTTGTCTTACTAGAGAAGGAAAATTCTACCTTGCGACTTATACTAAAGTGGTCAAAAGTTTTTATATCTTCTTTGTCAATATTTTGATTGCTTCACCCATACTAGCTAAATTGGACTTCAACTCTAAAATATTATTTGCATAATCAATATTATTTCTAGTTGATAGGTATAGCAATATTGGCTTCTGGTCAACTAAAGACTTTAATTGAAGGCGTTGCTGCCTTCTTAATATTTTAAAGCATTCGGGACATAAAACCTTTGTTCCCTATTGCAGCAGGGATCTCTTCTTCCTCCAAGAATGAAGGCATAATGCTTTCTTTTCTATTCATCATACTCAAAATCGTGGTCTTATTGAGCGTAACAAATTATTGATTGCTTTTATGATCAACCTGTAATTCGAGCATGCCAAGGAAGAAATCTTCAATTATTATGTCTAACTTCCTATATTTCTTTAAGGTTGATAAGCATACAATGTCTTTGACCCCCAAGTCCTATACTTCTTTAGTAATTCCTATGTCTATAACTTATCCTGTCAATCTAGTTAACTTTTGGAACTTTTACTACTTTAGCATTTGCACTTTTAAGCTAAATGAACTAGATTTATCCTGACTATTAATAATATTATAAAAGTAATTATAATTGACTTATAATAAAAAATCATTAATTCAACCATTTAAAAAAATCATTAACTCAATCAAAATTTTATTAATTAAATTTAAGTAACAATTTTTTGCGAGTGTCAATTTACTATTAAGATCACAATTAAATTAGCCCCTCAACCTATCTAAAAATATAATTTTTTGTAACTAAATTGAAAGGCTAATTCAACTATTATATTAATATCATTTGAAAAAGTGGTTTGATTATTTTTTAACAGTTATATTTATTTGAAATTAAAAAAAGACGTATAATTACTAACTTGAAATAAAACTCAAATTTTAATAAAAACTGTCAAAATATACGTTATGCGTGTCGTTTAAAATGAGACTAATGTCATTAATTTGAGGAAGTTAAAACAATTATCCAAAAAAAAAGGTGTCTGATAATCATTAATCAATGGTGGTTGAGGCTTAATGTTAGACCGAAAATAACCCTCCGAGAGACGGGATTGAAATTGAATCGATCACGAAAAGCCCGCCACCACTTTGAAAGAGGAGCCCCGGATCTAACGGTCCAGATTCGGTCATGGTCCAAACTCCCCCACAATCGCTCGATCTTCAACAATCCCCACCCTTTTTCATCGCTTTTCACCTCCTCTTATAGCTCTCACTTCGTTTCATTTCTCTTCCAACAAAATTAAAACAATTATCGTTTTTTTTTCTCCCCTCCTCGCGTGCGTTGTCTGTACCTCTCTCTCTGTTCTGTTGTGGTGGTCTAAAGTCTACTTTGTGGGTTGCTTCGTTTGATCTCTCTCAACAATAATGTCGACTGAGAAGGAGAGAGAGAGTCTTGTTTATATGGCCAAGCTCGCCGAACAAGCCGAGCGCTACGATGGTAACATCCCCGCCTACCTTCCTCGTGACTTTTGCTTTGGATTAGTGTAAAAATGCTGTCTTGTTCTTTCATTTGGATGCCCCTTTGCTTATGTGTTTTTGTTAGCAATTTAATTTCTACTCTTTTTTTATCTGGGTGTTTAGGAGGTTTGATTTACAAGTAGCAACGTAATGTTATGGGTCTGACTTATATCTTTTGCCTCTTTATTTGTTTGTTTTCATGCACTGTTATGCGCCTAATAATATTGGATTAAGAAAATAGTTCTCGTTGTTCCTTCTTTCTTGCATATTTTTAATCGATTGTACATCTTTCTTCAGATTCAGTTACATGTATTCTTGATGTTAAAGACTTAATCATCGGCATTTTCATTATCTTGGACGTTTTTCTTGTAGTCAGTCGCATTTGCTAACAACTTATCATCTGTTCTGTACAGTGATGATCGTTGAACATGAGATGTGTATGAAGTTTTTACCTTTTCTATTGAAGTTTAATTTTTGTTGTCCATGTGCCCCGTTGATTTTATCTCTGAAAAATTTTGATCGAATGGTGAAACAGAAATGGTTGAGAGCATGAAAAAAGTTGCACAACTCGATTGTGAGTTGACTGTAGAAGAGAGGAACCTGCTATCTGTTGGTTACAAAAATGTCATTGGTGCCCGGCGAGCTTCTTGGCGCATTATGTCTTCAATCGAGCAAAAGGAAGAATCAAAGGGAAATGAGCCGAATGTTAAACTGATCAAGGGCTATCGCCAGAAGGTAGAGGATGAGCTTTCAAAGATTTGCGGTGATATTCTGTCTATCATAGACAAGCACCTGATCCCCGCTTCCACCTCTGGAGAAGCTACTGTGTTCTACTACAAGATGTGAGTCATGCTTGGTCCTTAAAATTTAGTCTTATTATGCACCATATTGAGTGATTACTTTATCATTAATGCTTTTGCTGATTTTTCTAGTCATTTGTTACGCTTATCTGCCCCTTTCATAGGGGATTCACAGTTTCACCAAAATTCTAAGCGTAGTTGCAAATTCTACAATTGCTTAAGGAGTAAGTTTAAGGCCCTTTTTCTATATGACATCATATATGCATCAGGAAAGGTGACTATTTTCGCTATCTAGCTGAGTTCAAGACTGACCAGGACAGGAAAGAGGCTGCCGAGCAGTCACTTAAGGGTTATGAGGCATGCTTCTCTCATATTCTGTTGATGAACTGATATGTTTATGCATCTTTCTGTACTTCATTATTTCGTGATATCTTTTCTATTTCCATTTCAAACCTTAGGCTGCTTCTACCACTGCAAATACAGAACTGCCTTCAACCCATCCAATTCGTCTTGGCCTTGCCCTTAATTTCTCCGTCTTCTACTATGAGATCATGAATTCTCCTGAAAGGTATGTATGTTCACTGAGATTCTTTATAACGCTTAGCTATGTGGAAAAACGCAATTTTAATTCAACTTGAGTTGGCAAAATCTTATCATGTGAAAACTTACAGGGCCTGCCATCTGGCTAAACAAGCTTTTGATGAAGCAATTGCTGAATTAGACACCTTAAGTGAGGAATCATATAAGGACAGCACCCTGATTATGCAATTGTTGAGAGATAATCTCACTCTTTGGACTTCCGACTTGCCTGAAGATGGAGGTATAGTACTAACTTCACTAGAATCCTCTATTTATTAGAGACCTTTTTCTTGTGGAAAAGAATCTTTTTGCTTGGATTACTATCCTTGTGAAGCCCACAATTGCCTGGTGCCAAGGAAGAATGAGTTACATGGAACTTTCTTACTTTGGCTTGAGTTGAGGAATGTTATGGCGTAACTTGGCATGTCTTAGATATGATGTCTGTGATCTCTAACTGTAGGTGAGGAGAATGTAAAAGGAGAAGAATCCAAACCTTCTGAAGCAGAGGTTAGTGTTCACATGATTCATTAAAGCCATTTTCCTTGTCTAGATTTGCCACTAAATTCTATTTTCTTTGCAGCATTAAAGGGGTATTTAAGAACCCTTTTCATGGCAAGTGGATGCTAAACTACTTTGCAGAAGTGGCTTTTTTTCGTTAGCATTTCTTGCGAGTTGATTGGTTAGAAATATTGAAGACAACCAATGATGCTTTTCATCGTCTTAGATGCTCCCAAAGCCTGAAGAAAGGATGAATCAATCGCTTTGCCAAATTTTTTTCCACTTTTCCCACTATTACCAGAAAAGAGATTTTCTTTTTCCTTTTCCACTTGGCTTTACTTATATTCGACATTATTGCATGTATAAACTTCAAGGATGAATTGGATGCCTTTCATTCTTAAGCTTTTGTTATAGTTTAGCAGCTTATTATGAGCAGTAGTCATTTTAATATGTAACCTTTCACGTCTAAAATGGTTCTCACATAACCACAAAAAAAAAAAAACTTTTAAATTTATGGAATCAATCCGTTGTTTTGTAGGAGGGTGGGCAATAGGCAGGGCTATAGTTTAAAGCTGGAAAAAAAAATTCATGCCTGATTTTGATCCCTAGTCTACTCAAATATTAGAGCTTGAATTTGGTTAAACGCAATTTGGGTGCATGATCTGATTTTTCCAGAATTGTTCAAACTCAAAAAGATTTGCCAAAATCAAGTTTAAGCCTTGTTTAACTAGTGTTTAGGTTAGGTTAGATTTGGAATTTTTTAGTCATATCATTTTGTAGCCCTCACAACTTTAGGGCTTTTGCGGTTAAGGATTTTCATACATTATGTCACGAACATGGTCTTTTACTAATGAATCATGCGATACTTAGTTTTATGCCTTGCAATTAAGTCGGCTTCTCAGTCGGCTTCTCTCTCGAATATAGAAATAAAGCTAGTATAAGTTAGTAAAGATGTAAGACAAAACAAGAACAATAATGAGAAAATTTGGAGAATGCTTATATTGCTTAAAAAAGCTTTACAAGGTAAATGTTGCTTATATTGCTTAAAAAAACTTCACAAGGTAAATGCTAAAAATTCTCTATGCTCTTTATCTCTCTATGTATTTTACAAATGTAGTTTCCTCGCCTATTTATAGCCTTCCACCTCCTCAATGAATGGCTAGGATCTATTTGATCCAAGGGTTGACAATAACCCTTGAGAATTCTCTACAAATTCTTTACAACTATCTATATTATAATCTACGATTATTTACAAGGTTCTAGAATCTTCTACGCATCTCTGGCCTTATCTTGAATATGGAAGAATAGAATATGGAACTTCTAGAGAACTCTAGCTTAGCCTCTCCATCTAGTGGGAATTTTATGGTGCGTGACATTCCCTTCCACTCATTCGAGCTACACCCTCGTCACATCCTCCTTTTATGCCTCGATCACATTCTTGTAGTCCCATAATGTGAGCTTATGTTCCCAACTTGCCTAACTATCAAGTAATCTCTTCCATTTGACAAAGTACTCTATATAGCTTGGTTGGGAAACCCTCCTCGGTATAACACGATGTGCTAAAATTTCTCTACCTCGCACTCGTGAGTAGTAGTGATGGTTGTCGATGCTCTCCTTGTTAGCTTGATACAACTTCAATAAGCTCACATAGAAGATTGGATGCATCTCCAAATGTGAGGGCAATATCAATTGATAGGCTAGCTTACCAACCCTTTTTTTCACAGGAAAGGGCCCTTGTAATGCCTCACTAGCCCCTTGTGCACCTTGGTGAACCGTCGACTTTGATGGGGAAGGAGCTTCACCACTACTAAGTCTCCTTCCTCGAACTCCAAGTGTCTCCTCTTAACATCTGCCCATTTCTTCATTCGCTTGGCAGCTCTTACCAAGTGTGGTCGTGCTATGTAGGTTTTCTTATCCCAACCTTTGGAAAACTTGAATGTAGTAGGACTTGGACCCTTGTACCCAATCACCAAAGTATGAGGAGTCATTGGTTGTTATCCCGTGGCAATCTCGAACGAACTAGCTCCCATTGACTCTTTTTTTTTGCAAATTATAAGAGAATTGGGCAACATCAAGCAACTTACCTCAATCATGCTGGTTGGCACACACATAAGGCCTAAAAAATAACTCCAACAATGCGGTCACCCTCTTGTTTTTGAAAACTTGTGGAGAAGTTGAGTTTGGAGCCCAAAAGCTTAAATAGCTCCATCCAAAACCTCCCAGTGAAGTGAGTGTCTTGATCACTCAGAATTGTCTTCGGTATGCCCTAATACTTCACCACATGACGAAAGAATAGGCGTGCCACATTCTCGACCTTAAATTTTGTACGCACGGGGATGAACACTCCATACTTGCTAAACCGGTCTACCACCACCATAATATTGCTACATCCATTAGACTTTGGTAGACATGTGATGAAATACATGGAGATACTCTCCTAAGGTTTCTCTGGAATAGGCAATGGTTCTAGCAAATCCGTTCGCTTTTGTTGATCCACCTTATCTTGTTGGCACACAAGATAAGTCTTCATATATAGATCAATATTATTACACATTTGGGGCCAATAATAAGCACGTTCAATAATTGTCAACGTGCAATGTACACTAGGATGTCCTGCCCATTTGGAGTCATGGCACTCCTTGATAATTTCTTTCTTCAACCCTTGCCACTTCGGCACGTACACTCGATCACCTTTGGTAGTAAGCACCCTATCCTTAAGCCAAAATTGGCGTGTCTTCCCCCCACTTGCCAACTTCATCAAACTCTTGGCCTATGGGTCATGCTCCAGTCCATCCTTGACTCGATCCACCAAAGGGAAACTTGGACTTGTGATGGCAACTAGCTCGGCCTTTCTACTAAGTGCATTGACCACCACATTAGCCTTGCCCGGGTTATACTCCATCATAAAATGAACTCCTCTAAGAAAGCTTGCCGCTTTGGCGTCAACTTCTTTTGGTTAAGAAAATAGTTTGTGGCAACGTTGTCGGTCTTAACCATGAACTTGGACCCTAATAAGTAATGCCCCCAAGTTCGCAAGCAATGCACCACTATGGTCATCTCCTTTTTTTTAGACCATATAGCGATGCTCGGTATCATTTAGCTTACAACTCTTGTAAGCTATTGGATGTCCCTTCTGCATTAAAACACCACCAAATGAAAAATCAGAAGCATCAGTGTGTACCTCATATGCCTTAGTGTGATCGGGAAGGGCCAACGTCGATTCCTCCATCACCGTTTGCTTCAACGCTTCGAACACTCCTTGGCACTTAACATCCCAGGCCCAAACTCTATTCTTCTTCAATAGATCAGTAAGGGGAGATGTGAGGGAGGAATATCCCTTGATGAACTTACGGTAGTAGTTGACAAGGCCAAAATAAGATCAAAGCATATGCATCCCCAAACAATTCGATCCATGAATCATACTAACGTAAGATCAAAGCATCTTTTGCTACAATTAATGTAACTAGACCCATCAATGGTCACATGTGTTGATATAATCAAATGACATAGATCAAGCATGGATGTGTAGCATGGAAATTATAAGCAGTGTGATCTTAGCAAGCTTATTTCCAATTGGTCCAACCTTATGCTTTAGTGAGATCAAAGTTAAATAAGTTTAGAGATAAAATAAACCAGATATCTTAAAGCTAAAAATAACCTCGAACAACTTAACCAGAAAAAGTTGTATCCAAAATGATAATGAAAAAATGTCTAATCTGAAAAGCATCTACAATACAAACTCCCACTGAAACTATATATCCTGAAAATATGTGACACCTATATCAGTAATGTGCTCATGAAAGACCTTGGGTGGTACTCCTTTACTAAACAGATCCACAATCATGGAGTTTGATTCAATATGTTGTATAAACAACTATCCACTCTGAACTCTCTCTTTAACAATTAGGAATTTGATGTCGATGTGCTTCGATTTTGCTGAGCTCCTATTGTTATTGGAATATAGCACTATAGAGTTATTGTCACAAAATAACTTAAGTTGTCTTTCAATAGAGTTCACAATGTGCAACCCCATGACAGTTTTGTAGCCATACCTCGTAGTTGGATGCCTCATAACATGCTATAAACTCCACTGCCATGGTGGAAGAAGCTATAAGTGTCTGCTTAGCACTCTTTTAGGAAATAACTCCTCTAGTAAGTAGGTAGATATAGCTTGAAGTGGATCTCCTACTATCTTGGCATCCAGAAAAATCGGAATTAAAATAACCAATGATAACCAGCTTATCTGATTTTCTGTATGTGAGCATATAATCTTTCGTTCTCTGCAAGTATTGCATGGCTGTTTGGCTACTTTCTAATGATCTAATCTCGGGTTACTTAAATATCTCCCTAGCATTCCAACAATGTACGCAATATTCAGATGTGTACAAACCTAAGCATACATTAGACTTCTTACAACCGAAGCATAAGGAAACTTCTACATTTCCTTAGCTTCAAAGTCATTCTTGGGGTATTGACTTAAACCGAACTTATCTTCCTTAGACACAGGGGTATCACATGGTTTATAATCCTACATGCCAAACCTTTTAAGTGCCTTTTTGATATAGCTCTTTTGTGATAATTCAAGAATACCTCGAGAGTGTTCCCGATGTATATGAATCCCTAAAACAAAAAGAGGTGTCACCAAGATCTTTCATTTCATATTTCTTTAACAGAAATCTCTTAGTTTTGTGCAACAAGCATAAATCATTAATGGCAAGCAATATGTCATCGACATATAAAACCAAAAAAATGTACCTACTCCCATTGAACTTATGGTATATACAATCATCAGCCAAGTTCATCTCAATTCCGAACGAGATGACAACTTGGTAAAATTTGTAATACCATTGACAGGATGCCTGCTTAAGTCCATAGATAGATTTCTTTAGTTTGCAAACCATTTGTGATAGTGCGTTTCGAGTACACTGCAAAATTTACCTGACTCTGCACACTAAAATTTGTAGTTATGATAAGTCGGGATCGAATCCACAGGGAATGTTCAGTTAATTTCTGTAATGAAATTAATTGATGCAAGGAAAGTATATGGGAGGTTTTTGGATTTCAAAAAATTTAGAAATTAAAAGTAAAAGTAAACTATTGAAAACAAATTAAATCAAACAATCGAAAATGAGAAAAGTGTTGATTATAAGTAAAGTCCGGTTCTAGGGTCAATTTTAGCCTAAACACAGTCAAGCATATTCCCTCATTCTAAAGTCTTTACAATTCTTTTTGGACTATTGATATGAGACTAATAGAACGTTCTACAAATCTCAGTTTTTCATTAGGTTGTATTTAATCAAGATACGATCATTAATTAAACATAACTACCGAATAACCTA
Organism: Erythroxylum plowmanianum; assembly: GCA_025531925.1. NCBI lineage: Eukaryota > Viridiplantae > Streptophyta > Magnoliopsida > Malpighiales > Erythroxylaceae > Erythroxylum > Erythroxylum plowmanianum. The sequence goes on along the minus strand of JANVCQ010000003.1, from coordinate 16,841,597 downwards.
GGATACGATCTCTAGATTCAATTTGGCAGTCGCATTATGAATTAGAAAATGATCGATATAGGTAGTAACCTCACACGTTTAGGCTATCTAACCTAAGTTATGTTGTCCCTAACGATTAACGATCATTAGATGCTATTCACAAACATCAAAAGTAACGATTACGGATTACAATCAATGTTTAAGCAATAGGTTCGAAATAAAACAATAAAAATAACATATTAAGATTATTCATGTTGGAACCCCACCCCTGCGAGTCACGTGCCTAACGTCCTACGTAACATCTGGATGCGCATCTCACAAGGGAGGAATTCCACACCAATGCCAAACCTCAACAAAAATACCCAAATCACATACTTCCGAACATATTTTGGAAATTTAAAAGTCTTGGGTCCTAAATTAAAAATTGATTCCTTCAGATAAGTTGTAATTCCATGTCTCTAGTTTGATCAAAACTAAGAATCACCTCATTCGGACCTCTACAGGTCGAGATATCACCACAATACAGAAGCATGTTCAGACTTTTTCAACCGATCCTCTCACTTTGATTCAATTCATCTTTTTCAAATTAATATCAAAACCTATAAATTCCTATGGAGATGTAGAGGAATGTCTTAGGAATCCAACGCTTCAAAAATCAGGTTAATCGGAGGTCGGACGAAAAAGTTATAAACAAAAGAGTGAAAGGAAGTCGGGTCAAGGGGGAAAAGGGCCGCGTCGCCCTCGCGAGGGGCGCGAGTGCGTGGCGTCGCACTCGTGACATGTCACCCTTGTGAGGGGCACGAGTGCGTGGCGTCACACTCGCGACGCACTCAACCCTCTGGACCTGCTTTGTAGCATCCCATCACCGATGGGAAGGGTATTTTAGTAAATTGGGACGGGTTAGGAGTATTAAATTATATTTCGGCATGAAC
>JANVCQ010000003.1:16771242-16821822 GCA_025531925.1 Erythroxylum plowmanianum | reverse complement strand
ATGGATGATTTTCCAATTGAAAAAGTGTATTGCTTTGAATAAAGATGAATAAAATGAAAAAGAAAAAAATTTATACCTTTCGGATAGGGTTCATAGACCAAGTGTGTCGCATGGTTTCCAACGTTTTGTTTTCTAAGGTATGCGTTCTCAGATGTCGGAATTTGTCCTTCAGTTAGATTGAAGTGTTTCGTTTCCTTTGTTTTGCACGCTTTCGATTCTTTCGCTTTTTGATTCGACTTTCGCCTTTGATTTCGTCCGTTCATTCGTTTTACTTTTGGCCCATTTTCGTTTAGGTTCCGTTCTTTCGGTTTTGATTTCCTTCGTTTGCTGCCCGCACACGCCTTATTTGATTTCTCTTTCGCTTTTGCCCTCTTTGTTTCATTTTCTGTTTCTGTTTAGGATTCCGTTTTACGGTTGGGCTCCGGTTTCAAAATCGGGTTCCAACATAATTTGCCTATGATTAAGTGAAAATGTGAAACATGATCAAATATGCAACCATGTGATTGTATGTTAAACGCACCGGATCTCATCAGAACTCCGAAGTTAAATATGCTAAGGCCAGAGCAGTACCAGGATGGATGACCTTCTAGGAAGTCTTGGAAAAACAAAACTGTGAGGGCGCGAGGCCCTAGAGACCGAGGCCCAGAGCGAACAATATCTGCAAGCGGGTGGGCGCGAAACCCGAGAGGCCGAGGTCCTACAATTGGTATCAGAGCTAGGACCCAAGTGATATGCCAGCGAGGACGTTGGGCCTCCTAAGGGGGGTGGATACTTAGGGGTATCCCATATCGGCTGGAGAGGAGAACGAAGCATGCCTTATAAGGATGTGGAAACTTCTCCCTTGCAAATGCGTTTTTCATGCCTTAACGCACCGGATCCCATCAGAACTCCGAAGTTAAAGGTGTCGGAGCCAGAGCAGTACCAGGATGGGTGACCTCCTAGGAAGTCCTGGAAAAACAAAACCGTGAGGGCTTGAGGCCCTAGAAGCCGAAGCCCAAAGCGGACAATATCTGCAAGCGAGTGGGCGCGAGGCTCGAGAGGCCGAGGTCCTGTGGACACGAGACCCGAGAGGCCGAGATCCTACATTTCTCCCATTATCCTCTTTATGGCTGCCCTTCTAGTACTTGCTATACTTGTGGGAGCTCTCTTTACTTTGATGGGTATCTCCCCTACTCTTTCCTTTGCCACCCTTGTCTTTGTGGGACTTGGGTTTCTCGGGCTTTTTGAACTCAATAAAAGACTCAGCAATGGAAATAGTTGTGGCGAGTTTTGGGCACCACACGTTTGGATCTCTAAATTCACCCAATTTTGTAAACCATCCATAAAAACAAAGAATGCTTCCTTACCTAGGTAATCGGGGATCTCTAGAAGCACCTCGGAAAACTCCTTCACATAGTCTCAAATGCTCCCCTTTTGTGTGAGATGACGTAGTTTAGCTCTTGCCTCCAACTCGACATTCTCGAGATAGAACTGCCTCTTGAGTTCCTTCTTGAACTCATCCCATATATCAATGGTGCAGGTACCTCTCTCAATGCCACCATGTCTTCTCCTCCACCATACCATCGCGATATCCTCAAGGTAGAGAGTGGCAGTGTCAATCTTCTTATCATCGTCCATGACACCAAGTGCCTTGAAGTATTGCTCTAAGTTCCAAAAGAAATTGTCTATCTCCTTCACATTCTTTTTCTAACCATACACCTTTGGTTTTGGAACCTCTACCTTTGAAGGAGTAGTGACTATCGTAGGTGCTACATTGCTTCCCCCTTGAGCAATCACTCTTTTGCAAAGGACTAGCTCATACATAACCTTTGCAAGTTCTTCCTTGAGGCAAAGAATCTCGGATTGAAGGGTCTCCTCCAAGGCCTTCACTTAGTCTTGGCATGTAGAAATGACAATGTTAAAGGCACTTTGCATCTCCCCTTAAAACTCTTCTCTCCTATTCTCAAGTTCCTCGATGCGTTGGTCTACCTCCTCGAACTTGTCTTGTCCTTCGGCCACCGTGGGCTCCACTTTTGCAAGCCTTCCATTTATGTCTAACAAGATATCCCTTGACGTTGATCTCTCCCTATCAGTCTTTTTCTCCTTTCCAACGTTGGTAGTCCCACTTATTCTTGATATCTTTACTATGCAACGATGAGTACAACCTTTGGCTCTGATACCAACTATCACGAACTGAGTCTTTTACCAATGAACCGCGAGGCACTTAGTTATATGTCTCGCAACCAAGTCAACCTCTCCCTCGAATGCTAGAAACAAAGCTAGCACAAGTTAGTAAAGGTGGAAGATAAAAAAAGAATAAAATGAGGAAACTTGGAGAATGTTTACATTGCTTAAGAAAGCTTTACAAGGCAAATGCTAAGAACTCTCTATGCCCTCTATCTCTCTATGCATCTTATAAACGAAGTCCCCTTGGCTATTTATAGCCTTCCACCTCCTCAATAGATGGCTAGGATCTATTTGATCTTGGGGCTCACAATGACCCTCTAGAATTCTGTACAACTATCAACATATTCAAGTATAATCTACAATTATCTACAAGGTTCTAGAGTCTTCCACCCATCTCTAGCCTTATCTTAAATATGGAAGAATAGTGTAGAATCTTATAGAAAACTCTAACTTAGTCTCTCCATTAAGTAGGAATTTTGCGCTGCGTGACAATTAGCAATTAGTAGCTATGGTAATGGGTTTGATAGGGTTGGGTTCGTCACCATCTTATCTTGGAAACATGTGGACGAACTTGACTTGAATCTTCGGTAGGTATGTGTTGTACGGCTTGAGTTTGAGTATGAGCTTGAAACAACATTATTTTAATTAAGTGATCAAGTGAATTGAATTTTCGAATAGAACCTCTTAAATACAAAATGAAGTCAAATTAAATCTAATCTTTTATCCTTAGTTAGATTGAGTTGGGTACGGAGGCAGTGACAAGCCCTAGAAAATCACTATTATTAACAAATGAAGTACAAGGTTATTTCACAGCGTCATTTAGAAGGTTGTTGCACAAAATCATACGCCACAGTGTACGTGATTAGTAAATTTAATGTTTTCATATAAATTCTTAGGCAGTGTATGGTTGCTGTCCTCGTTAGTGGGAACAGAAGACAAAATAAAAAAATCCTGTCCCTTCCCCATGTTTGGTTGCTGTCCCCAGACTTTTGTCCTCCGTCTCTGGATGACAGAAACAAAAGTTTTTGTTCCTTCAAAAATCGAAGGACAAAAGGAAGAACAAAAACTGTTGTCCCTGTCTCCAAATGTGTTGCGAGCACATTACTCTTATTATTATTATTATTATTATTATTATTATTATTATAAATTTTGTATTGATTATTATTATTATTAATTTTATTATCCAACAAGGCCCATACGAAATATCCCTTCACATTACACCCATCTTCCCTGCAAAATTTGGACCATCTCATATTTTATTTTTGATCAACAAGCAAGACTCATAACCAGATGTGCATGGAAGTATATGTTACTGTTCGTACTTGATGGAAGCCAACAAGTTGGTGAGGTAGTCATGGTGATATTTGATTCTTTCCTCATCTTTTAGAGCATCTTTTAAGGAGATAAATTTGCTGTTTGGATCATCCATGCCTGGAAAGACCAAGAAAAATTTACTACTCAGTGTGGTATCAAAAGAAACAGATTGTCCCCACCGACAACTCGTGTTTTCTTAGCCACACTGAATTTGCTGGGAATGGCTTTCATAACTTATACCATTTTCTGTAACGTAAACTGGTGGGTTTCCGTATCTTTCCTTGACGTAATTCATTATACTTCTCATCCCTTCAGGTACTATATATAACCATATTGAATTTGCCTGCAGTTGTATCGTGAGTCGTAAACAAAGCTAGAAATTGGACAAGTTTGTAGAATAGTGTTTATGAATTAAATACCCTGTCACCAATGGCTTTCCCATCTCTGAACGCTGAAAGAAATAAATGTTTGGGTTAGGTAATGGCCAATTATGTTGAGAAACTAGAAGGTTTTAAATTCTCCTCTCTGGATCAATGTCAACTTACGAAGGGACAGGGTGCCACTGTCGTCGAGAGTACTTTTTAGAAGAACACCAACCATATTGTTTGAACTGTCTGAGGCGCACAAAGAAGTGTAGTGGTTGATTCCCACGAAATCCAGTGACCCTTTAATAAGAGAAGTCTCGGACTCGGAAAATTTTGGCAGCCGCCTTCCAACTCTGCTTCTCATTGAGCTTGGATAGTCTCCAAACATCTAAGGATCAAGAAACCTGTAGCCGAAACAACACGAACACATTGCATAAAGAACACCAGAATATAACAAAAAAGAGAATCAGGTATAATATATTACCATCCAAGCTGAAATTCTTGTGCCCTCTTTGCTGCTTCAATGTCTTCTGTGGAGTTTGATGCTGGTTCATACCAGACAGCATCAAATGATACACCAAGTGATCCACCTTGTTGTTCCTGCGCATATTTTGTGTAAAACTTGCAATTTCAAAGCCTAATTACTGGTTTCTGTTTGATCAAACTCTTTACTCTACCTTGTACTTTTTCTTATAAATATCAGCTACTGTTGCATATGAAAGATTAACGTGGTGAGCTACTATGTATGTCTCAATTGCTGAATTTCCTTCACTGCAAATTAGGCGTAAAGAGCATCGTCCTGGAGCCTCCAAGCCTGTACCATACCCTTGTACAGTGAATGTATGTGGCTCATTGATTACTATCTAGTGCTTTACTCTGTCAACAAAGTTCTGAAAGCAAGTCTCTGCATAGGCAGCGAAGTCATTCCTGTGAAAAAGCATAGGTCATGTATCTGGTTGCTAGTAGTAATCGCAATTATGAGGAGTCACTTACACTATACGAGGGCTATGCCATCCGCTGTATTTATCAGCCAAAGCTTGAGGCAGGTCCCAATGGTAAAGGGTGACGTAGGGTTCAATTCCTGCTCATGCCAATTTGAAGGCTTGTTTAATTTCATGATTCTGTATGCTCTTGATCAGGGGACATGTGAATAATGAACAAGCTTCAAATGATGAAATTTTTAACCTTTGGCAAGTAAAGCATTGATGAGATTGTTATAATGGTCAATTCCTGCTTGGTTGATTTGCCCTGTTGCATCTGTGTAACAAATGCTACTCTCTTGATACAGAAAAAATATTACATTCGACTTTACTAGTATTGGTTTGAAACTCACTGGGATATATTCGAGTCCAGGAAATTGAGAATCTGTATGCATCCGTTCCCATATCCTTCATAAGCTCTATATCTTCCTGTTTCCAATCAACAACATAAATCATAGGAATACAAGTCATTTTTTGTTTGTTTTCATCCTTTCAGGTTAAGAAGGACAAAGCGAAGGCGAGGCGTACATTGAAATGGTGGTATTGATCCACGGCCACATCAGCATTACTAAAATCAATTATTTTTCCTGTAACATATTATATTAGTCAGTAGACTATTCCCAGATTATGTAGCTTACCTGTTTTCAGGTATCAAGACAGCGGACATGCATTTGAATCAATTGATTACAATAGCACAGTTGCATCTTAAATCTGAAATTAGTCTAAATCACTGGTAATCAGGCCAATAATCGGCGTGAACTTTGTTTATCGTTTCACTTATATTAATCCAAGTAACAATTTTATGCTTAGAAACTAAAAACATAATCATTGTTGAATTAGTCCAACAGAATAATTTATATGACTCAATAAATACACTTTATCACTGTCATGACCTAATTTTGGTAATAAATTTTGTTAAATATATTTTTAATAATTTTAGATCACAAAAATAATATAATTAAAATTATAAAATAAATATTACCAAAAGTATGTGAAAAGGTGTCCCAGATACTTGGTCCTCTTCCGTCTTCCTTCAAACTGCAAACGATATATATAATTTGCAATTTTACAGAGTAAGTTATTAGACAAGAAGCACCCAAAAAAGTTATTAAATGATTTTAGGGTTCAACGCAGAAAACCATGGAAGAATTGTTGAGTATAAATAAAAGGGTAAATTTGAAGAAAGTAGCAAGTTTCATAAAACTTCACTTCCTAACATAGTTTTGAGGATGAAATTAGGAGATTTTTAATTTATTTCAATAATTAACAGTAAAAACTTGATGAATCAAGCTTTCGTTTTCTAGCAAGTGCAATCTAAAAGAGGACACGTACATACATACATCCACAAATGTGGAGTGTCTCCGGCAATAGTAGTGGCTCCCAGGTCTTTTTAACACGTGAAAATCGTAGTCATCAGTGAGAACGAGAAAATTCCACACAAACCAATTATATACGACGAGGACTAAAATGAATCCGTTGTTTCTCTTTAGTTTATTAAGGAAACGCAAAGTGAAAATGGTGAGAGTTTGAAATTACTGTACTTAGAGTTTTGGACAATTATTCAGACCTGAAAGGCAGCAGAGGCTGTCCCAAACGTGAAACCTTTTGGAAAACTTGATTATCTGGATATGATCCCGGAAAAGCATGGCTTGGTCTCAAAAGCCAACAGAACCAGCATGAGCAAGGCAGTGCCTTGCCTGATGATCAGCAACATCTTAGTTCCAGGAATAGCAAAACAGATAATTTCTAATGTTGGTGCATCGAGATTGATTTGGTTTTCTAAGAAGAGGGAACGAATCTTGATTGAGACGTGAAGAAGATATGAGAATATGCCATTTAGATCTTTATAAACAAGTTATTAAAATGAATTGCTCTTCCAAGTTCAACCCATATGACTACTTAGAAAGATGTAAGACTACAAGTGCTATGCATGTAGCAAAAGTGGCGGAGAAAATGGAGTTCCAGGACAACTGCTCGTCTGTCCTTATTGTCACGGTTTCAATCTCCAAATATCATACGCTCTATGACAAAAGTTTGATTATCTGTAGTGATTCATTTGCTTGTCGAGCTTAATAATTCTTTTTTTCAACATTTCCCTCCCAGATTTTTGGTCTGTTTCCTTGTTTTTAACTTTGCTTTGCCTTCCTATCCACTTCTTTGTTATATTCCTTACAATTGACATGAAACACCAGAAATTGGCATATTTAGCACATTTAATTGGTGGCTTTTCCTTTCCGGTATAACAAAGAAAAGTAAATCAAAACTATATAGTTAGGATGTTGCTAATACTAATTAGTAGTCCCCATACATTCATTATTTTATTAATATTATTATTGATCTCCAAAGCTTTCTAAAGATAAAGAATTATAGCATTTTTGTGGTACTACAAGAGAAAGAGGAAACAGCGACGGAAAATTACCGACGGAAATATAAATATTCCGTCGGAAAAATTATTTAGCGATGGAATTTACCGACGAAAAAAGGTATCGGAGAAATAGCCATTAGTAAATTTACCGACGAAATTTTTTACCGTCGGTGAATATACCGACGGTTATTCTGTTCGGTACGTAAATTTATCGATAGAAAATTTACCGACGGAATTATTTATTCCGTCGGTAAATTGATAAATTTAAAAATTATTTTCCGATCGACTTTTTTCCATCGGTAAATAACTAGAAAACTTTTTTTAAAAAATCAACACGAACGGCCCGCTAGAGGGAGTGTTTTGTTACTGCTTAAATCTTGAATGTTGAATGAATATGCATCGGTGACACAGTTGGACACTAGGTCATCAACAGGTATTGCATCTTCAACTTGGTCTAGAAGTTCAGGCAAAGTCTGTAAAAGTAAATAGTGAAGATCGAATGTGAAAACACAAAAGAACAAACCAAATAAATACAAGCACAAAAAGAGAGAGAGAGAATATAGAAAATGCCTTGTTGTCGACGGAGGAACAAGGATGAAGAAGGGTTGGTGTTAATGACTTGTTGAAGGAATCAAGAGGAGGAAGTTGTGATTGTTGTTGTGAGAAAATGCTTGTAGCCTTTGGTTGACTAGAGATATCTTCCATGTGATCTCATTCGCACATATCATCCTGGCTCTGCTAAATTAGTTGTTCTTTTGAACCCAAACCCAAAGCCAATTATCGAAGATAAATGGAAGGAAAAAATTAGATAGAAAGTTAACCATAGAAATTTGGGAGAAGATTGAACATTACCATTCCAGGAGAGAAAGATTGAAACTTGCAAATAGGGGGAGACTCATCTGGCGAAGTAATGCTCAGAACATTAACGGAATGTTGAATGCTCAGAACATTAGAGGAATGTTGAAGAGAGGATTTAATGGAAGGGGAGAGAGAAAAAGATTGGATCTTTGAAACGCTACTACTGCTAACACAACACGAAGAAGAAGATAATGATTGAGGTTGAGGAGTGGTGGAAAAAAACGGAATTTACTTTGGGTGAGTTTAATGTAAAAGAAAAATTTATCGACGGAAAATTTTCATCGATAAACTCAAACTTTTTTAATTTCGCCAATATTTCCCGCCTATTTACCGATTTACCGACGGACAAACTAAAATTTTTCATATTCCGCCAACAATTTCCGCCTTATTTACCAACGAAAATTTTATACCGTTACTAAAGTCGGCCGAGTATTTACCGACGAAACTTTTCCGTTGATAAACTCAAACTTTTTTAATACCGACAACAACTCCCCCTTATTTACCGACGAAAATTTTATATCGTCACTAAAATCTATCGCAAATTTTACCAAGATGATTTCCCTCCATATTAGAGACGGATGTTAGTACCGTCGCTAAATGAGGATTTTTCAGTCAACTTTACAGACGGAATTTGTGTTTCCGTCGATAATTTGCAACGGTTTATTTTTTGTAGGTAATTTTCCGTCGCTAATTCCAGCTTTTCTTGTAGTGTGGTGATTAAATGTTACGTGGCACAAATAATGATACCCATTTTGAATAATGATAAAATAAGTTAAGAAAGAAAATAAAATTTTAATATTTCTTTTAAAATTAAGGTTCTATAATATTTAATGAAATAATAATTTATAAAAATTAATTTGTATTTAAAATAATATTTATTATAACACCCAAATTTTAATTTTTTCAAATTTTCATTAAAGTGAGAAACAAATATTCACTTTTGGAAAAGGGTAAAGCTTTATCAAAACAATTTGTAGAATTACAAGGTCTAAAGATCATACAAAAGGACTAGGAACAGGAACAAGAACAAGAACAAACTTGCTAACCTACAAACTAGTTAGGTTAGTAATGCAAGTATCTTATAGCTAATTGTGCATTGTTTACATAGAGACATAATTACATGTTTGAATAAGCTCTAATCACCAGTTTGTTCTCATACTGAAGCTACATTGAAGATAGATTTTATGGGTTAAAATCTACTCCATAATAACTTGAGTGATAGCTTGTAAAGTTATGGTGAATAAGCTTTAATCACCATTTTGTTCTCGTATTGAAGCTACATTAGAGATGAATTTTATGGGTTAAAATCTACTCCCTAATAGCTTGAGTGATAGCTTGTAAAGTTATGGTCCCATTGAACTTCAAATTCAAAAATACCACTCTATTTCTAAATAACCAAATCTAATAAATAGTTTACTCAACGTCAAAAGATAGACTAACCCATCACCTGGTATCCTTTATGGAATCAAATTCAAAAAGACCACTCTATTTCTAAATAACCAAATCTAATAGATAGTTTTACTCAGCGCCAAAAGATAGACTAACCCATCACATGGTATCCTTTATGGAATCTAGAAGATCATTTAGTAAGATCATCTCACTTGTTAGATGCGGGTAAGTGATTACACAACTTTAAAATCTCAATCCAAATGTAGGGAGTAGTAGGATACTTAAAGAATAAGTGTTGAATGGTTTGTCTCTTATTTTTGCAAATGGGACAAATATCAAATATGCTCTTAAACTTCCACTATATCTAGAGTAGCAAGCTCTCCTTTTAAAGCTACGTAATTGTTAAGGCTCTAGGTAAAGCTTGACGAAACCACAACAACTTGTGTCATTTCATCTTGGGAGGCGAGGGCCTAAGAAAGTTCCTATATAAGGAGTTAGAGAAGTGACCAAATTGCTCTAAGGATCATCTAGGTTGATCTTCTTCATCAGATCTTAGCCTGATGTCAAGGCTTAGGTCAGTGAGGTGAGTTGAATAATTCTCAAGTACTTCCTTAATTGTTGTTCCTAGTGGGATGATGTGAAATAGGTGAGTGGCAATTGGAGAGTGGGTCATAGGATTTGAGACATTCCAAGAATCAAAACAAAAAGTAGTAGAAACCCCATTGTCGATAATCATCTTTATGCAAGGATGAATTTTGTCTCTAAGTCTTAGTATATGAAGCATTGTCCAAGATATAGTAGTTGTAGGCTTGATGCACCATAAGTTAGAAGCTTTAATGTGAAATGTATGAATTCATTTCACTTATAAGGACTGTGTGTCCCACATTATTCTCCAAATTCTCTTATTAAATTGTGTTAAGTTTATGACCCCTATTGGAATAATTCTCATCCCTCCTTCCGATTTAGGTAGACAAAAATGCCTCCATTTGTGGTAGATATTGCATCACTATTAGTTCAGATAAAATTTCTCAAAATACTGTCAATGATCTTAATGATTACCTTAGGGAACCAAATATTGGAAAGTAAGAAATTTCAAAGATTGTTAAGGATAGAGACCGCAAGTTGTATTCTTCCTGCCATTGATAAAGATCTTTTGCAACAGTTAGAATTCTAACTTTTAGTTTATCTATCAATGGTTTGAATTCACTAATTAAGGGTTTGTTAGTGGAGACTGGAACTCCTAGGTACTTGATTAGGGTTACGGAAGCATTTATGCCTGTAATGCATCCAATAGGTTCATTTTATCCCTAGCTCTCTTGAATACTAGACATTGGATATTTTGATAATTAATTGCTAGTCTAAATTGGTGCTTGAAGTATCTCAATATAGATCTAAACATGCTAACATATTTTGGCTTAGCTCTGGAAAAAAGAATAAGATCATCAACAAAAGTGAGGTTTGTAATCTTCAGCTCTTACATTTTGAATGATAGCTAAACTTCCCATCAGCCTTAGCTCCTTTCTTGATCAAGAAGAGCAATACTTCCATACATAGGGTGAAGAGGTAAGGAGATAGACGATCTCCTTGCCTTAATCCTCTAATTCCAGAAAAGGATTTGGTAGGAATATCATTGATCAAGACTGTAAAAGAGGTAGTTTTAATACATTGAGATATTTAGGACACAAATTTTGAGGGAAATTGAAAGTTGTTTGTTGTCAGTAACAAACCTCTAATCAAGTGAGTCAAAAGCCTTTGTAAAATCAATTCTTACGACACAATTTTGCCTTAAGTTCCTACAATTGTAGCCCTTAAGGAGCTCTTATACCATTAATATATTCTCTTAAGGACCTTTTCTTTTTAAGTTAAATAAATTGTATTAAAAGAATAAGCAAAATGAAAAGCCTTAGAAAGTACAAAATTATAAGCTAGTAAACTGACCTAAATATACAAAATTTTAATATTTAAGATAATAATTTAGGATGAGTTATAGGAATTGTTAGTAAAGAGTAATAACTAAAATCATAAAGACCACTCCCTCCTTTCATTACTTATAACTTGAGTGTTATAGCTATTGGATATAAGGATTTCCCTACTCCAATGTAATAATTTTTTAGTAAAGTAATGCTTGTCCATTTCAGGTTTGTTGTAAATCTATTACTCCTTTCCCTCCAAATGATGTAGAAATAACAACTGAAGGTAATCTTAAGCATAATTAAATCATTATCTAACCTCTTAATCCATTTGACAACCCATTGGATAATATACTCCCAGGTTTTTACATCACAATGTAGTTTCAATGTATATTGTAAGCTAGACTAGATGGATTACGAATAGGGAAATTGAAAATATAGATGTTGTATTATTTTAGGTTTTTTTTCATAGCACACATAGAGGATTAGGAGCTTTTATCCTATCTTTGGTCCAAAACTTACTTTTTATAGCAAGCTAGCAGGTGGTAGCTACCTTAAGTACCAAGGTTTTGGACTAGATGAGTTTATATCAGTAGACCTTAAGGGAATGTGGTTAGAAGAAATCTAAATAAGATCTATTAGAGAAGCACATGGATCTATCCAATGTTTAGATGGTAATGTCTTCCTCTATATCAACAGGCCTGTAGTTAGGTAAGTTATTTGCAATGAGAGATATACTGCAATTTCAGGAATCTCTAGAGTTTATTTCAATAACTATCAATTTAATTTTTTACAAGTCAATGTTTAGGCTTGACATATTTAAAAAAATTCCGTAATGAAGAGATGATAGCTTTGAGAGAGTTGAGATCATTACCACAAAATAGGAACAAATGATCTATACACATTAAGGAGAAAATACCAAGATGCTTGCATTTGTAATGGTATGTGAAACTTCCGATATTTTTATATGTTTTTGTAAGATTTTGAAAAGAACTTCCATTATTAAAGTGAATAGGTATGAGGATAATAAGTCCCCCTTCCTAATTCCTTTTACACCATGGAAAATTTGGGTTGTTTCTCTATTAATCAAGGCACCAAATGAAGTAGTTGTGATGCAAGCTTTAAAACAAGAGATGAATTGCTTAGGAAACCCAAATGCATCTAGGGAATTAAGTATGAACTACCAATCCAGTGTAGCAAATATTTTAAATATATCTATTTTGAGAAAGTTGTGCCTAATCAAGGAGTTAGTAGTATAGTCTTTGAATAAGTTATGCACTAGAAGGAGATTATCACTAATGAAGGCTTTTAGGCATGGATTAATCAGTGGGATTAAAGCCTATTTAAGCCTAGTTGCAAGTATATTCCCAATAATTTTGTATGTTGTGTTGTAGTAGGAAATAGGACAAAAGTCTTGCAACATGTTAAGAGCATGCTTTTTAGGTATGAGGCATATGAAGGTTTTGTTCAATTGTTTTAGCATTTTGCTATTTCTAAAAAACTCTTGCACACAATCAATTTTGATGAAGGAACACTATAAGTCATTAATAATTTTGACTATGATAGCTTTCAACCTCTCAATACTACATTGCAACAAAGTATACTATATTTGTATACTGATTGGTTGGCCAGTGGCCCGGCCCGACTTTATATTCTTTTAAAACATTTTAATAAAACGACATCAATTAGTGTCTTCCCGTCAAGCCACGGGCTGACACAGCTCCAACCCGAGTGCAGCCCGTGGCCTAGTCGGGCTAATCAGTCGCGACCCATGATCTGATCAACCTGGGCTGAACCATAATTCCATCCTTAGTTTTAGGCGAGCAGCTTGAGCCTAAAACTCGAATCTAGCCTGAAGTTCAGTCAACTGGGACCAGATTGGGTCTAGGAACAAATGTCATCCCTACATTAAATTTCTTCCTTTCCCTTTTAAGTTTTAAGATTCATATTTCAAAATTTAAGAGATTAAATAGAATGGACAATATGAAGAACTTTTAAAAGATTATAATATTCTTGAAAAATTCTTTGATAATCAATTATCTAATTAAATTCTTTCAATCTTAATCAATATATTTAATTTAAAATACAAATATGGATTATGACATTACCTTAATACCTTAACTTATTAAATATATAAGATTTTCAGCTATGGAATAAAAATAAAAGAGAGAATATAGGAGTTTATGGAGATTGATAAATAATTAACTAAATTTAAAATTTAATAAATTGAAATTATTTTTTAATTTAATCCAAAATGATTTGCTAAGTCTAGATCATTCATTTTTGCTCTACTAATTTTAGATAGTTGTACCCTCTTCAATACCCACGGTCGGCTTGCTAGGTGACGAGTCGATAATAAGTCATTATTCACTTGGAATGCTTAACGAGTTCAATAGCTAAATTAGAATCGGGCTACCAACTGAAAATGGTCCTGGTATGTAAGCAGAAAAATATTTTGATACATAAAAACTTGAGCGAAAGAAAATTTACAATCACATATTTCTTCTTCATTCTTCTTGATTTCAACTATAATAAACATTCATTTACAGTGAAATTGCAGCAAATGAATTAAAATTATTTTCCATTTGGGTGAAAGAATCATGCCTAGACAATGTCGTGTGCCTACATATATCCTAGTGGTGTAAATCTGTGTTTTTTCTTTGCCAATCTAAACTTGAAGTATTCAACTAGAAAGGAACCTCTTGAACCATTCAACAGAGGCCTTCGGGTATCTCTTAAAGTTGTGCCTGTAATCCACAAAGTAGAGACCAAACCTTGAAGTATAACCAGCTGACCACTCCCAGTTATCCAACAAGGACCATACGAAATATCCCTTCACATTACAACCATCTTCCCTGCAAAATTTGGATCATCTCATATTTTATTTTTGATCAACAAACAAGACTCATAACCAGACGAGCATGGAAGTATATGTTAAGATTTCGTACTTGATGGAAGCCAACAAGTTGGAGAGGTAGTCATGATGGTATTTGATCCTCTTCTCATCCTTCAGAGCATCTTTTAAGGAGATAAAGATGCTATTTGGATCGTCCATTCCTGGAAGCAACAAGAAATTATTGTTATAGAAATAACAGAAACAAAAGTGTGTCTTTGACAATTCACATTTTCTGAGCCTCCTTGATTTGTTGATAATTTTTTGATGGTCTTTAAAGATTTTACCATTTTCTGTAACGTAAACTGGGACGCTGCCATATCTTTCCTTGACGTATTTCATGATGCTTCTCATGCCCTCAGGTACTATGTACAACCATATTGAATTTGCCTACAATGTTGTATGATTTATATTAGTCAGGACAAGTAAACCGAGAAGTAAATCTAGACTGGTTAGTGTTAATGAGTTACCCTGTCACCAATGGGTTTTCCATTTCTGAAGGCTGCAAGGAACACGTATTACCCTTAGTTAATGGCCAAATTAGAGGGACTAGAAGTTGATTTTCAAAATGTACTGATCAAAATTAAAAAGAAACAGTGTTGGTGAAACTATATTTTATGGATTGCAGTCAACTTACGGAGGGATACGGTTCCAGTGTCTGCAAGAGTGTCGTTAAGAAGAAAACCGATTATGTTAGTTGAATTGTCTTTGGTATACCAGGTAGTGTAGTGATTGATTCCAACAAAATCCAATGACCCTTTAATAAGAGAAGTCTCAGATTTGGAAAATTTAGGCAGCCTGTCTCCAACTCTGGTTCTCATTGAGCTTGGATAGTCCCCAAACATCAAAGGGTCGAGAAACCTAGTGTGGGGAAAACAACATAAGTTCAGAAAAATGAACTAAAATAGAGCAAATTGGAGACAGGAACACAAGAGGAAAAAAAAATTCAAAGTCAAGAAGCCAAAACATGCTCTATCTTTTTTTTTAATGTTAAGGACGTATAAGAAAGTCAGAATAGAGCGTCTTAGTTATCATGGATACCAGCCAAGTTGAAATTCCTGTGCCCTTTTTGCAGCTTCAATGTCTTCTGTGGAGTTTGTTGCTGGCTCATACCAAATAACGTCAAATGATACACCAAGTA
Organism: Erythroxylum plowmanianum; assembly: GCA_025531925.1. Classification (NCBI taxonomy): domain Eukaryota; kingdom Viridiplantae; phylum Streptophyta; class Magnoliopsida; order Malpighiales; family Erythroxylaceae; genus Erythroxylum; species Erythroxylum plowmanianum. The sequence continues at coordinate 16,806,441 of JANVCQ010000003.1, read as the reverse complement.
TTCCACCTTGCTTTGCCTGCAAATATTTCGTGGAAAGCTTTGACTTTAAAAAATCCAAATTTTGAATTTTAATTGATCAAAATATAGATTTCTTCTTAATTCGGTGTTAATTAGGGAAATAGTATCATCTTTTACCCCTTTTTTTTTACCTTATATTTCTTCCTATAAATATCTGAAACAGTTGCATAAGAAAGAATTGCATGGTGAGCTACTATGTAAGGCTCAACTGCCGAGTTTCCTTCACTGCACATTAAACGTATGGAGCATCGTCCTGGAGCCTGTAGACCTGCATCATACCCCTGTACGGTGAATGTATGAGGCTCGTTAAAGACTATCCAGTGCTTTACTCTGTCACCAAACTTCTGAAAGCAAGTCTCTGCATAGGCGGCGAAGTCATTCCTGTGGAAAGTCTTAGGTCAAAATCATCATAGTTTGCAAACATGACTGTAAGACTAAGAATGGCCCTTACACTATCTGAGGGCTAAGCCATCCATTATATTTATCAGCTAAGGCTTGTGGAAGGTCCCAGTGGTATAGGGTCACGTACGGCGTAATTCCTGCGCATACACGTAGTAACCAATTTGAAGGCTTAGTCGACTTCTGGTAATGGAATCTTTAATCATGACATTCTTAACCTGATTTTCTTAATCAAGGCATGTGAATTATTCCAAGGAAAGGCTAAGTAGAAAGAAACCTTTAGCAAGTAAAGCATCAATGAGCTTGTTATAGTGGTCAATTCCGGCTTGGTTGATTTGCCCTGTTCCATCTGTACAGAAGTTGCATGTGAGAAGGGTTTTACCTTTTTATTATCTGAATGTTTCTAGTGACTGAGCTTTTCGGATGCGAACAAGCAGGAGACCTTACTGTTGACATGATATTGTTAATAGCAAACTTACCGGGATATATTCGAGTCCAAGAAATTGAGAATCTGTAGGCATCCATGCCCATGTCCTTCATAAGGTCTATATCTTCCTGTTTCAAAGCAATAACGGAGTCATAACCCTAACCCACAAGGTGATCTTTTTTAAAAAAATCCAATGTACACAAGAACAATATCCGGTTTGTTTCACTGCATCTTCACATGATTGCCATGCCGTTAGACATGACTGTAATTTTACAAAAAGACATACATTAAAACGGTGATATTGATCCACAGCGACATCAGCATTACTAAAGTCAACTATTTTTCCTGCAAAGCACGCCAATAGATTAGATCAGCTAGTTGATAACACAAATCACAAATCTTAATAGATATTTAAAACCATTGGCTTCAAAATGAGTAGGTTACAGATCAAATTGTTGACAAATGTAACATGTGGTTCTACCTTGAGGAAGAAGATAGCAGGTACAAAATTGGCAGGCAAACATAGAGTTTTTTTTTATCTTGCATTTTATAAGGTAGTAGACTTTAAATCTGAAGGTAAGCAACTTCAGTTTGCAATTAAGCCTACTTTAGACGAATATTAGTAGAGCCTTAAAGCTTGGAGCTTTTGCAGTATTTTTCTCATGAAATTTAAAATTTCAAGACTACTAGGAAATAGTACTACATAACATCAACATTAGTATCTCTTATCTAACAAAATGTGAGGTCAAATTACATGTAATAGTAATCTTTGATTTTTAAGAAAACAATACCAAAGGTATGTGAAAATGTGTCCCAGATACTTGGTCCTCTTCCATCCTCTTTGACGGCTCCTTCGACCTGCAAACAGTATAAATAACCCATCATGTCATATCTACACCAAACATTATCAATGAAAATGACATTTACATGGCTATAGAAGGCCAGAAACCTAGAGAAATGGTATGAACAAAAATTATATCGAAAAGAAATTTAGTATGATATAATAGCAAATAGTAGTAAAATTTTTAGTTTAGAGCTAGGAGAGGGGCGTGTCAATCTAAACCTTTCAAATTAGAGAAGTCAGCATGACATTTAATGATGTTTTTTAAAGTTTAGAATAAACAAAACAGTCCAAGTGAAACTAACAATCATACATCGCTTAAATTATTCTATAAACTATTCTAAATACGTGGAGCGTCATGATTAGCTTAGCAGTTGGCTCGTTGAAGAAAGAATCACGGGAACTGGAACACCCAATCATAGTCAAATTTTATGAACTTGATCAACTAAAATTATGGGCTATTTAATTAGCAACACAAAAGCAAAATTCGACAAAGATAATATTAATTATGAAACAGGTATCTAAGACAATTTACATAAACTGTTTAGTTACTGAAACCTAAATATTTGAAGATTCTAAATAAAAAATTCATTATTCATCACATAAAAAAAGATTAACCATTTTCTTTGATCTCCTGATATAACCATGCAAAATAAGTATTTATTAAGTAGATAAAACATTGAAAAATTATAACTTGGAAGAAATATTAGTTTTTCTTTTTACCTGATAAGAAAATTATAATCAAGTTAAATGTAGTATGCATGCCGACAAAAAAATCCTCCATGTACAAATTGTGTATCTCTAGCTATCTATCTATATGCCTCGAATTTTGGATAAAGACCAAAGTTTGCCACGAAGGCCAACGATGGTTCTGAGAAATGTAACAGAGATTCCATATTTTTAAGGAAACCAACAAGAAACTTGAAACCCGTGAACGGTAACGGGTCCTCGATGACGGTCCGAGTACGCAGAGTTCGTGGCCATTATTTACTATAACTGAATATCTTACATGTTGGCAAAGTTTATACTCAGATTAGAAAAGAAGAGGATTTGATTTTGTAACTCCTTGAATGTGAAATATCCATATGAGCATATTGTGGTTGCAAGTGGACTATCACAAAGACTTGTCCAGGTATCAGTTTCTTATCAGACAACTACAAGAGCCGAGAGTATAACATGATCTATAATGGCAGGTTGTGTCGTGATGGAAAAAATAATCAAAGTATTGATTACTAGAAAGTGAGAAAACCAGAAACCAGCTATGCAGACTGCAAGTTAAGGGATTAGTAGAGATGAGGAGGAGATTTAAGGGGTTAGTCTCTCTTATTTGCTAAATATTAAAAGAAAAAATGCGCTTTTTGTTCGTTGTTAAGACTCGAAGAGACAACAAACGAGTTTAATAAAAGAAGCTGAGAGCTTTGGATAACGATTCATACCTGAAAAGCAGCAGAAGCTGTCCCAAAGGTGAAACCTTTAGGAAAACTTGCTCTCGATATCACCTGGGAGAAGCATGTCTTGGTCTCAAATGCCAACAAAGCCAATGTGAGCAAGGCAATGCCTTGCCTGATGAGCACCATCTTCTTATACATGAGGGATAAAGAAACAGATGAGTTTGTAATGTTGATTGAGAGAGATAACGAGCTTCAGATCTATCTGCTGCAAGACAAGGATTGATTTGGATTAACCGTGTTCTGAGACTAATACATGAGATAATGGGCATATATATAGAAAGATAAGTGTCAAGTGTGTGAGGAGCAGAAGGTGTTGTGGAAGCAAGATGGCGATAATGGGTTTGAGGGAATATAAAATGGTGGGAAACAAGTGTAAATGGTGGGGTTATGGCAAATTCGAGTTCACACGTATAAAAGAGCCAGCTTTGGTTTGGAGATTCCAATTTCTTTAGCTTAGCTTTTGGTCACTCCATAATTGCCGTTTCCTTGTTTACGAGTTGTGGTTGAGGACATGGATATTATATTTCCGAAGTTCCTTGGTCCACCAACGTACTCCAGTTTTATCGTCAATTTCTTGGGACTTTTAAAAAGTCATATTATCCATTTCAGAAGCAGATCTTTAAATTTGATTATGTATATGAAGAAAATTAAGGACCTTCTAAATAATAATAAGAAAACTGAAGTCAAAACTCATCTTTAAATGGTTAAATCAATTTAATAAGTAATTGATGTAAAATATTACAATTTGAGTAGGGAATTTAATGTATTACTTTTAATAAATATCTTATCAATGGAATATGTACGCCGACATATATGCATGCTACTTGGAGAAAAGCGCGTCGGACCTTCGCATTTAATTTATACATGGATCATAGCATTGTCCGAAAGTCAATGCACCTTTTATATGACATAATCACATGTGAAGACTAAAAAACGATTCTAAAACATGTTTTTGTATTATAATTAAGAGTCTCATTCACAGTTTACAGAATATATAGGCAGGATGAAAATATTAAGTTAATTGTTTCGTCTCTTTTGCAATCCAAATTTGTAATCTGTATGTGATTACTAGGTTAATCATGATGGTAGGAAGTGCAATGAGATCGATACTTGCGGCGGTCAAATGATCAGGTGATTGATAACGAGTCTCCTGCTATGACATTTTGCGCATGTGAACCTAAAAGCCTCTGTGTTAGGCTGACGTTCTGGAGTCCACTATAAGCACTATTTTTCAAAAGATTAGCCACTTTTTCAGGCACCCAATGAACCATGCACTTCTTGCCACGTTTCGTAATTCTTAAACAAAAGAAAACGTCAACTTCTAGTCCGTCAGCCAACTCCAATCGGCTAGTTCCTGTGTTCAGATTTCCCTAATTGGAGGTGCCTAAGCCCAGAGATGACAGTAAATGATAACTAGCAACACTTCAACATCCCAATGAGTGGGTTAGTAGAACTAGTGCAATGCCACCCACATTCTTTATTTTCTTTAATTAGCATGATTACGTGGAGAAAAAGATCCATACATTTTAGCTATAACTCGGAGTAGGGTCTCATCATGCTTTACTTGTTGAGATGTTTTTTCCCTCCTCTCCTTTTTATGTTTACCTTTCTCTTATAATGTCATTCGTCGCTTAGTTGAGATTTTTTTTTATGTATTCCTTTCTCTTATAATGTCAATCATGAATTTACAATTCCTCACACAATTGTTTAGTTTTTTCTTCTTTTTTTTAATAAAAGAGATGGAATAATAAATTTTATAATATTATAATCACAAATTGCTGATCGATAATAAAAAGTATTATCAATTTTAATTTCTATTTCACTTCATTATGATCAATGAAATAAAAAAATTTTATAATAAAAAGTATTATCAATTTTAATTTCTATTCACTTCATTATGATCAATGAAAAAAAAATTTTTTTTTTAAATTTAGATCAATACATTATTGTCGGAATTAATGTGTTCTTTTCAAATTTTACCACTAAAATCTTTTAGGTGCAAATAATTCTACGTTACATACATATTTTATCAATTAGCAAACTGATTTGAGTAGCACATTTAAGATATCTAAAACCATATATTCATCGGATTTGTTTTCTTAATTAATGAAAAAAGATCATATAGCTAAGAAACATGTTGTAAGTGTAGGATGGTACAACTGAATTATGGGCGGTACTGTAACAGTAAGGTCGTGTTCAAGATGACATGCATGTAAATTAATTCGATTAATCTATTTCGCCGGCTCGATTGGAGTCAAGGAGTTCACACCAAGTTTAAGGAATAATTTTCTTTCTTTATCTTCCAAGAAAATTAGAATTCATGAATATATATTTACACACACAATGATGATTAGGCCAAACCCTTTTGTGTATATGAATTCGTTACTTGAACCTTCAAGACTAGGGGAAAACTGATACGTTTATTGGACCCTACTCACAATTCTTCAATGTTCCATTTCCAGCTAAACCCTGGCTGTCTGGATTTGCTTCATGACAAGGAGGATCATTGAAGCATCGACTAGTAGTCATTTTCCTTTTAGTTTCCGGCTCATATTCTTTATCATCAACTCGTCTGGTCAGCTAAATTTGAATGTTTCAGGTGCCTCATTAGTGGATAAACTTCACAATTTCCGATATTTTTTAAGGGGTACCACGTTGGTTTAACTTGGAAGCAATGCTAAGTGACGAACTTCGTCAGCATCACTGATTGATTATTGGGATGTCGTGTTATTGTACCAAGTCCTAGCTAGAACTTGTAAGAAACGTTAAGTTTGTCAAATAATAATTATGTGCCTTGTGGCAATTTTCTATTATCCCAAACTAGTCATTGAGGTTTGTTAATTCTATTGACAACTACGAGCTGTGTGATGTTCAACAATTGAAAACGTAAACATTGTTGAACATTGTTTTGGGGGTTGTTGATGACTTGAATCCTAATCTGTTTTGACGGAAGAAATGTTCTATAATGCTCTCTGGATTAAGGCTCATTAATCTTTAATGAGTATATCCAATCCTTAGTTTTCCGATTATGTCTCTAAATTTTAGACTTAGTGGTTACGGCTTTGTCGATTAATGAAATAGCTGGACGGACACTCAGGAGGACGTTAATGACAAGGATTGGCGATACCCCATTCTATTTGTAATGTTCTTCCGACATAATTAAAATAATGCAATTACAGCTTGTTGGTTAATTCATGGGTGCTCACGCCATCTTGATCGAACCAAATATATTTCTTTTTGTTTTCGTGCAAGTTTTTGTATTGTACGTAAATATGCTGTGGATGAATGATGGCTGTTGATAGGCATCTACCATAATAATACGTTATTTACATGCTTAACATAAGCGTATGGATAAATATATAAATAAATCTCCGTCATTCAATTCATATGCCCAAGTTGATTCCACCTTGGACATTCAAATTACGTGCTAACCTGGCAAATGGCTCTTGTTCTTGCTAATCCAGAACTGGCTCCTGCTAGTGGATAGTGTGTTTGTTTTAGCATTATTTGTTGCTAATTTGGGACTCTCACTTACGTAACCTTATCGACTAACTGAAGGTAAACAACATATTACCTAATTACCTGAACACAAAACTTGTGCACTTGGAAGTTGGCAAGTCAAAGAACGGATCAGAAAGAAATTAAAAAGAAACATAAGATTCACTTGTTATGAAAATGATATCTAAAGCCATGAGTCTATACTAAATTATCTATCCATATTAAACAGCATTATCTTCAAGATAATAACAAAAAGTATTGAAGCAAATATAATTCCCAACCAGCCGCAATGTGTCATAAATCTTAATTCAGTGTTTGACCGACTCTATATAAAATTCAGTGGTGTTTTATAAAATATACATCTTGAGCCATTCCAAACGTGACGTTTTGAAATTATATATCTTTTACAGGAAAACATACAGAGAGTCTAATCTTTAAGAAAATGAGGGAGAAAAGGGTAGTTTGATGGAATGGAGATGGTTCCAACTTCCAAGATGATAGAATTCTATAAAAAAGGAACGTGTTTAAAATTTAAGTTGGGATGGATTTGTTAACAACCACGTACGCATACGTACATTTTTATTCCCGAACCGAAGGGCATGGTTTTCACCAAATATTGGAAAAAGTCAATTAGAAATCTCTAAAAACAATCTTTATATTTTACGTGCAAACTAAGATCTTTAGAGTTCCAAAAAAAAAAAAAGAAGTTATACATTTACCTCAAGTAATAAAACGTAAGAGTGTATATATGACTGGTAAATGAACAAAATCCGCACATGCAAGGCATCCAATTTTGAGAAGCTTCTCCATAATTCTTTAGAGAAGTTTTATTTTTAGATATTTGATTACAAGGAAAATTAAACTAAAAAGGCAAAAAATGAAAATAGTCTTAAATAATAAAATACACAATTAAACACAATAGTTTTCTCTTCTCTCTCCCTAATGTGAAATTTGTGGAGAATCGAACAATCTCAAATTGACACATTGATTATGATGTTGTTAACTAGTTATACATTTATGAACAGTTGCATGGAGAAACTGCAAAAAATGAAGAAGTTTTTTTCCAAAGAGCAATATGTGATTGAAACCTAAATGACTCAGATACTGAAATGCCCAACTCACATTTGGTCTAGTGAGATTAAGATATAATAATTAACTAATTAACCTCTTGTACTACTCTGGCTCCTTATACAAATAGCCATCATACGTTGATAACTACATTAATCCTTTAAGAAGAAGAGATTGTGCATCCTTTAAATCTCTAATTCCAACTACTACCAGAATGTCTTGAACAAATTTATCTCGACTAAGAAAAGTACCTTAGACATATATGACAATCTCAAGTCCTAAAAAGTACTTGGTCTAGCCCGAGTCTTTGATTGTGAGCTTACGATCCAAAGTTGTCATTACCTGTTGTATTGCAGCTTCATTAGTTCTAGTAATCACCATAAATTATTAAAGCCAAAAATTCAATTCTACTAGTTCTAGTAAACAAGCAGTAATCATTCTTAGGTTGCATAAAACCAAAAGAAATTGAGAATTTGGTAAACTTTAAATTTTATTGTCGAGATGCTTACTTTAAGCCATAAAAGGACCTTTCTAAAAGACAAGCATCATTTGTATTGGCCTTCTCAATTCTCATATCCTTCAGGTAGCATCGTGTACACTTTTTCATCTCAAATACCATAAACATGACATAATTGATGTCCAGCTATTAAATAGGACACTGTTTTGCTATAACATGGGCAAAAAATAGCCTAATGGTAACTATTTTTGTAACAAAAGAAATTACAGCTTTATAATCAAGACCTTCCATTTGATTACATCCCTTTGCAACCATCTTGCTTTAAATTTATCCACCTTACTATCATCACGATACTTCAATATGTAAACCCATTTCCTCCTTATTGCTTTTTTATTTGCAATTAATGGAACCAGTTCCAAATATTGTTTCTCTTTAGAATATCCAATTCACATATTGCTTGAATTCATGTGGCATCTCTTAAAACTTCTATATAGGTCATGGGTTTCTATACCATAGACATATTAGTAGCAAGGTTATGAATACCGTATCAGTATTAATACCAAATTTAGTTATGGTACAGTACTGTATTAGTACCGATTAATACCGAATATCGTTTCAGATAATTTTTAAATTTTATAAAATAATCCTTAGATTTTTTAAAATTACAAAATAATTCTTAATATATTGTACCGTATAATTTATAAATTTATATCAACCTTATCTCCAAAATCATAATAATAAAAATTTAAAATAACACCATTTTATTTATTAGCAAAACGGATGCCGCTCTCTCTATTTATCTGGGTTGTATATGTATCACTCCCTCTCTCTTCAACATTCTCATCTTATTATTCCATTCATATAACCAATTGTCTTATAACTTTTCACATATATGAAAAGGTGTTTCCATTTTCTTTTTCAGCTAAAATCACCTTTGATGTCGACTTTCTTTAACCTTTTTTTTATTTAAAGTAGTTTTCCTTCGTGTACGCAACTTGATGACAATGATCGTAATGACATTTATCCCTTTTATTTTTTACTTTTTAAAAAAACCTTCTTGCCACTTTGATTCTGTGCTTTCCAGACCAATGTTGTTCCATCAGACTAACCTCTCTTTGCAAATCAATCATCAATACTGTTGAATATGCTTTACTCATTGAAGACAATGGTTCTTCTAATAGTAGTGGACTTATAACTTGTTGACACCCTAAATAATTACATTAATCGTGTTCTGTTTACCGTATGCCTATAAAAATCACAATTATAATGAGGAATTAGATCCAAAGCAACCAATTCACCCTAAAGTTCTTCATGTTAGTGTGATATACTGATGTGCTATCATTACCATATGATTTAGATGATATACGCGTCTATAACTAACAGATTAGAAGCTCATTGCCCTCTCCAAATATTTCATATAATTCATTTCAAGGCTCTCTAAAATTTTAGGTATACATAAAAGCCTCGACTACGTAATTATATAAGGAGTCCTTTGTTATTGCTTAACATCATCTCAATTTTCTTCAGAAAACTTTATTGTACAGTTAATAAAACCTAGCTTACAGTGAGGTCACGGGCAAGTTGGTAAAGGGTGCTCCTGACTTAAGTGAGATTGCGGGTTCAAACTCTCTACATATATGCAACTGTTTAAAACTTGGGACCAGCGCTTTACTTCCCGCAAGAGACCTATCCGGCTCAAGTAGAGATTAGTTTAGGTGTGAATCACTTAAAGGTGTCTTCTTATAATTGGAATCCTTCTAGAATATCTCGTGAACAACAAAAAAATAAAAAACCTAGCTTACACTTTGTTCCTGATGCTATCCTAGTAGCTCATAATCATTCGAGGATTATTGGAAATTATACAGGATCAGCATTATGTTTTCTATAGCTGTCTTTGGATCTCCCGCTGCCCAAACCATCTTTAATAAAGTCCATACTTGATGTTGCCATAACTTTGACCAATATTTCAATGGAAAATACTAGAATTCTCACTTTGGTATTGATAATTTGATACTATGACCGAAATCCAGACACTCACAACATCCAATTTGGAGAAGCTCTGGAAAAGTTGTTTATTTCTGAGTATACTGAAATTTGTGTTCTGCATAAGATAAATGGGCAAAAGACGAAAATAGCTCTAAACAATATAAACATCTGTTTAACAGTAACAGATTTCAAAGGCAAGAAAAGATTGAAGAGTTCAAGTTCTATTTCTATTTTATGCACAAGTAAGTCGGTGAATGGATCTTTGAAAAAAAAAAGTAGGCAAATGGATTATCCAAGTTTATATTGAAGTTGGGCTCTACGAAGAATTTGGGTTCTAGAACTTTGAAGTTTGGGACGCAAGACTAAGTGGGCTTTGCTTGAACAAATTGTTACAACCCAGAGGTTCTCTTTCTTCAGTTTCCAATTTTCACATACAAGATTTTTCGCCCTGCAAATGGAGTACGAAGAAGACGATCCACCAGTGGCTGTTGAAATTGACCATACTGTAGAAAAGACACTTGAAAACGAGGACTCTCCTGTTGGTGTCACAGTTATCACGGGCTATCTGGGTGCTGGCAAATCCACTGTAAAGACACTATCTTTCTCTTATACAAGCTCTCTTACCCAACTTGTTTTATTAACCTTTTGTCCTGAATGGGTATCAATATAGGACAAAGTCATGTAAACATTTCTATCCTTGAGGTTTCTGAATGTTGATGCAGAGTTGCTGCTTGGTCGCTTAAATTTTGTCTCTAATTTAGTTGATTAATGGTTAGTGATGGTTGCACACGTGCTGGTTGTTTGGCCTTCTGTTTGAAGAGGAATTATAGTCTTATAAGGGGTTGTCATGGTTTGATTGCTAATTTGATCTGTAGCATACTTTTTTACAAGCATGAAACTATCTATGGTTAATGTTATTGACTCGTGTAATGGACTGTTTTTGAACTTCGTCTAAACATGTTTCACTTGGATCACTAGAGTTGGTAAAACAGAGGGGCTTTTGTAATATCGATTAATTTAATATAACTGGGATCAGCTCTATCGAAAAATGATTCCTATGCGAATTCAACATGCCTTCATCTAATGTAACTTCAAGATTTCTTGGCAATTTTCTTTTTAATTTTCTTCAAGAGGGGGTCTATTCTTTCTTTTTCTTTTTTTGTTTTTTTCCCTACTTTCCTACTTACACTTGGGTCTTATGTTTTAGCTGGTTAACCATATCTTGAATTCTCAACATGGAAAGAGAATTGCTGTCATTTTGAATGAATTTGGTGAAGAGATTGGAGTTGAGAGGGCTATGATCAATGAAGGAGAAGGCGGTGCACTTATTGAGGAATGGGTTGAGTTGGCAAATGGGTGTATATGTTGCACTGTTAAGCATAGTTTAGTTCAAGCACTAGAACAACTTGTACAGATGAAGGAAAGGTATTCTCTATTTTCTTCCTATTCTTTTACTTTTAATATTCTCACCAATCATCATGGGATATTGAAAAATTGTGGAGATGATTGGGTGGAGTATGTGGTTCTTATTTGGCAATTCACTCAATGTGACAAGCTTTTCTTACTTCCCATACGTCCTGTCCTGCCTCCACTTCGATATCATTGCTAAGGGAAACCAAAAAATCTCATAAGAGGAGTAAATGTTGTAAACTGTGTGCTGTATTGCTCCCCACCTCCCACACTTTAGTTCCCATATTATGTTAAGGAGCCTACATGCTGCAAGTAGTATAGTTTCTCATGAGAAACGTAGTCATTTATTGATTTTAGTTCATACAGAGCTTGATTGATTTTGAAGTATCATTTAACTTTCTGTAGACTTGATCACATACTGATTGAGACCACTGGGTTGGCAAATCCTGCTCCTCTTGCTTCTGTTCTCTGGTTGGATGATCAGCTTGAATCGGCCATCAAACTTGACTCCATTTTGACAGTGAGTTTTATCTCCCACGATAAATGTTTTTAGTAACTTGTCCGTATAAGACATTCTCTATATTGAATTTGTTGTTATACTTTATGAGCCAGTTTAAAGTTGCAATTTGGAAGGTAAAATTAGATGTAAGCTGGACAGCGTGATAAGCAACAGTGGATGGGCCTTTGATTTCATATGATGCACAAACCATAATCTCCCTTGGTTTTTGTTCCCACTTTATCTCTGAGTGAATCTTTTGAGTAACTGGGTTTCATAGGCTCTTTGGTTAGAATACGGGGCCTTCATGATTCCCCTATGTCCTTATAGTTCACAACTAAATTGTTGAAGAGTAAGGGTAGAGTCCCTTTTACAGTGAAAATGAGGATCACTGCTATTTACAAATTCTGCCCATTTTTTCTCAAATCTTTTTCCTCTTACATCTTGTAGCACAGGAGAATAAGACACTGACAATATATAATGTCTCTTTTTCTAGTTATAATTATATATAGACCTGTGGATAAAATGATTATATAAATATTTGTAAGTTTCTGAACTCATGGTGCATTATATTATCAATGCGTTCTTACAAATATATGAAATATTTATGTCTTGCACTCACTTTCTTTGAACACGTTATCACTCAGGTAGTGGATGCAAAAAACTTTCGTTTTCAGCTTCAGAAGCATCGTAGCTCAACTTCCTTTCCAGAAGCTTTTCTCCAAATAGCATTTGCGGTAAATGTCATTTCATTTAATGCCCACAAATGAGAGTGGTTTGCGTAAGAATTTTTGTAAAAGTGCATATGATGTATCTGCATGGATTTATGTGTATCCAAGGACTACTTTTTTCTTTTGTTTCTTTTCATGCGTGGATATTCTTTTGATTAATTTTTTTATTTTACAGGACGTTATCATTCTAAATAAGGTTGATTTGGTTTCTTTCGACGGCTGTGAATTGGCTTTGAAGGAACTGGAGAAGGAAATACATAATATAAATTCCATCGCCAAGATCATTCCTTCTGTTAGAGCTCAAGTGGACTTATGTGAGATATTGAACTGCCAGGCATATGATGCTAAAGTAAGTTACTGAAACTGTTCCCAAATTGTCAATATTTTTTCTCCCTGTTTATGCTAAACTTTACCTTAGTGGGTGTTTACTTTAAGTTTTTATGGACTTGACTCTTAGCAAGTGGCTCATTTGGAAGCACTGTTGAAAGAAAGTAAGTCTCTGACCACTGAGGATCTTCATGATGGAGGTGTGTGTACTATCTGCATTTGTGAGTCTCAACAGGTCGATCTCGATAAGGTAGGTACAAGTACATGCTTTAAGAAGTTAAGAGTAATTGTGTTTCATCTATTGAAAATTGCATGCTTTTAAGAATGAAAGAGGGAAGCAGTAGTTTAATCTTGAAGTCCCTAAGGGAAGTCATTCTTATTTTCTCATAATTCTCAAAAAAGTAATTAAATTGATGGATTTGATATAGTACTTATGAGATCAGTGAGATAGATATTTTAGTACTGCTGGACGACAAATTTTTGGTCCCCAACTCATCTCAAATACTCAATTTAGTCCTCTAACTTCAAAAAGCATCATCTCAAAAGGAAGACCAAATGAGGAAATTTATGAGTTAGAGGACTGAATTGAAAATTTGAGACAGAGAACCTGAAATACGGTTGTCCGTACAATCGTCCAACTGTTATTGAGTCCTTTGCTTCTGTTAAATACACAATGACAAGCTAATAATGGTTAGTAAATACAATCAGTTTTTGAGATACTGCATTTTAGTTTTTCTTTTTAAGTGAGTCTTAGAAACTGCTGGTTCATGATTTTTGTATCCAATTGTTACAGGTTCGTTTATGGGTTGAAGAGATTCTATGGGATAAGAAATGTGACATGGACGTGTATCGTTGTAAAGGGGTTTTAAGGGTTCGAAACTCTGATCAACTGCATACTTTGCAGGTATCTTTTTGAGATCAAATGCTATTAAAAATTTCAGATGACGAGTTGACTTTCTCCTATTCCAGCCAAATGGAAATTAAAATTGTAGTGTTCAAATTTTATCATTTTTCTGTTTTTAAAAGGCTGTACTTTGTTGATGTTCTGTTTAGTTTTGTGTTCTGTAACGATGTTGTAGTCTTTTTACTTTAACTGGTAACTGGTGGAAGTTTTAGCTGCCTTGTGTTTTATATGTTTAACCACTTCCTAATAATGGTTAAGCTCTTACTAGGATAATGGTCAGAGTACCAAGTACAGAGCTCAGGTTGTGAGTAAAGGGCCTGATTGATCAGCCACCCTAACCCTTCACGCTAGGAGAAACTTGAACATTTCAATACATTATTATGCCCTGTTTCATATGATAACTGTCTTAGTATGAAGCTTATTTTGCTCAATTCATCGTACAATTTGTGCAATTCATGTATTTACTACAAACAATGTCAGGCTGTGAGGGAGATATACGACATTGTCCCAGCTCGCAAATGGAATGAAACAGAAAATAAGATGAATAAAATAGTTTTTATAGGTAAAAGTCTCTTAATCCTAGATTACCCTGGTTCAAGATTTTGAGTAGACGAGACAAGGCTGATTAAACCTGGTTAACTTTGCTCCTATTTTTCAGGTCATAATCTAAATGAGGATGTCCTCCGAAATTCCTTCAGAAGTTGTGTGGCAACAGCGTAGCTTGTGATTCCTGTAAAGCTATATCAGATAAAGTGAAAGTGTATCTCTCCTTTGATTAAATCACATGTAGGGTGAAAATCTATAGAGATTAGAGCCACAAAGCTAAGATTGGCGCCTAATAACAATTGACCGAATTATACTTGTGTTTCTGTACTTCTGTGCATTTGGTAAGCATTATATTTAACTCCACGCAATTTACTACTGAAAACGATTCAATGTGGGCTGACCACTTTTTATTGATGGAAACATTGGACCTCTTCCCTCTCATGAACATCTCCGAGCGCCCTTTTTGGAAGTCAAAATTTATACTTTATTGAAATCAAATTAAGGCCTCTTTTGGTGAATGGCTTATCAGTCAAAAATGAGCTAATTGACTATGTTTAACTGATTGACTATGTTAAACAATTATTTATTGTGTTTGGTAAAGTTGATTAAGTTGGCTGATTGAACTGAATCAGCTGATTTTCAAAAGGTTCAGGAGGATCAGTGGTTCCGTTCAACAGATCAAAATAGACGAATGTGCTCTCTCAAGAAAACCCAAGTCGAAGAAGGTGTTGATTAGGGAAAATTCATGGGTTTGCTTGTGGTTGGCTGAATGACCGTGTGCGAAATGCGGTAGCCAGTTGCGGCAAAAAAAGTTGCTCCCTTTTTTTCTTTAATTAGATTTTTTATGCCGTTTTTTGTGTTGCCTAATCTGTTATTTTGGAAACTCTCTATGCACGATTTAAAACTTGGTTGGAGTTATGTCTGCATTGGGGGTTGTTTGCTGGCGCTGGTGAGTAAAAAATTTGACAGCGTGAGACAGAAGGATGGTGGTTAAGATTGGTTATAGGGAAGCAATAACATGGGAAGCAGTTAGGCAGAGATAAATAGTAGACATGGACTACTAGTTAATTTGTCTCATCAATGAATAATACATAAACATAAGAATAGTACATAAATATAAGAAGATGCTCAGTTTAGAAGAAGAAGAAGAAGAAAAAGAAGATTTTATTTGTTTTTAATATTTTAAATACTTAATTGTAATTAAATGAGTTTAATTGAAGTTAAGTAAGTTTAAATTACTAATAATTTTAAAAAGGTGTTTTTAATTGTTTGAAAATTGTTTCCAAGGGTTAATTTTATTAGGAATGTTTTAGAAGTTAATTTAATTTTTAAGATATTGAATTATTAAATTATATTAATCATCAAATCAATTCCAAAATTATCATAATTATTTTTCTTAATTTGATTAAGATTAATAATTATATTAATTCTTAATTAATTTTAGAAAAGTAGTTTCTAAAATTAGAATTAATTAATTTTAATTAGATTGAAATTACTTAATTAGATAAGTCGTTTTTAAAATTGGAATTAATTATTTTCAATTAGATTGAAATTAATAAATTAGACTTCTTGAAATTAAGAAAAATGTTTTCTTAAATAATTAAGAAAATTGTTTCTTAATTAAATTTATTTATTTCAATTTTATTGAGATAAATTAAATTTTTAGTAATTTTATTTGTTGTTGTTGTTATCATCATCATCATTATTATTATTATCATTATTATCATTATTATTATTATTATTATTATTATTATTAAATGTTCTATGTTTTTTTATTAAAGTTTTAAACTTAATTTTTGTAGAATTAAATATCTTAAATTTAAATTCCTATAAGAATATTCAACGAAATACTAAGACATACCCTTATAATTTTTTAAAAGTCATGTCCTTATAAGTCATTTTGTACATAAATAACTAATATTAAACAACTAATTTTACCAAACATCTCTAACAAATAGCTAATACAATCTACTGATCAAATCGGCTGATAGAATCAGCTATCAGCTGTTTGCTAAACAGGGTATAAATCTCTTATTCTCTATCAATTTTGATAAAATATTTCATTTATTTATTGTATTAGATATAACATAATTAATAAGTTTTTAAATGTTAATGAAATAACATTAATATTACATATTAATATTTATTTATATTTTAATATAAATAATAAAATATAAACATGATAAATTAATAAAATAGTAAGAAGCTGTATATACAAATTAATTAAAATAATATTTAAATAATCTTATATATAATAAATCAAAAGTTAATAAAAAATTTAACTTATTTTTATATTAAATAAATATCGATTAATAAATATCATAAATCACTAATTTTTATAAAAATGAATTAATATTACATAAAGTGGTTATCATGTTTAAAAATTGTGAGAGTTTATAAGATAATTACTGATTTTAGTTCCAAAAATTTTTTAGAAACACATAAGATTGATTATCTTTTAAATTTAATCATTAAAAAAATTCAAGAACTAAGAACTAACTCAATTAAATAAAATTTAAAAGGAAACGCAAGTCAACCAAGGACTAAGGAGCTTACAAGTTTTAAGTATTCGTTGAGAAAGTTGGCCTCTGGTAAATTACTAAATTGTACTCGGGCCTATTCTTATTGTCGGCATCTCTCTCCCGCCGCACGCTGGATGCTTCCCAGAATTAACCCATCTCTCGGAGGAATCTACAGGTATGCATTTTATAATATGTCATTCTTCAACGCTCAGTGAATAAATCGTCCTCCAGTGACTGGGATCAGTGAATAAATCGTCCTCTAGTGACTGGGAACTCGAACCTTTTCTTGTAGTTCGTTACTTTTTTATTACTAGAGAAAAAAATTGTTACTTTCCTTTTGGTTTACAAGCAATTTATGTTTCGTGATTTTTTGTTTTATTCTTTCAGTATGGTATTTATTTATTTATCTATAGATTTTCGATTGGCAAGTATAAGTCTTGCTGTTTCGTTTAGTCTTAGAATTTGAACTAGGAATAATTTGCTAAATCTATGGGATGTTTAGTTTGGTAGTTTATCTAATTCAATTTTTCCATTTTCTCCATAAATCTTCTCCAACTACGAGCCATGAACCATGGTAATTAAGGGTGACGAATATGGTGTTTACCCTCCTTTTTGGTGATTTCAGTTGTAGTACTTGTGTCATTTCAGATGAGCAATCACAGGCAAAAAAGGGAATAATTTGGTTTTAGGCGTGAGCAGGTTTTAAAAATACCGAAAATTTTGAATGACCGAACCATATTGTTGTAACATTCTGCAATTTTGGGTTTGTTATATCCTGAAAATATACGTATAAGATGTGTTTCGAGTTTTCTTGCATCATTTCTGCTTGCTCTGCTCTTGTATCATTTCATGTAAGATAAACATTTGGAGATGCCACCTGCGTTAACAGGCTGTAGTGAAGATATGTTTTTTCTGTTGGAATGTTTCTGATCTTTTCACGGTTTTGTTTATATGATATTTGATAAACAATTTCAAAGAAAATAGAGTGTACAATGCCAAACTTGCACATAGGAAGATGTGAAGCATAAACGTTGATGCAGCTGTGCTTGCTTTTCAGGCAGTAACTATCATTCAAGGAGGAGAATCCAGTGCCTCTGAACAATTCAAAATTTCCTCAAGATGGCTTTGGTTGTAATGTGTGGCCAGCCCTGCAGTGGGAAGTCCAGAGCCGCGAGTTGCCTTGCTGAAACTCTCAGAGAATCAGAATCAAAATTGAATATTAGGATTATTGATGAAGCTTCCTTCCATCTTGATCGCAATCAGAGCTATGCGAGTATGCCAGCAGAAAAGAATTTACGAGGAGTGCTCAGATCTGAAGTTGATAGATCAGTATCAAAAGACAATATAATCATAGTAGACTCTTTAAACAACATTAAGGGTTACAGGTATGAGCTATGGTGTTTGGCTCGTGCTGCTGGAACAAGATACTGTGTTATGTATTGTGATGTGGAAGAAAGTCAGTGTCGAAAGTGGAATGATCAACGAAGGGAGAAGGGAGAAGCATCCTTTGATGCCTCTATATTTGATGACTTAGTGCGAAGGTTTGAGAGACCAGATAGCAGAAATCGATGGGATTCTCCTTTGTTTGAGTTATGGCCAAGTAAAAATGGAATCCAGAAATCTTGTGATGCCATTTTAGATGCTGTTTCATACTTAACAAAAAAAGTGGACTCCAAGACTCGGGATGTTAAAATTTTGCAGCCAACAATTGCTACACAAAGCACACGGTTTTCTGAGGCAAATTCCTTATATGAATTGGACAAGGCAACACAAGAGGTGATGAATATGATTGCTGAAGCACAATCCCAGGCTATTGGAGGGCCCTTAAGTGGCATTTCTCTTGGTCAGGGCTTACCAACTCTCAATGTCTCAAGATCAATTGGACTGCCTGAGTTACGTAGACTAAGGCGCACTTTCATAAAGTTGACAGGCCAAACAAGTTTAAGTGGACCATCCCCTCCTTCAGATGCGGAGAGCGCAAAAAGGATGTTTGTTGATTACCTGAACAGGGAATTAGCAACTGCTTGAGTGCAGGAAAATAGCGAAGATATTGCTGCCCTTATCTTTCTTCGGAATTAAAAACATAGGGCTAATGTAACCTCTGATTTCAAGATATTAAACCAAAATTTGTGGCTTGCTTGTCTTTGGGATATTTTAATATTTATACTTTTTCTTGTGATGAGTAGACGTAGGAAAAGGATGTTATTTATTTCAAAAGTTAATCTTCAAGCTTATTAGGTTGTTTCTTTCCTTTTCTATTATGGTTTCATGTACACTCTTTCATTCAATCAAAACCATTTCTTCTGAGACATTTTGGCTAAAATCCCAGGAGTTTCCTTTGAAAAGAAAAGGGATGAACCGTGGTTGACTTTACATTAACTTGCATATCTTGGTTGACTATTAGATGGCAATTTGTTGAATTGGATCGGGTTAGGCTTCTTGCTATTCTTTCTAAAATGCAACTTGAGTTCAGGTCGAAATTCGATCAAACTTGACTAAGCTGCCCGAGCTTAAATTTGATTGCATTTTAAGCGGTTCAAAGCTTGCTCGAGCCTCAAAACTCCTAATTTTTAACCTAATCCAATTTGGGACTCGGTTTGACCTATCAAAGCTTCAAATTTTAATACTCGTCGTTGATATATCGACGATCGACTCCTTTGATATTGTCCTCTGTCTTCGTCGTCAAATCTGCCATTGCCAAACATGATAACTAACAAGTAAAGATACAGAGACATCAAAGATCCAAACTTTTCACACATCGTCAAAACTCCCAAACTCGTTTGATACTTGCCCTCTCCGTCTTTGTCACCAATTATTCTAATACCAAACATAAGGGATAACAAAAATGAGAAATAGAAGACCTGATATAACATATAATAAAAAATGGTAGAAATTAAAAATAAAGAATCACGAGAAATTTTTTTTTAAAAATTCATAATCTTTAAAGTTCTCGAAAAATGTCCTCAGTTTTTTTCTAGAAAAATCCTCTATGTTATTTTTTATTAAAATAATAATGAAAAATTCCCTAGCCTTAAAATACCCAAATTAGGTGAAACTAATTTTTTCTCCGAATCATGAATATCCTTTGTTACAAAAATAAAGAATCACGAGAAATTTTTTTTTAAAAATTCATAATCTTTAAAGTTCTCGAAAAATGTCCTCAGTTTTTTTCTAGAAAAATCCTCTATGTTATTTTTTATTAAAATAATAATGAAAAATTCCCTAGCCTTAAAATACCCAAATTAGGTGAAACTAATTTTTTCTCCGAATCATGAATATCCTTTGTTACAAAAATGAGACTAAAGACGTCATCAAATTGGGTTCAAATTCTTATTATTTTGTGCCTACTGTATTCTATAAGTATCCATCTATTTAATTTTTGTGAGATCATTTATTAGATAGATGAATACTCATAAAACAAGGTAGGTACAGAGCAACAAAAACAGATGATTTGTTCCCTTTCAAATCCCCAACTCTTCGTTTGCAAGAATGAAGGTTAAAGAAGTCAAAGTTCAAAAACTATTAAATGTATGTTTTAAAAACTTTTTAATTTTTGGTATATTTTTGTCTTTGTACTTCAAGCATTAAAGATTTTGTGTTGAAGGAACAAATTTGTCTTTTGAGTTGAACTTAAATTGCCTTCGCATTGCGCTCATTTCTTCTTGTTCCTCTTTTCTCCTTCCTTTTAAGAGCATTGGCTAGCCCTCGTTATCAGTTATTCAATGTCTTATAAGATTCGGATATCATTTTGAAGCTCATTTACATCCCCCAACAATGCCTCTTATTCAGTAGTTTTGGAGTACACTTTGCAAGGCTTGAAGCTTAATATAACTTGCATTCTTAAACTTCTTTTTATAATCAACCCAACAAATGTTTCCTACATTTAGGTTATTGTTCTTTGCATCTACAAATTTGGGTTGGATCTTAGGATTCGAAGTGGTAGAAATGACTATGAAGTTCTTTCTTATGTTTCTATTCTCCCATTTTCATCTTTGATGTGATTAATATGACTATAACTAATGTTAATGTAGAAATAATTGTACATGGGTGCAAACCGGTGCAATAATTGATGAACACTATTATCAACTTCTAAAACTACTTTGATTTTGGTGTGAAAAACTACAATTGAAAATATTATTTGAATATGGGATAAAATTGTTGGAAGAAATTACGACATTTAGAACTACTATTAAATTATTTGATTAAAAATAGCCCCATGTTGTGCTTTAATTTCATCCATTAATTAATGCAACTACAAGTTGCAAAGTAGGCCCTGTTGTCACAATTACAATAATATAAGTGCTCTTCTATCTGGTTGACTGTACTACTAGATGAATTTGTAATGTCATTCAATCTTATCTTTTAAAGTTTGAAATTCAAATTTTGAGAGATATATAAGCATATTGATGGTCGTGTTCTTCAAATAAATGTGTGATACTTTTTCGAACTATCACTTACACAAAGACGAGCATGTATAATTAACTTGGCCTTCTCTCTACTCAACATGCGAGTGTTCCATAGGAAATACTCAACACACCTCAAGACTCCCCATCACTACCATGTTGATGTCTTGCACTCCACAACTCAATCAAAAAAGTTCCAAATCACTCCAAACTTATCTTAATTCATTCCTTTTTGCTCCATATGCGTGAATTAGACCTAGAAACAAAATATGAACAAAATTTTAAAAAAACTTAAATAATCAAGAAAAATGCATTAAATATGAGACTAAAAATCTAACTAAATCAACACTTATCAACTTCTTCACATTTAAGCATTTGTTTGTCCTCAAGCAAATAGTAATTTTAATTCATCAACGATTCTTAATATCCCCTTCTTCATTTCAACCTATCTACCTACACTTTAAATGTGATGCCTTAAGAATCAAATCAAACTATAGTTAGAATCAAGTAATCATAGAATAAATTTCACAAGATAAAACCAAAAATGATATTTTGATAAACCTTTCGAAATTAAGTGCCATAGAATTAACACTCTCATATAAAAGATTCACTCAATTCACTCAAAGTGTTTAGTGTGTGTAAGGCTCAAAATAAGAAAATTCTAGAAATATCTACCTATAGAAGAGGCAAATCCTTGGAGAAGAAGAAACCACCAAACTCACGATAAAAATCCTTATTAGAATATTCCAATTATATATTTAATAAGTAAGGTAAGGCTCTAACGATTAGTTTACGACATGTGGCCAAGTGCTCTTGCTCAATGGTTCCTCACTCTTTGTATCCGAAACTGGGCTTAGGCCCATGACAAGTCCCCCACCATTAAAAGCCTTGTCATCACGGCTTAATTTGTTCTTGGCTAATGTGGCATCTCCTGAAACGTTTATCCCACTATCCTCACTTAAGTCTTGCTATACCAGATCCTTACCCAACTCCACTTTACTTTGGAAACTAATCTCAGTTCAACTAGTTGGAGTCGATGTGTCTTCCAAAGTCAAAGGAATAGGTGTAGATAAATCCCTAGCCACGCCGCCCCTACGAGACTCCAACAAATCTTGGTTCACCAACTCCTCACCTTAAATATCTAATTCCTGGGAAGCCTCGGACGTCTCTTCAACGATGTTTGTAGGTGTGTTGACAAACAATGAAGGAGGCAAAGCTTGAGAGACGTAATCGCCTTGGCACAACTTCAGTTGCGATAGATGGAAAGTAGGGTGGATATTCACAATAGATGGAAGCAAAAGATGGTAAGCAACCTGACCCACTCGATCTACTATTGGAAAAGGGTCAAAATATCACATACTTATCTTATGGTGTCTTCGTAGCTTTATAGAAAGCTGTCGATAAGGCTTCAATTTAACCCATACCAAGTCTCCCAAGCTAAATTCACGATCTGTTCTTCCTTTATTTGCCTAATTTTTCATCCTGTTCGGAGCACGAACTAAGTTTGATTTTAATTGTTGCAATAATAGGTCACGTTCGAGCAATAATTCAAAGACATCCAGTGGATTTCTACTGTTAGGGACGTATCGGCACAATGTGGGAGGGTCCCTACCATACACAAGCTTAAACGGAGTGAATCCAATGCTAGAATGCCATGACATGTTGTACCAATACTCCGCCCAAGGTAACAATGCTATCCCATTCTTTTGAATATTTGACATAAAACAGCGTAGGTACATCTCCACACATTTATTAACTGCCTCTGTTTGCCCATCCGACAGGGTGATAAGTAGTAGACATGGCTAACATGGACCCCTGCAACTTAAATAACTGACGCCAAAAGTTGTTATGAAATACCGTATCCTTGTCCGTCACCATAGACTTAGGCAGCCCATATAATTTAATTATATTGTCTATGAAATATTTAGCTACTGTAGAGCTTAAAAAATCTGCCTTAAGAGCTCCAGACGGAGCATTTGAGAGTCGATCAACCACCACAATAATAACCGAATAACCCTTGGATTTGGACAGGCCAGTTATGAAGTCCATGGAAATGTCCTCCTAAATTTACTGCGAAATGGGCAACGGCTGTAACAAACCAACAGCTGGAGTTGTAGTTGTTTTGGCACGTTGACACGTATGATATTCTGCAATAAAGCACCGAATGTCCGAGAGCAAAGAAGGCTAATAAAATTGAGCAGTAATGCAAGCTATGGTCCGCTTCACCCTAATATGACCCCCAACGGTGAGTAATGAAACTCGTTTAACACCTTTACAATTGAATCCCCTTTTGGAACCACAATACAGTCTTTATAGAATAACAAACCATCTATGATCTTGTAAAATGGTGTGTGTTTTGCAGTTAATGAAGAATTTTGTAATACAGAAGCGATCTCTTTATCTGCTTGTTGAGCCACCCTTAACTCCGCCAAAAAGGATGGTTGCGGTTCTGACATAGCCAAGAAAAAGGAACGCGATAACCCATCAGCGGTGAGGTTGTCCTTACTGAGTTTATACTCGATGGTAAAATCATACCCTAATAACTTAGGTAACTATCTCTGTTATTCAGGCGTTTGAATTGTCTATTGAGTTAATTCTTTCAAGCTTCACTGATCAGTTTTTATTACAAACTTGTGTCCCAACAAATAATGGCGAAACTTAGACACTACCTCTGTAATGGCATATAGCTCACAGACATATGCAGACTGAGATTACATCTATGGTCATAACTTCTTGGAGAAGAAAGCAATAGGATGCTTTCGTTCGCTTAGCACAGCACCAATGCCCACATTCGACGCATCGGTTTCCAATGTAAAAGACTCTGAAAAGTCAGGTGAGGTCAATACCGGAGCATTATAATGGTGGTTTTAATTTTCTAAAAAACTGAGTTTTCCTCCTTACCCCACTTAAATGCATCTTTTTGCAGTAAAGCCAAAAGTGGAGCTATTAGTGATGCAAAACCCTTGATAAACATGCGATAATAGTCTGCAAAATCCAAAAATTCGCATAATTGGCACATAGACGTGAGCGGAGGCCATGCTACAACAGCTTACACTTTTGCCGGGTTCATGGAAACACCATCACAGGAAACTACGTGACCCAGGTAATCTACTTTCCATGTTGCAAAGACACATTTCTCTCATTTAGCATATAATTAATTGTCTACCAAAATCTGGAGCACTAAATGTAAATGTTCAAGATGATCTTGCCATGTTTTACTGTAGATCAATATGTCGTCAAAAAATACCAGTGTAAACCATCATAAATATGGTTGGAATATCTCATTCATAAGAGCTTAAAATGTAGTTGGGGCATTAGAGAGCCCAAATGGCATTACAAGCTATTCATAATGACCTTGATGAGTCCAAAAAGTAGTTTTGTAGATATCCGCCTCTTTAATTCTGATTTGGTGATACCCCAAACGAAGATCCAACTTAGAAAAATAAGATGCGCCACATAATTCATCTCGTAATTCAGCCACCGTCGGAATAAGAAAAGAGT
Organism: Erythroxylum plowmanianum; assembly: GCA_025531925.1. Classification (NCBI taxonomy): domain Eukaryota; kingdom Viridiplantae; phylum Streptophyta; class Magnoliopsida; order Malpighiales; family Erythroxylaceae; genus Erythroxylum; species Erythroxylum plowmanianum. Next base: position 16,781,456 of record JANVCQ010000003.1, on the reverse strand, counting down.
CCTTGACAGTAACTATATTTAAGGCTCTACAATCATTACAGAAATGCCATGAGCCATCCGTCTTTTTCACAAGAAGTATAGGAGCAGAGAAAGGACTAGTGCTAGGTTGAAAAAGGCCTTCTTTCAACATTTTCAAAACCATTTGTTCAATAACAGCTTTATGTAGATAAGGATAATGGTAGGGTCGAACCTTAATGGGACTTGTGTGTGGTTGCAAGTCAATGGCATGGGCATGACGACGAAGTGGCGATAACCCATAAGGCTCCTTGAACACGCTTGCATAACAGCACAAAAGCTAGTAAACCTCTTTAAGGAAAACATAAACAACCACCTCTTCAATGACATTCTTCACTGAATGATCAACAAAATGCAAGGTATATAACTATGTTAAGAAACCAGTATGTGCACATTTAAGAAACTAATTAAACTCTATAGGTTCCACGTCGTATTTTAAATTCCTTTCAAAGTAACCAATTCATTATTATGGTAAATTCGTAGTGTAGATGTGTTATAATCTACTATGTGGTGACCCAGAGTCAGTAGCCACCCAACACAATATCAGCCACACAAACCTACAGTAAAAACACATCCAAGTGAATTAAATGTCCATCAATCACTATGGGCAATTTCTCCACTCTGCCTTCTGCATGAATAAAGGAACCATCTCCTAATCGCACTTTGAATTGAGGTGTCGGTATAACAGGTAATTTCAAAAATTTTGTGAGCTTAGGTTGTATAAAGTTATCCGAACAACCCCCATCCAAAAATACTTAGACCGTAACACCCTGAATTGAAGCTTTGAATTTGATTCTGTAGGGACCATTACAGCCTTGAATCGCTTAGAAAGAAAGGTGTAATTCCTGCTGATCAACCACACTCGAATTCGACTCTAACGTCAGCGTCACATACTCGTCAATTTCATCACCCAATAGTAGGAAAACATGCTTATTGGGACACTTATGAGTTGGAGTGAACTTCTCATCGCAGGTATAGCACAAACCCTTAGCTCGTTTTAGTTCTTGTTCCACAGGAGGTAGTCTTAGTATATATGGTGATTTAGGTTGTGAGTTTGGATTCGTGGTTAGTTTGATTTGTGGTGTAGGTAGCAAAGATGGTAATTGAGGTATGGAAGTAGTGGGAGGATTAGGTAGTGCGGGTTTTGAAGGTGATAGTTGTGGGATGGATAGATCTGCCCTTACTCACAGTAGACTTGCAATACTTTTCTTTATATAGTTTAGCTAAAGCAACCACCTTAGAAATAAACGGAAGGTTTTGAGCAATTACCTTCCGTCGAATATCCTCTGTCAAAGCGCTCACAAAACAGTCCAAAAGGGCGTCGAAGGAGACCCCATCCACACTGTTAGCCAGAGTTGTAACTTGTATATAATAATCGACAACTAACCTAGTCTGTTGTAATTTAAACAAAGTGGCTTTGGAACATTCAAACTGAGATAGGCCAAATTCTATCTCCAAAGCTTGCGTAAATTGTTTCCATGACATGATTTGATTGTTCTTTTTCAGCATTTGGAATCAAGAGATACATCACCCTCCATATGTATTGAAGCTATCAACAAACGAGTATCATCGGCCACATTGTAATATTAAAAAAAGTGCTCAGCCTTAAACACCCAATGCAGCAGATTTGAACCATTAAATCGAGAAAATTCTAGCTTAATATTACGAACCTGGAAGGAGCCCGGTTGATGAAACAAACCACCAAACGAAGAGGATGAACTTGGAACAACGGCAGCAGCAGTTATCAGAGTCGAACGGGCAGCATTTGACAACTCTTGTATCGCTAACATTATCACACCCAATCCGCTCTCCACCTTTGATTCGAGAGTTTTAAATCGGTGTGATAGAGTATGTTTGCCTCCTTTCAATTACTGCCATTCCATTATCATCTTGTAAGGATTTGGATGCAAAAGTTTTTTGTAATGTTTTAATTTTGTTAGATAACTCACAAAATCGAGTACCTTCGACCATATGAACACCCCAAAGCATCCATAAACAACACAAAATAGTGGGAGTGAGATCGAAAATGAGAGCACCAATGTAAGGCTCAAAATAAGCAAATTCTAGAAATATCTACCTATAGAAGAGGCAAATCCTCGGAGAAGAAGAGACTACCAAACTCACGATAAAAATCCTTATTATAATATTCCAGCTATATATTTAATAAGTAAGGTAAGGCTCCAGCAATCGGTTTGCAGCACGTGGCCTGGTGCTCTTCCTCAATGATTCCTCACTCTTTTGATCAAAAATTGGGCTTGGCCCCATGACAGTGTGAACATCAATGAAACTCTCAAGTCAATAAATAAAAGGTGTCTTAACCATAGGCTTGTTAACATATCACATCTCCACTCCTATAAAATAAATTAGAGGTAAAAATCAAAAAGTCTTTCAATTAAGAAGTAGGGAGGTCTAGATGAGGTAATGGAAATGATACATGTTGAGTTGATCAAAATGAAGAAAATTGCATAAACAAGATCATACAAAAATTTTGATTAACTAAACTTAAATATCCACATAGAATGTAAGGTATAAAACACATCATATATCTTCTCTTTATCCTTCTAATAACTACAACAAATTAAAACACTTTTTATTTTTTTCTTTTTTAGCTTATAAGGAGAATATATGAAATATTGATAAGTAACACATGAGAAGATATAACTTCAAATACATAAGCTTGCAGGTTTTCTCATTCTTGATAGTTTTTAATCTGATCAATACTTTTACAATCAAGTAAATATAATCCTTTAAGGTGTAAAAATAAATATTAGGTTAATGACAAAAATGGTTATCATATTATAACGAGGTTAACACAATCTAAAGAAAAGTATAAGGTTCAAAATTGGTTATATCCAATGGATAAAAATATAGTGAGGTCAAATCAAAGAAATAGGCTAAACAAAAATGTGATATAGGTACCTTTTTCATCTCAATGCCTCTAATATAAAAAATATGGTCTCAACTTACATAATAAAAGTAAGTTTTAACATTATCCAAGTATGTATGATATTCATACAACAAACAAAAATATAATCCAATCTAATGACAATAAATGCTCCTAAGCTCCAAACCTCACAATTTAGGTTCATATGTGAAAAATTCAAAACAATTTCATCCAAATTGATAATCAAAACATTCATTCACTGTGACAAATAAAAATCCATCTAATCATGCTTTAATCACCACATATGCTAGCTTAATTCAATGATTCACATCAACTTAAAATGCTTTAAGATAAGAATCAACAAATTAGAGATCATTATAAAGAAGAATAAATAAATAAAATTAAGATATGCTTGCGTCACTACATTGTCTTCAATATATATAATAAAGCCTAGAAACGAATAAAAAAGTAATCAACATGAAAAAAAAGGTAAAGTGAACTAGAACTTCCTCTGTTTATAATCTAGAAGTTTGTATTTACAATGTAATTTCCATCTATTATTATCTTTTCAAAAATAAAACTAAACAAAATAAAATATTAAACAATAGAAAGAAAATAAAAGGAACACAATCTATTTATATATATGAAAAGAATTATGGTTTAGTATATTTACAATGAAAAAATAAAATAAATAAACACTGAAATATTAGTTTAGTAATGCTAATCCCTCGCTAACTATCAATACAAAATAAAATAGAAAAATATACAAAAATAAAAATCAAATAAAAAAGAAACAAAAATGCCCTATCAAATATTCTAAGACTCTTGAACAATCTAAGTGACCATATTAGACTCATAGTCTAATAAGTGGCCATTCGTCTACTTATGATTTGCCTCTATTAGGAGATTCATTTGTATGATAGGAGTGTGTGGGTCTCAACTCTTAAGTGTCTTAGGATGCTACCTCTATAGTAGCTGGAGCATTCAATTGCTAATGATTTGGTGACAATGTAGCAACTTTCATCGACAAATGTGGTACTATGAATCTTAAGGATCTTGCATTCCATATAAGCATCTCCTCCATTTATTAATCCTATACCTCTAACTGTGCTACTCTAGAATATCGAGGCGGTTCCTTTATGCTCCATCTGTAACTCCAAGCTCATAAACTCTCACTAAAATGTAAATTGGTCCCCGTTGACTTGACATCTTGAGCGTGATAAGCACCATTTGATGTGTCAATGTCATCCTAGGTAGTCTTTCTAGTAGTCCCATACATCGAATTAGTCTAGCCATACATAAGGCCATATAGGTAGCTCTCACTCTATTTTCATATGCCTGATACTTGAAAAACTAGGTCAATGCGCTCATGAGTTAGATGGGGACCCTCTTTATAATACTGTAGAGGTAAGACATATTGCCTTCCCCACGACTCCAGTGTTATCTCCTCTCCCATTGATCTTGTAGGGAATTAATGCATACACATATCTCACCATAGGAGATATCAGTTACAACACTTTGGACCTTGTTAGATCTTACAGCCACTCTTAGATAATGTTCTGCTAGTGTTTTCTAAGTAAATCTTACTAGGAAACACACTGATAATGCAACATATTCCTTGATAGTAACATACTAATACAAGTATATACAAAGTGAAAATTTGTTATAGCTTATACTATGCATTTCTTCAAGCACTCAAAAATTCAATGTATTATCAATGTCCTAGGTGTAATGTCACTTCTTTATAGTGAAGGTGGTGAGGAACTCTAGAGTCATCTCTTTGTAGATGGGTCCTCGATTGTGAAGAAGCGATCCTATCCACCAACATTGATCAAATGTCACGTTTCTTGACTAAGCTCAATCTAATTCGTCGTCACCTAATCAATGCTTTAGCTCTCGACATAAGGTTTTAACCTTAGCCTCTCAAACCCTGCAATGTGAGTTGACGTTATGAAACAAAGCATAGGATGTGTAGGTTATGCAGGCTTTGGCTGTTAGCAAGGTTGTTGTGAAGTACCCTCACCCCTTTACCTTTTACTTGGTACCATTCTCTCTTTTTCATTATTACTTAAAATATGAAAGTAGAATCATCAAAACAAGGGAATACTATACATCAACCAAACTATGACAAACAAACACTGTAGCATAATCTTATAATCAATTAGTTACAAATTAATAATAATAGCAAAAACAAGTCAAATTAATCCATACGTATTAAAATATAATGGCATTAACAACCCAAAAACATCCAAATTAATCAAATAATACTTCTTTATATCAAATTAATTAAAAATTGCAATTAATTTATGTAAACACCTTAATTAATTCAAATAAGCCCGAATAAAATAAAATAAAATAACTAAATATTATGCAATTAAGCAGTGCAAAAGTCTATATAAATGTAAAACCAACAAAACATAAGGAATTACTGATTTAATTTCATAAAAATCAATTAACAGCCCTAAATGATTCAAACTAACAAGAATAAATCTAAAATATCTTTAAAATCCCAAAAAAATTTGAATTCAACATGCAAAATAGTTCAAGAATATCAATTAAACCCCCTAAACTCTTCCGATCATATGGGTAATTCTAAACTAATCTACAATGGCCAAAATATGGATTCCAACACCTAAATTCCCTAAAATTGTTCAGCAACTTAAGAATAATTGACCCAAAGTATAAAACATACCTTAAATTCATGAAATTTTAAGATGAATAGGATGGGAGATAGTTTTCACACAAGGGAGGAGTGGATGAGTGTCATCTAAAGGAGAAAAATAAGAGATAAAGTGAAAATGGGATTTTTGTTGGTGGGACACGATATACAAAGGATTTTTCCTAATATGGGTGGCAACACAACCTCATAACTACATCGTATTGAATAAATTAGGGTTAATTTTTACTAGATATGGGCATGCTAGGTTGAAGCACAGATGTGTAGGGTTTTTACATCAGCATGGACCTCAAATATGTTATGATAGAGTTTAGTACTTGCCATAATAGAGGAGTGTTGGGACTTAACATGACTATTTTGACACTAAAATTTTAAAAAATATGAAATCTACATAGCCACTAACATAAGCATGATAGTAGGCATATAGTTTTTTGCAACTTTTGGAAAAACAAAAGAAAAGGAAACAAAATTCAATAATCACCCATATGGGTGTGTTGGTTGTCCTATATTTTACTATTTCTCAAACAACTTACCTAGTTTTGATAGTATAGGTGTTGATAAGTGTATAAGTGACCTACAATGACTTTTAGTAACACAGTCACCAACACAGGAGTGTTGATGGGCGTGCAACTTATTGTAACTTTTTGGAACCTTTTCTCTAGGCAAAATATGGTCGTGTTTCTAATCACCGATGAGTGTGTAGTTCAACATGGCCATCAAGTGTGTTGTTTATATAACTTTTTTAACTTAGTCAAAATTTTCACCTACTTTCAACTGCAAACCAACACACAAACCCAAAGCATAAAACAAGAAAATGACATCCGTATAACCATAAACCAATATAAAATGTATACTGAACCACAAAGTTAACATAGACAAAAATCACAAAAATCTAAATAAAATTACCAAACTAAAACTTTGGTTGCCTCCTAAGATGCGTGATAGGTATAGTTTTAACTATGTTTTGATAAGATTTTTAGTATGTTTTTAGGTGTTTATAAACTGATTGTCATATGTATAGTCCTATAATTGTGTTGATGTAAGTGTTTGTTTATATTCTAAGTGTTTGTGTGATTTAGAGCATGATTTCAATCTTAATTTTGTGTTTCTTGTGTTTACTAGTGTTGGAAATCAGATAATTGAAAAAAAAAGGATGATGGATGTGCATGGGCCTATATGGATAAGGCTACAATCATGATTTCCATATCATGATCTTGACAAAGAGAAAATTCCTAGAGTCACGATCCTGGCTGTTATGTCAGGATAGTGACAGACACTTCCCAAGTCCGAGTTTTTTCATCTATCTTAAGATTTGGGGGCATTTTTGGTACTGATTAAAATGAGAAAAACCTAGTTACATACCTAAGACCCTAAGACACTATTTAAAATGTTAAACACACTAAAAAAGGTAGCAACCAATATACCAAAGTGGATCAAATATAAGAGATCCAGAAGAACATCCAGGATTTCCAACTTTCAAAATCAAGACCTAAATAGAGTTTTTCTCCTTTTCCTTTAGTTATTTCATCAATCTTGATGTGTAATCTAAATTCCAAGATATTTAACATATTCGTGATTTTTTAAATTTTAGATTAGGGTTTATTATGAATTTATTTTGTGACTTTGATTATAATTGAGTCAATACATATTCTGGTGTATGTGATAATTGTGCATGCTTATATGACAACAAAAAAAGAGAGTGAGTCAAAAGTAATCATATTAGAATGTGCAAAAATAATAGGCAATTTAATAAATCCCACAATTATCAAATTAATAATCATTTGAAGATAGATCTTGTGTGAGAAATTAATCATCTAATAGATAACTTTAAATTTAATTGAAAATGTTAGGGAAAGTTTTGTTAATTGATAGGTTACAAATTTGAAAGCTTTGAATTCATTTAGGGTTAATTGATTATGTCTTGAGAGAAAGTAATCAAAATATTAGGAAATCTAGGATCAACACATAATTGGATCAATACTAGTTAAGGAAACAAAATAAAGGAAGAATAAGTCCTGCATTCATCCTTGATCAAACCTTAAATTAATTGACAATATTTGCTTTAATTTATTATTTGCTTCAATTTCTATTATTTACTTTTACAAAAAAAAAAATCAATTTCATGTTACCTTAAACAAAGTTAGGTTCGAATTGGTTCTTGCATAATCCTTGTTGGAATGATACCTTTCAGTATTACAAGATATGATTCGTATATTTGTGGGTATTGAAAGTTTTATTTTATATAAAATTTGCTTAAGAAGTTTTTGGCGTCGTTGCTAGGGATTTAGATTATGACTATCTGAATTCTTTTAATCTAAAGACCTTTTGCCATTCTTGTGTCCTTTCTACTTCATGAACACAAGAATTACTTAGAGTTTTAACATGATCAAAGAAACCCTAGCTCTTGATATCACAAGATAAGAATGATAAATCCAAAGAGCGAGATGCCAAGAAGAGATCAAAAGAACGAAGGAAGAAGAATATAATCAAGGAGACCAATAGTAAACCTTAATGGATCTCATGAGATCAAGGTTCAACATTGCACATCAAGGCATCACTCGACACCAATGTAAGCAATATCATTTGAGATTAAGTCAACAATGCTGAATATATTGTAAACTAATGGTCAGTTCTACTAGTTAGCTAATAAAGATCATAACACCCATTTAGTAAACTTTTTAGAAATATATGATACCTTTTGATATAATGGAATGTCAAAAGATATCGTTAGGATGAGGCTCTTTCCCTTCACATTAAAGGAAAGAGCTAAAGCATGGTATCACTCTTTAAACCCAGCACGCATCACAGCATGGGAGCAGTTGGCATGTATTCTTATACAAGTACTTCTCTCTAAAGAAGAAGACAAGGTTGATAAAGGAGATTACAAATTTCTAACAAAATGATAGAGAGTCATTGTATGAAGCGTAGGAATGTTACAAGGATTTGCAAAGGAAATATTCTCACCATAACTTACCTAAAGAATTCCTTTTTTGATCTTCTAAAATGGAGTTAATCCACCCACGAAGGGCACCACAGATGCAGCTTCTGGAGCATCTTTCATGAGGAAGATAGTTAAGGAAGCAAAAGACTTGCTAGATGAGATGATGCATAATAGCTTTCTTTGGACGTTAGATAGAAGCAAACAACAATCATCTTTCCGTGATCATAAGCGAGTCATTGATGTCGATTCAGTGATAGCAATGCAATATGAGATTGACAACTTAACAAGACAAATTAACAACTTGAAAGCCTCTTCATCTCCTCCAGTTATAGCAATTTAACATGGATGCAAATTATGTCGACAAGATAACCATGTTATTGTTGATTGCTTCTTGATGAAAAATAATAATACGAAACAAATCAACTATATGGGCACACAATTCGGTTGATGAGGAGGAAACAAACCCTACTATAACATGTACAAATGTAGGTGGAGGAACTACCTAAATTTTTCTTGGTCAAACAATATGGGTAATCAACTAAGAAATCAATGTCCACCTAGATTTCAATAAGAGAAGTCCAGTGCCAATGACTTGAAGTTAGACAAGATTATGGATATAATTATAAGTATGGAAGAGAAGTTTGAATAGGTAGCTAAAAACCACGCCTCTTCCATTCATAACTTGGAGGTTCAAATGGGCCAATTGATAAACACATTATCTACAAGAAGTGTGGGAAGTCTCCCGAGTAATAATAAAGCAAATCCAAGGGAGCAAATTAAGGCAATCACACTTAAAAGTATATAAAAAAACTCGAGCCACCAACAGATAAACAGGTTAAAACTCACTCTATAGAGAAATAAGAAAAATAGAAAAAGGATGACATCATAAGTGAATACCCACCATATATTACCCCTCTGCCATATCCCCTCAAGAGTCCATTCCCCTAAGATTACAAAAGAACAAAATGGATGCACAATTTGCAAAGTTCATGAAAAAGTTGAAGACTTTGCAAATTAATATATCATTTGTTGAGGCATTGGAACAAATTCCTAATTATGCTAAGTTCTTGAAAGACATAATATCAAAGAAGTGGACATAGGAAGATAACTAAACGGTAGCATTAATTGGAAGTTGTAGCTCCATTATCATCAATCATATGCCTTCTAAGTTGAAGGATCCAAGGAAATTCAAAATACCTTGTGTGGTTGGTGAATTAAAGTTTGTAAAATGTTTATGCGAGTTAGAAACAAGTATAAATCTTATGCCTTTATCGATCTTTAGAAAATTGGGGCCTGATGATGTGAAGCCAAATTCAGTGCTTATTTAGTTAGCAGATCAATCCATTAAGAAACTATTTGGTATGGTAGAAGATGTGATAATAAAAGTAGACAAGTTCATTATTCCTATTGACTTCGTAGTGTTAAATTTTAAAAAAGATAGGTATTGTTTATTAATTCTTAGATGACCTTTTATGATCACTGGAAAGGCACTGATAGATATTTATGAAGGCAAATAGCTTCTTCGAATTGGTGATAAGCATATGGAGTTTTGTTGGCCCCGTCTCCGAAGCCCAACATTCGAAAGCATAAAAGCATAGAAGACCCAACACTGACAACTTGCTGATCACAATTTGGGGAACTTCCAATATTGCCCCTTCATTGGTCTTTAAAACTGACATCTTGTCTGATAATTTCGA
>JANVCQ010000003.1:16755219-16766554 GCA_025531925.1 Erythroxylum plowmanianum | reverse complement strand
TCAATTTTATTGGAGGATAATTAGGATAAATTTATCAAGTTTTGTTCGGATGACATTAAATTAAGTTCGATATGAGGTTTCTTTCGTGGTGAGGAATTCCTCCCTCGTGAGATGCGCGCCCAGATGTCACGTAGGACGTCGGGCCCGCGACTCACCGGGGAGGGGTTCCAACAGTCCAACTAGTTGATTATCATATATCAGAAGAACCGTTGAGTTGGTTGAAGCCAGTGAAGACTACGGTGAACTCCTTAGTTTTAGTTCTTCACGGTTCATTATTTAATTGACCAATTTTCACTCACAACGATCAAAAATAAAAATTAAACTAAAAATCAGTCAAATTTGTGCTTAACCAAATCGACCCGACCAATCTAGTCCAATTTTTCCATAATTGATAAAATCAATTAAATTACTACCACAACCCAAGTTTCTATAAATCTATATTTGTTCCAGGCGTTATTTGCAATTTAAGTTAGGAATGGGTTACAAGTAAATTGATAACTTTCAAAATTGTACTTTCAATTAGAAATGAAATTAACATCTCCCTTCTTCCTATAAGTTAAACCAAAAACTTTCACAATCTTAGTATAGATAATTATTACATTGTTCTCTTATTACTTGTTTTACAAAATAAAGATTAGTATATATCATAAAATAAAGATTAGTAAAATAAGTTATAGAAAAGGGGTTTTAAAATGTACAAATTGCAAATATTCTCTGCTACAGATACAGTTACAGTTACAGAAGAAATGGAATGATTTGTCTGCTCAGTGTCTGCATCCTTTCTAGTCCCAGATGTGAGAGGCTTACGTATTAGTGAAAGCATTTTAGAGAAGGAAAGAGCGTTTGTAATTGGTCTCTGCTAAAAATAGACACTTATGTGTCTCTGCCTCTCTCTTTCTCTGTTCTCTCCTCTTCAATTGTCGTGTCATTTTGGATTTGAATCTCCATCACCCAAATTGGTATTATTCCCACAAAAACCCTATAACCCATTTTCTTTTTCCATCATCTCTCGTGTTCTTTCTGATCTGATCTCTTCTTTTTTCTTTTTCTTTCTCGAGATCTGTAGTTTTCTAGTTTAATGCAAAAACTGATGCTTTTTCACTTTTTCTTTGAGAATTCTTTGGTCTTTAATCATCAAAAGTGAAAAGTGAGTTCCGGAAATCCGTCTGTTTGCCGGCTTTTTCCTCTTTGGTTTTTTATTTTATTTTTATTGAACATCTGAAAACAGAATGTTGGAGAAATGTAAAATGATTTGAAAAGATTGATTATTTTTTGTTGGGTTCTTGTTTTGACTTTAATGTCAGGTTGATCTGATTGGTTTGCCACCAGATGCTGCTCTTACATTGCTTAATTTCTCAATTCTCTGTTGTTGTTGAAAAACTGGCAAGTAGTGAGTTTACCTTTTTGTGACAATTGTGTGAATTGTCGATTTGTTGCGAGAAACTGACATTTGGGTTTTGGATATCAATAACCGTTTCGAATTTTGAGACTTGGAGAAGTGGGGTTTTGATTGGTCGATGATCGATCTTCGTATGGTATAGGAGTGTAAAGGAGGTCTTTTTCGATGCTTGTAGGGATTGCTCGGGTTCATGGTAATGTATATAGAAGCCTGTATGTTATGATTGGCCATGGTTTTCCAAGCTCCTGTAGACTGGGTTCCATAGTCATTTAGTTGAATTGTGAGACTCTTCAACAATTTTGGACATGAGAAGCCACTGGTTCAATAAACTATCTGTCACTTCCGGACCTATACTGAGGCGTCGGTGGTTGTTATTGATCCTTGTTGCTGCGATTGCTCTAATTGTAATCTTAGCATCAAGTACTTCAAGTGATTTTGATCCTGTGCCTGCCACTCCTGTGCCTGATATTTATTCCAATTTTAGGAGGCTAAGAGAGCAAACTTCACTTGACTATTTGGACCTGAGAACTCTGTCACTGGGATCTACTCGACCAAAGGAACTTGAATTTTGTGGAAGAGAAAGAGAGAATTTTGTGCCTTGTTATAATGTTACTGCAAATTTGTTGGCTGGGTTTAAAGATGGAGAGGAATTTGATCGGCATTGTGACCTGTCAAGACAGAGGGAGCGGTGTTTAGTTCGCACTCCAAAGGACTATAAGATTCCACTTAGGTGGCCTGTTGGCCGGGATGTGATATGGAGTGGAAATGTGAAGATAAGCAAAGATCAATTTCTTTCGTCTGGAAGCATGACTAAAAGGTAATAGCAGATGTGATTTTCTGTTCTGTGATAAACGACTCATTAATGTCCCACAGATTCACTGATATTCGTTAATGATCTTATAGGTTGATGTTACTCGAAGAAAATCAAATTGCTTTTCACTCTGACGATGGATTGATCTTTGATGGTGTCAAAGATTATTCTCGCCAGATCGCAGAGATGATTGGATTAGGGAGCGACTCTGAGTTTCTTCAAGCTGGTGTAAGTCCTCTTTTATTCTCCTAAGTTCTTAGCTTGCAGTTTGGTCTATAAAAGCAGTAGCAACTTTTGATTATTGAACATTGTAATTTCTTGTCTAAAATGCTCAAGACCATATTGATATCTATGGTTTGACTTTTGACTTACCTTTTCAATTTCAAATAGATGTCTATGGTTTTTTGATTGTCTAGCATTAATTGCAGGTGCAAACTGTGTTAGATATTGGTTGTGGATTTGGTAGCTTTGGAGCTCATTTGGTGTCGCTCAACTTAATGCTGATCTGTATTGCTGCATATGAAGCAACAGGCAGTCAAATTCAGCTTTCCCTTGAGAGGGGCCTTCCAGCTATGATTGGGAATTTCATTTCACGCCAACTTCCATATCCATCACTCTCTTTTGACATGGTTCATTGTGCACAATGTGGTATTTATTGGGATGAAAAAGGTATATAATATAGGATAGATAGAGAATAATGTCAACAAATAGATAAGAACATTGGTGGACTGTGAATAACCTTACATTACTAAGTTTCTGTATTTAAGATGTGAAAATAGAAGCATAGATTTAAGAATCACTCAACATATTAAAGTGTTAATATCACACTAGTAGGTTCTTAGAAATCACTCTTAAGAAAATACACCACACTTAGCACACTGAAATTTTCAGAAAATCCCCCTTTTATAAACCGAACTTACAAAAGATGTATATACATATATATTGACTTGCCCAATTAATCCTATTAAGGGAATGAATCAACTTTATTTTTTCTCTGATAAGCCTTTGAACCCTAACATAAATGAAAAACACCTTAAAACAAACTTCTTCTAATTCAACTCCTAATAAGAAATATGTGAATTAAAGCAAATAGATTAAAAACAGACTATTAAAGAAAATAACACTTGAAACAGACCATTTTGCACAATGAACAGTGCACAACTAACACTACTCGAACTAGTTCATACGGCTATCAGTATAACTAAAGTTTCTAAATCTGGTAATTTTTCATGATAGTTAATCATGGCTGCATTTTAAATACATAGGTTATTACAATAAACATGATCAGCTACAGCTTCTTGTTCGTTTCAATCATTTTCCTATGGTGTCATACTTTTGCTTCTCTGTGGTGCTTTGCCACCCAACTTTGATTTGGAAATGGCATTAAATGTCTTTATTGAACTACCTGTTCTTCGTGATTGATAATAAGTATGAACCCAATGGTGCTCCACCAGGAGCAATTTATACATTATGGTTTTGGGGAAAGAATTTGATGATTTAGTATTAAGTTTCAGTTATTTCCTGTTTCTAATAAGTACATCAATTACATCATTGAAAACAGTGCTACTTCCCCCTACTGAATTGGTGAATTTAGTCGTCACAGAACATTTTGAGTATCAATATCCCCTACCTTCTCAAAGTTTGAGTATCAACAATTGCAGCCTTGTCTGTTCCATTGATAGTCTTCACTGATCCTAAGTTGAAGGGTAGCATTCATTGTCCATCTTTGGTTTCTGATAGTGGTTAATAAAACAGATGGTAAATTCCTTATGGAAGTGGATCGGCTTCTAAGGCCTGGAGGTTACTTTGTGTTAACCTCACCAACAAGCAAGCCACGTGGTGGTTCATTGAGGATGAAGAAGACAAGCATGCTAACTCCTATAGAAGAATTCACTGAGAGAATCTGTTGGAGTCTTATGGCTCAGCAGGATGAAACATTTATCTGGCAGAAAACTGTGGATGTCCATTGCTACAAGTCTCGGTGAGGACTGAGGACACTTTGACCAGTAATAGTTTTCTTGTCTAGGTTAAATGAATACAATTTTGGGTGGATGTTTGAGTTGGGCTTAGCTGGTTTGCATCTATTCATTACACTTTCCTTCATTTCCTAAAGTATTAATTTACTAATTATAGGTATTCCATTGCTTCCCTTTTGTTTGAAACTGCAGCAAGCAAGATGCAGTACCACTCTGTGATGACAGGCACGATATTCCATCTTATTATCAACCTCTTGTCTCATGTATAAGTGGAACCACTAGTAAACGATGGATTCCCATCCAGAACAGATCCTCTGTTTCCAATTTTGGCTCGGCTGAGCTTGGCATTCATGGAAAGTACTGTTTCAAAATTCATTTTGATCTCTTTAGCTTCACAACTTGATTTATTGTATCTAATATCCTTATGACCTATCCACGGTCCTCTCTTCTTTCTTTAATTTTTCTTGAAGAAGATTTATTAGCCACCTTATATACATGCCTATCTTACTTAGTAGATTCATTTTATCCTTGCAGGAGTTGAACTTGATGATTTCTTAGAAGACTTGCAGATATGGCGATCAGTTCTGAAAAACTATTGGCCTTTGCTTACCCCTTTAATTTTTTCAGACCATCCTAAGAGGCCTGGTGATGAAGATCCACTACCTCCATATAACATGATACGGAATGTGATGGACATGAATGCTCATTATGGGGGTCTGAATGCTGCTTTTCTCGAGCACGAGAAAGCGCTGTGGGTAATGAATGTTGTGCCTGTTAATACTCTCAATACACTTCCTCTCATACTTGATCGGGGTTTAGCTGGTGTTCTGCATGACTGGTATTTATTTATTTTCCTTGCCTAAACAGAACTGTGCAATTGTATTATTTTGTCTTTTTCTCTTGTCCTTTCTTTCTAATGGTTCTACATGTGAGATAGCTACTAATTTTGAGAAAATTTTTCTTTACATACATGATGGTTCCCAGGTGTGAGCCCTTCCCAACATATCCCAGAACTTATGACATGCTTCATGCGAATGGACTTCTCTCGCATCTTAGTTTTGAGAAGTGTGGCATGATGGACTTAGTTTTAGAAATGGATCGAATTTTGCGGCCTGAGGTAATTGTAACTACTTCAACTTATGGTTAAGAAATCTGCCATGTGATGCTTATCTAGTTTATCATTTGGAAAACCTGAACTGAGGTCATTTAAATGCACTATCATGTGTGTTGCTTGGCAGGGATGGGTAATTCTTTCTGACAAATTGGGAGTAATTGAGATGGCTCGGACTATTGTCACTCAATTGCACTGGGAAGCTAGAGTGATTGACCTACAGAATGGCAGTGATCAGAGGTTGCTTGTTTGCCAAAAGCCATTTGGAAAATGATTGATCTAGCATCAGGGATTCTGCTACTGTGAAACTGTACATTCTGTTCTGGTAATTCCTTTATATCTCTCTGGAAGTTGGCGCTTTTAATACAATCATTATGATTTGGATTAGCTATTGCTTAACACTGTTACACAGTTTTCTGTGTAAGGAAGGATAATTGAGAGTCCATGCATGGATATCATAAAATCTCCTAAGCAACTCTTAACGACTTCTCTGCAATCATTTTCACTGTTTTAACCTCTTGGACATGAGTTCTTCATTTGCAACTGACTTGGTTGTCATAAGTAAGCTGTTTCTTGTTAAATTAATTGAGAACTTGAAAAGAAGTGTGCCCCATGTATGCAAAGCTAAACTTGAGATCTGTGGATGTAAAATTAAAAAAAAAAAGTATCAAGTTTTAGTTCAGCATATTTAACTATCCAGACTGACTTCATTTTTTTGTTATTGGCAGAGCAATTTTTTGGCCAAAACTTCATGTGACAAAATCCTAGTCTTGTTTTGACGTGATAACAACTAAACTGCGGGAAAACAAAAACTGTAGATTAGAAAGGAGGCTTTCTAGGGATCCAAATTTTTTGTTGTTAAGGCATTGGTAGTAATTCATTCATGAAAATTCTTTTTTTGGGTTGATATTCTTTTTTCAAGTGTTAGTTTCTTTATTTTCTCCTTATTGAACTCAAATCTCTGTACTGAACTACTGCTACTTGGAAGGAGAATTGACAGGCCACAAAATGATAGTGAAAATTGTTTCCTCTTGTTCAATATCAATGCTTTCAATCACGTGTTTATTTACTTCATCACAAATTCAGCTTATTCTTATGGGAGCAGTTGAGTTGATTTTGTTAAGCAATCATTAATGTATAGTTTCTGTTAAACAAAAGCTTTTGAGGCAATGAGTCAAGTTACCATATTATAGAAGTCAGAAATCTATCAAAGTTTTGGGGCTGGATGCTAAAATGGTTGCAGGCAGGATGACAGTTATAGTATTTTCTTCCCACCAAGTAATTGTGATCTTTCGTTCAACACTGCAACATAAAAAGTGTATGTAATAATACATGTAGCTAGGTCCTCAAAACTTTTCATATTTTTCAACCTAATACGTGAACTTTATCATTTCACCAATTCACAGCTTAGAGTGTGAAAACTTATGAAATTGTTTCGATTTAGTGACAATGACAAAATTTCTGCTAGTTAAGTACGTTTTCTATGTATAAAAGTTTCAGTTTTTATTAGTTTATCTCCTAAATTTTCTTAGAATATTTGCTTCAAATTTAAAACCTTGGTTTTGTTTATAAAGGGAATAGGCTAGCTCTTTCTTTTCTGATTAGTTGCATAGTAGCAACGTCTTTCTTTCTTTCTTTTTTAATAATTTTTTTGTTATTACGAATCGTGATATTTAGGACGGAAACTTCAATGTTTTCTTCAAAGTACGTTGTTCCAACACCGGATGGCTTGTGTTTCTGTAAGAGTTCCAATATTAGTCTATCGTACTTTTATGGCATCTAATTGCATGAAAAGTTTGGAGTTCTGCAGAAATATGAAAAGACCATACGAAGCTTACTGTTACACAAACACTGAACACAAATACAAAAGCTTCAATGGTTCAACTGAATGGTGACTGCAAAGTTGTTTCTTAAGAAAGTGCACGTAATTATAATAAGGTATGAGGGCATAATTCCCAATTTCTAGTTTATCATAAGCTTCATGTATATGCTTGCATTCCAACATCTAAGTTTCACTCCAACAACGAATCCTTTCAGGTAGAGTTATGGCTAAATACCAAAAAATATCGTTAATTTTAAAGATATTTGAAAAAAACAAATAATAATAATAATAATAATAATAATAATAACAACAACAACAACAAATAAATAAATAGTAAATAAAACACGATAACCACAAAAGTATACCTAGAGGCATACAACTCAGACTTCCCGAAATTCATACATGTTAGAAATCACAAAAAAAAAAGAAACTCTGAAGGTTCGGAACAATTTATTAGTTTGGGAATAGGATTGATCGTTGTGCAGATGCAATGTCAGCGTAAACATTTTGTTCGGATCATTTTGATCATTACACGTCATCCTTTTGACAATGGCTTCTTAATCTTATTTTAAATAGTTCAATGTCAAATATACTACTATAATTTAGCTGACATTGGCATTGTAATATTCCATTGCTACTCAGACCTCTGAAGACAATAAAGAAATGCTGAAAAGCAGCTTACTGACATGCAACTGCTAGTGTTACTCCTCTAACCAAGTAACGCTATCTGATAACCACATTTTCACTAAATATATCTCTGGTGTCGAATATGAATAGTCAGGCGCAATAGGTTCTTAAGAAACTAGATCATGTTATAAATAATCACTACACAGCAATTTAGCAATTTGTGACGATTCTAACTCCTATTGTCTATTGATGATGGTAAAATGATAAAATAAAAGTTCAAAGAGTTTTTTCCTTTAGTGATTTTATGAGTTTCATTTGAAGGTTAAAGAGATTATTTCTTGGGTTAATTACCAAAAAATAATTTTTTTCAAATGTAGCCTAATGTTAGTATCTCCATCAATAGAGCTTGAATTAACAAGTCACTTTAACTATAATAAGTCGTACGTATCGTACATAAGATGTTAGGTGTAAATCAATTTTTACGCCATATTGTAATTAAATTAAATCAATTGTTATTAATTCAATTTGAGGGGAATTAGGCATACGATAGAAGGGAGTAAACAAATAAGAGAAACAAGTCATCCAAAATGAAAATCAATCTCTATACAAAAAACACAAATAAACCTTACAAACCAAGATGAGACAATAGCCTATGTTCTTGTTGTCTTTCATTCTTCTCTTTTCTAATAAAGTTTATGTTTCTTACTTTGTTTTCTCCTACTGACCTTATCACCTCCTGTCAAAAACTAATATAGACACAAATAACTAACAATGCTCATTCCATAGAAGTCCTTCCTTTTGATAACAGATGCTCTAGACAAAAAGATAGTGCTCTTGAATTTAATAGTGACAATAGGTTGTTACTTTCAGCATAACTCTCTCATATTGAATACCCTCCATCGATATATTACTAACCATGCCAAAGGATGCTTTCTCACGCCACCTATAGAACCTCTTAAGAAACCGCCTCCCTCTTTAATGGCTTTCTTGTTGTTATTCTCTTGGTATACCCTCTTACTCTTCAATTTCTACTCAACAGCAACAAAAGCCTCATCTTTCTCTTCTTCTTCTTCTTCTTCTTCTTCTCTCATTTAACTCAAATTTCCACACTATCACTAGCTAATTAAGCTTTAAATGAGTTTTTCGGATAAATCTTAATTCTAAAACTTATCAGACAACACCTATTAAACAGACTTCACTTCCATAGGTAGTTTCTTGTTCATCAAAAACCTTAAATTGTACACCTTTGATTCTAAGCAACCAAAGCCCTTAAAGAGTTTGACTTTAAGCCAATGAAAAGCCATCATGACAAACATAACCATATCTTTGAGAACGTCACGGTGGTTAACAATAGAACCTAGACTGCAAACTAAGAGAAGCATTACAAAGTTGTTCATCGACAACCATGGGGCAAGTATGTGGCGGAGAGTTGATAGTCACCAAAAATTGGATTGCATTTGGAGTAAGTGAGTAAAGAAGAAGAGGGACCTTAACTACCATCAAAATAAATTAACTTGGGGCTTTAGGTGGGTGGTAGAAGAGTGGAGAAGGGTAGGTTAGGGTTTTTTGTTGTTTAATTTAGCTTAATTAAAATTTGACATGAATTTAGCATGACACATGATATCTTATATTTACCAAGTCATGTCAGCTCCATTAATGGAGACACTATCGTTGGGCTATATTTGAGAAAAATTGAATGTTTAGATATTTAATTGTCTTTTTTTAAAAATTTGAACTATAATTGAAAATTTGTGTAAAGTTTACAATTTTTTTAATAATTAACCCTTATTTCTTCAATTATTTTCTAAGTTAGTCGTAAGTATTTAAACCATTCTAATTACTAATAATACAAGTTGAGAAGTACAATATAAAGCCAAATTGAAGTTGATTTGAACTTTTTAGGATCAGAACTAGTATATGAAATGTTGATGCTAATGGTCCCCTTCAACTTCAAGCCTGACATGGATGATGGAACCAACATTTTGTTGAAAAAAAATTGTTTTTATCTTTGCATGCTTTATGTTTTAATGCATTTTTTGTGGCTTTTACTCAACTGTAATAAATCATACCTTAAAATAACCACCTTTTTAAATGTACAAATAGATTTGTATGGAGTTATTAAAGTAAGGATCTTATTTAATTGTATGGATTTATAGACAATGAAAAAGAAAGGGACATAAAAGAACATCTTATTAGTTTAATACCTTTGACTATATTTGTAGCACCCTACTCCCACGAGATACGTGCCCGATATTCTGAAGGATATCCGAATCTGTGCCCCGCGAGGATGACATACTAGAGCACTTGAATAGTCAAAACTCAGTATAAATTTTTTTTGAAACAATCAACATATACACATTTTGCACAAAAAAATCAATAACCAAATCGGGCCTACTTTATTTCATAAATATTTGCATTAACAACATTTCAACCATTACATAAATCATCAAAATTTCACTTTCCACTTGGACCCATTACTGAGACAAAACACTTATAATCATAATATTAGTACACTTCATAATCAATTACAAACCATTCCACTTTGGAAAGTTATTACAAATAGAAATCTTCAATATACATGTTACAATAATTGCGGAAGACTCAAATCGATATAAAAATAAGAAAATACAGGTGCAGATGCAAACTGATCCCGATCTCTATCCTTTACTTGTGTGTTGTAGGGATACTCCTGTTTGTCTAACGGGATATGTTTTTGATCCTGAAAAATATTTGCAAATTTTTGGTGAGTTTTGCGAACTCAATAAGTGACCATCATTGATGGTTCATCCAGTCATATAACACATAATTCACATTCACATCATTTCGTATCACACACACTCAATACATTTAAATCATTCATATTATGCATATGCAGTACACATGAGACCCACTTTTTATTTATTATTGTGTTGCGACCGAGTGCCTAAACTTTTTCATATAAGGCTCATTGATAACTGTCCCATATAGAGCTCATTAAACGTTGAGCTTGAGGCTTTGAATCATTTTTGAGCTCGAGGCTCTTTTTCACTGGTTGAGCTTTGAGTTCTGATCGGTGGCTACTCTGGTCACAACTGCCATTATGTTTCATGCATTCATGAAATGAAATGCATCAATCACATTCGCACGATCCCATTTAATCACATTCCTATTTCATCGGACCTTAGTCCGATATTCAACATTAAGTTGAGAAAACATTTTCATTCATATACAAATGCACATTCAGAGCACATTTATCATCGGACCGTGATCTGACATCTAACAATCAAAGTATGCACACTTATTTCATCTCATTCACATACAAATAGCACTTCAATATCCCAATCAAACTCACAATCATCGGACCTTCTGTCCGGAAACCAATACAATCAATCACATTCATACAATCATTCATTAGTCAATTAATACAAAAATTCAAACCAAACAAACAATGAGATGAGATCATCTAGGTCTACTCACAGTATGCTCTAGATTAGCATTAGCTTCCATGATCCGAAAACGTTTGGATGTGGACATTCTATCCTGTATCATCAATATGCAAAACACATTTTGCACACACATTATTAATTGCACAATCACATAAACATTCAAT
>JANVCQ010000003.1:16726095-16755119 GCA_025531925.1 Erythroxylum plowmanianum | reverse complement strand
CAACAAATCATAAGGAACAATATGCTACTTACTTGAGTTAGCTTCAAGATCTTCAAAATCACCATTAAACCCTAACTTTTTCATCTTCATGATCATCAACTTTCATGAAGGATTAGGTTGGGTCTTTTAGTAGCAAGGTGAAAAAGACAAAGAAAATGAAAGTAGCAAGTGAAAGTAAGAGCAAGATTTAACATTGATGAAGGTGGGAGAGAGTGAGTGTCGTGGATGGGAGAAAAGAAGGGAGAAGGAGAAAATGAAACAAGCAAGTAACGAAATCATGATGAAAGGCCATAAAATGGTCTTTCAATTAGCTAGAAAAATCATGGGTGAGGTGTGTGGCAAGGCAAGTGACACATGTCACTTGCCACATGTCACCTCCCCATGATCCCATTTGGTCCACTTTAATAACTAGTCTATTTTGTCTCCAATTTCTAATCCAATTGACTCTCAATTTTCAATGACACTTGTCATTAAATCCTAATGTCATATATAAAAATTTTCAATGCCATTCGACTCTTATTTCTACTACTATTCACCAATTGTTCTGCTATTTGACATTTTTCGTAGTCCAAAATATCCTTAAATTTTAAAAAATTCCCAAATTTTCACCAGAAATTCTAATTCACTATTTATACATTCCCACTCAATTTTTAAGACACAAACCATAATTCACATCATATTCACATTAAAACAATCATTTATACCCGGAAATGTCAAATGAGTGCATGGACATTTCATTTTAATTTGTGCAATAATCAATTTCACATATGTGTATGGTAACATTAATCATGAGCATGAAATGCATTTCTCAATCTCTCTTTAATCTCACGTGTACCAAATTTTAGGGTTCTAACCCTTAGTATGGGAACAGGATGCTACAATATTAAAGTGTGAAAAAAGAAGCAATTTTTGTTATTGTAAGAATGTTTTAATAATGTAATATGTAGGTTACATACTTTGATTGCTTAACCAATTGTAGCAGTAAAAAAGTTTAGTAAATTTAAAATTTCATATGAAATACAAATATTTTTTACACTATATGATTTCTTAATACAGATATTTAAATCAAAAATTTTATTTAAATTCATAACTTCTAACTCCCTTTTTCTTAAATAGGCACGTAGTCAATGGCTGGAATTTCGTACCTCACTGGTCGCACCTGTCAGAAGTCAGTATGAAATGTATTAATACCTTATCGGTTTCAAATACTAATTGGTATTGGTCATTTCAACTAATATCGATATCAGTTGATACCAACAATACCAATAAAATACTAGAGTTAAAATATAAAATTACAAAAATTAAGGACTTAATTAAAAAAAACCCTAAATTTCTAATCCCCTAACTCGACCCATCGTCCATGTCACTTCTTGTTCTTATATCTACTCCTTCGGGCTACTAGCCTATTCTTCCTCCATCTACACCTCCTCTGTTGCTTGAAGTTACTTTATTATTTTCTCACATCGTTGGCTGACTGAACTACTAAAGTTGTGATTTTGATTGGGACTACTTGGCTTTTGATGATTTGCGTTGGTTAAATGGTTTATGAGTGAGTTTGTATTAGTTGATTCTTCAATGGTGGGTGATTGATTCTTGGTTAGGGGCAGCAATGAGTTGAGCTAAGTTGGGCTCAGCTTTTACCCGCCCTGTGCCTGGCTCAAGGCCTGATTAGGTCAGAGGTAACTGAACCCAAGCTCGAGCTCAATTAGGCCTAGGTAGCCAGAAGCCCAAGCTGGAGCTAGAGCCTACAAAATGAAAATGTTTTTCTTATAGCTATCGAGCCTGGGCAACCCAAGTTAGAGCTAGAGCTTGGCCCAAGGCCTGATTTGATAAAAAAAAAATTAAGCCCAAGGCCTAGCTCAAGGATCAATCAAACTAGACCAAACTTGGGGTTAGATTGCTATGCCTATTCTTAATTGGTGGGTAAATTGTGAGTTTGTGTTGGTTTGTTGCTGTTTACAAACCAAGATTATAATGATATTGTTATATAAGCATTATCTTTTAATTTTAAGTAACACTTAAACTTATTTTTACAAATTGTAAGAGTATTATTATTTATTAACCTGATTTATTTCATTATATCTCTTATTAACCTAATTTTGTAAGGGACTGTGTTGTTGAATTTATATGTATTATTAATGAAAATTTATATGAATCAGTTCACAGAGACATGAACATGAAGTGATGAAATCCTATTATTTGATATTTCAATTTATTGTTATTCTAATAATCATAAAAATGAGTGTTTTTATTAATGTTTGCATTCTTATATTATTTTCATTATAAAATAACATTACAAATACACAAAATTAAATTTTGGAAAGGAATATTTCTAATATGATATCGAACTTACAATTGCATATTCATTATTATATCTTATGGATAGTTAAATATATAATATAAAATAGTTCATAGGAATTGAAAAGATATACTTTAATTTAATTTCTCATATGATTATATTTAAGTTAACCTAAGGTTATTAGACTTTTTTATGATTACATTAAAATGAATTTTAAGTTATGTCTTGGTTTATGACATTGTCCATATTACTCAATATAATATGAAAATGTTGAAGGAATGAATTTTTATTTTGTACAATGAACTTATTTTTGTAATGTGCATTATCAAAAGAAAGATGTGATGATTTATAGTTATGTTCATTAAATTTATTATGTAATGATGTTATATACAAAAAAATTATTTTTTAATATGAAGTTATTAATTTAATTTTAATATATGTCTTTATTTATATTTACAATTTAATGGAGGAAAGTTCAAGTTCTTCTGATAATCCACTATTTTTGGTGTAGGAAAATTTAATGATTTAACTTAGGCTCATATTAGATTAGTTTCTTGAATGAATAATCATACTATTTGTTTGTATCGCAACAAACATTTGAAATATAGGGGATTCACTATATTAAATAAGCATTTGACTGGGATCAAAAGTAATTTGAAATTAGTCATGATGTGAAATGATAAATGAAAACTTTGTTTGAAGTATCAATAAGATAAAGGTATAGGACTAAGACTAAACTACAAAAATAGTAGTGAAAGTTCTTTTTTAGGTTGTCAAGATGATACTATAAATGTTGAAAGTAGTTTTTTTACCTTACAAAAACAAAATGTTGCATCTAATGTGAGAAAGCGGAGAAGGCAAATGTCTAACCTTTTTTGCACAACAAATAACTCTTGGAGCTCAACTTTAATTCGTAGTGCATTACTTTCTAAAGAAGCAACTCATAATATGGACATGACATAACTAGTATTAAGCTCCAACTAATTAAAGTTCAATTGAAATTAAATTTTAATTTCAACTAAATTATTATAATGTTCAGAACCTATTATAAATTGACTTAAAGTTCTAAGGAGTTAGTACTTCTTATCTAACCCTCTCTGTAATAGTTATTGAGTTTTCTCAACTCGTTCTGTGGATACCAATAGAAATTGAACACTTGTGTTGCTAAAGTGGTTGAGATGAGCTGATTTCATAAATAATTTGAAGGAAATGACAAAAAAAAGATCAAGCTTTGAATAAGGTATAAATTACAATTTATATTTTATTATTAATTATTTTATGAAATTTTCGTGATCTTAAATTTCAAAAAATCAAATCCGAAAAAGTTTTAAATTTATTCCACTACATGAAAGATCAGATCCTGCTCCAATTTCCTAACATTACATCATGATATATTATTTTATATCATATATTATAAATAATAAGAAGTATATTGTAAAAAATTACTTCATTTTATTATTACTGATCTAGAACTTTATCATCATCATCATCACTTCCAGTCTGAAATCCCGCAGTGAAGCAGGATTTGGGGAGGTCTGATAGTACACAGCCTTATCTCTACATAGTACAGAGGTTGTTTTCCGGTAGACCCACATGTAGATGTTGACAGGAAAATATTGATGCAAGTTAACAAAATAAATACCGTAAAAAATCACAAATAATAATAATAATACGGAAAACTTAATACAAATAATAAAGATACAAATACAAAATACTAATAATAACCTAAAAAACCTAACCTAAGGAGCAAAAATTAGAACTTTAACAAAAATAAAAATTTTCAAGGAGATACAAATGTGAAGAGTTTTTTTTTTTAAATCACCAGATCATCGAACATTCAGCTATATGCATCAATTTATCGTTAAAAAATTGCAATATTTCATTGTAACAAGTAGAACAAAACCAATTGCAATGTAAATAAATAACCATTCATAAGATTATACTGATCTAAGCCTTACCAGAGCCATAGTGGCATAGCAGACAAATGGGATATGTTGAAGTGAAATAACAAAAGAAGATCTCCGAAAATGAAACCATAAGATCAAGAAGCATAAACATTCAATGCTGACATAAGCACAACACTATCAAATATAGAAAAGATCAAAATGAAAGCATTCAACCTTAAATCACACACAGAAGCTAATATTAAAAAAATGCATAAAGAACAGAAATATCAGAAAACACAAAACTTAGGAAACATCACAGTAAAAGAGACTGCTTAATCAAGAAATCTACCTAAAAATAGGAGTGAATGTCGTTGTTTATCCCGTGAGTTGATGACCATTGGGCGTTTGAAAAAACTAACTCAATAAAAAGAGAGATAAGGTAAGGTACATACAGGGATATGGGAGTTTCTAGCGTTTCTCTTAGCGACAGTAGCAGAGAAGACGATGTAGACAACTCCCAAGCTGGCACACTATTTGCCTAGTCATATTTAATAAAATATTATTATAATTCTCTTTTCCAGCTTTGCTTTGAAACCAAAAAGAGCTAAGAACTCTACTTCAGAAACTCAAAACAGAATCAAGGATTAGCTAAAAATCATCTGAATCAAAAACAACTTTGTACTAGAATATATCTTTGTCGCCTTCTAAGCGGCAGCTTAAAATAGCTGTTCTCTTTTTGAATCAAAAGAAATATCAGTACTCTAGATACCAGACTAGATCTGGTTAAAAAAATATCAGTTATTGTGAATATCAAACGAAGAAAACCGGCAAACAAGAAATAACAAAACACAAAAGGAATCAACTTTATCACCGAAAAACACAACTTATGCATAGATCTACACAAATAACGACTAAATCTACCAAAAATGATCAAAATCACATCTTTATCACATAAACAGTAGGACAAATATTTTCTTTCTCCCGTTTTCTCGATCTAAAACTTTGTATAAATATAAAATCTTATAGGTAAGAAAACTTTGTACTCAACCCATAATTACTGTTGCTATTTGTTGGTTAGTTACTTTATTATCAGTAGTAGTAATATTGTTTTTGTTGTTACTTTTCATTTATAATCATTATTATTAATGACATCACCGAATCAAGGAAGGGCATTATCAAAAAATATTATCCCAATTGAAATAAGTTTTATCAATGTTGCAAAATGGGATCGAAAATTAAATTGATAAGATAAAAAATTTGAAGGTTTAAAAATTTAATCGATATTACACCATTATAAATAAGATTTAACAAAATTAACAAATTTAAAATAGGATTCAAGGAGACTATTTTTCTCTATTGAAAGGATTGAAATTTCGTTGTAGAATGAGACTCTTTGATGAAAATTAATTATGACATACAAAAAAATAGTTAGTGCACACAAAATTGGTCAGCTAATTAGTAAATTAATTTTTAATAATAAGAGTTATTCGGATAGATTGAACTGGTAAGTAGAATGATTCAAGGTTTTTAAAGTTTAGCTGGTTAAATCGTTTTGAATTTTTTAGTCATTTGTTTTAATATTTGAGGACTTAAAGGTAATTTCCCGAGAAGGGGGCCGGTTTAGTTTATAAAAGAATCACCCGGCTGATCTCTATCGAACCGCTTCGTCGTGTACAAAAACCTACGAACCCAAATTCGTCTTTCACCGTCACTCTCCCCCCTATTCCAACCGGAATCTCTCAATTCCCTTCTCTTTTCTCCTATCCGACTCCCGATTCGTTTGATTCACATTCCCCTTTTCGCATCCGTACCCCTTCGGATCGCAGCCGTTGATAGGTCGCGTTTCTAGGGTTAGGGTTTCGATTCCTTTGAGCACTTTTTTTGTCCCTCTATCCTTCATGGGCTTTCAATCCCTTTCCGCACTGTAAATTTACATCTCAATTTTCGACCTAATTGTGAATATTTTCTTAGTCTTGTTTCACGTGTCGATTCGAAGTTGTGATGCGTTAATAACTTCTTCGAATCTGTAAATAGGTTTGGGGTTTTACTTCCATATTTCCCGCCTCAAGAAATCTTCATTTTTGGGCCTGTAAATTTGAAATTTTGTGCATCAATTCGAAATCTAGGGTTAGGGTTTTGTTTCAAAATTTGGGACTTCTCAATTTGACAAATTAATATGGGGTTTGTGTGATTGCACCATAAAACCTTGTCAAATCTATATTTCGTCTTTTGTGCCTCGATATTTAGTATCCTTCCAATCAAGTTTTGAAGTTTCAATTCGACAAGCTCAAAAGGTATATGCTTGTTAATCGGAAATTTCTACTATAATCGTATGATATTTGTTATAGATTTAACGGATATTTATGAGTGACAATTCAATTGTTTATTTGCCACAATTCGTGAGTAAATTTCTTTCATTTAACTTTGGGGGAAATATTATGTTTCGACCTTAGGGTCCAGTTGGTCACTAGCTAGCTTTGTTCTGTGTATTTATTTATTTTTCTCTCCTTTGCTTTTTGTGGAAACGGGCAAGCATGTTGTTATCGTGTTAAATAGGTATAATAAGTTAAGCAGCTGGTAGGTCTGCTTATATTATCTATTTCATATCACATTTATCACTGGATTGTAACGGGTTCTTGTATCGAAAACTTATGTATTTTTGTTCCTCTGTTTTTCTATTTTCAGTATAGGTGGGGTTGTATTGATGAGGAACTGTTTTTCTATTTTCAGTATAGGAGGAGTTGTATTGATGAGGACGTATGAATATATATTAATGCACGTGTTGATGCGAGTATGTTTACACCCTTCTAATTTTTAGTGGATTCCAACAGCTGCGTGGATAACACATTTTAGACGAATGGATCAGAACTGTGCATTTGGCTTGTTTAAATTTCTATTTACATTTCATGTTTTTCTAAGACATGCGTTTTTTTTTGGGGCTTTTGGAATGGTTATTAATTTTATCTTAATTTTACTTGTGCAGGTGAAATGGGTTATAAGCGACCATTTAAAGGTCTAGCTTTCCAGGAATTTCCTTTTAAGCAGGCAAGACCTCTGGAGTGTAGCAATAAGTTGACCCAATCTTCGGAACATGTTCTATATGCTCATGTTCCACATAAACCTAATGTTTCAGGTGAGGACAAGTAGGTTGAGTCTTTTTTGCTATTTCTTCTTTTTTTTCTTTTTCTATTGAAAATTATTTTTCTGATTTGATTTGGTTAACAAACTAGGGGACCATGGAGACAACCTTCATAAATTTCAACGGCATGAATTTGAATATGGGGTCAATGAAATGCCGTGTTCAGTAATTAATTTTGAGGTCACCGCTCCCTGTTCATCTGTTACTAACAGTTCTCATCATGAAGATGTTAGATCTAGTTTTGCAGCATCCTCTTCTCTTCCCTTTTCAGGACAGTTTGATTGTGATCTTGTAAGGCATAGGATTCTCCCTTTTGACACTGGCAAATCTTCCTACTTTGAACACTTTTTTAGGAAACAAGTGCCTTTGGGGCCAAATCATCAAGCTACCATTCCATTGTGGAACAGCCAAGAAGAGGGCATTGGTGAGGACAAGCGGATGGGTACTTGTATCATTCCAATGCCAGATGCAAACTCATATTTGCATTACACTAATGATATTGTATGTGGCCAAATAGATTGTGACTGCTTGGATGAGGGTTCTATCAGATGTGTCCAGCAGCACATAAAGGAAGCACGCGAGAAACTATTAGAATCACTTGGACAAGAAAATTTTGACAAGTTGGGGTTTCATGACATGGGAGAGGTGGTGACATGTAGATGGACTGGGGAGGAAGAATGTGTTTTCCGTTCAGTTGTCTACTTGTATCCCATTTCCAAGGGCCAGAACTTTTGGAAGCACTTGTTACGATTGCTTCCCATTCGAACCACAAAGGATATCGTGAGCTATTATTTCAATGTTTTTATCCTTCGAAGACGTGCTGCTCAGAACAGATCAAACTTGATGGACATTGACAGTGATGATGATGAATTGCACAAAACAAATACTTACTCCAATATAGTTCCAGTTTCTGAAGAAGATGAAGACTCTGTTATTGAGTCACTTGATCAATATGATCAGGCAGGCCACGTAGATGAGATACTTGCCGAAGACAATGACATTGATGACAGTGATGGTGATGGTGATGATGATTGTGATGTCAACCCTGATATGGAGGAAGGTAGTGGAAATGCCACGGGAGAAGATTCAGGTATTGATTATGCGTCAGAAGCACTGGGCATGAAGTCAATAGATGTAAGCCAACTTGAACCTGATTATAAGCATGTTGACAAGAGTACGGGTTATTTTGGTGAGGATTTCACTATTCAAGATGACTCGTGCGTATCTTTTGAATTCCAGGCTGATAAGTTAAACTCTAGTGGTCCTGTTGACCCTGGAGATGGCTTACAGTTAGGCGGAGTTGTCAGTGATCATGACAAGCTCTTGCATGGTAAATTGGACGGATGTAGTAGTGGGGTGGATCAGGTGTACTTTCTTGATCCCTGTGATACCAAGGTTTGGGATGCTCGTTTCACAAGTCCTATTAAAGGTGTGGATCTTCAGCCGACATGCAACATCATTGAAGAAATTTTCGGACAAGGGGCTAGCGGTAAGGAAAAAGATGATGATGGTATCAACTAGTGTGTCACCCTGATAGGTCTTGCACATCCTAGCTGTGCACACGATGCAACTTTTCCATGGTCCTAGGAAATTGATAAGTGGGGAATACATGGGGAATTAGGGTTAGCCAAAAATTGGGCAAGTAGAAAAAGAAAACGAAGAGGGAATTTTGGCAACTTGTTCTTATTTATGGATATTGGTTGTGGATGTAACAGTCTTGTATGTTCAGGTATCCTTTTCTCTTTCTTTTCCGCCGTTTATCTTGGTTAAGTTCCAACCCTAAATAAGATCAAGTCGACAGTCTTTGATCATCATGTCCCAAGCATTGAGTTCTGTATAACCATATACTGAAGGAAACTCGCAAGAAGAGCGGAAAGAAACGTTGGAGGATAAATCTGGGAAGGATTGGGATAGTCTCCAGTATCATAAGTTAATTGAGATCCGGAGAAACTAGCCTGAAAACCTGTGCACTGGGGTAATTGCTAGAAGTTTGAATGTCATGCAGAATCCTAATACGAATAAATTTGGATTGGAAGTAGAGCGTAACATTTAGCAAGTATCGGAATTTGAGATGTTTTTCTCAGTTCTATCCTTTTTATATAACAGAATTCTATGAGTTCATTTTTGTAAATAGATAATCACAACTGAACCGATAATTTAACTTCTAGTTATGTATTCCCCGTATCTTCTTTTTGATAAAACTTCTTATCTTTAACTGGATTAAGATGATAATGAATTAGATCTGAAAAACTGCAGTAGAGAGACCTATAACATTGGTTTGACCCAAAACAAAAAAATCATCATGATAATATCTTTAAATTCGTATGCAAGTATGGTGTAACACCAGATGCATTGAAGTTTTCAATAAATATGCAACTTTGAAACGAAAAAGCAAAAGACAGGAGAGAAATAAAAGAAGGAAAGTGGCATGGAGCATTGGCCAACAATATAACTACAAAACTGGGTTGACCATATCAAAGCTAATCTGATGATTATGAAATTCCAACTTACAGGCATGCAGATTGACTATATTATGTCCACAGCTCTCTTGTGACTAAAAAGGCAGCCCATATGATCATTGAACTTTCATTTGGACGTGTTACGAGTCACGATTATTGCTCTCCTTGGGCTAAACCTAAATATTGCTTTAAAAAATGTCCCAAACGTAGAAACATTGGTATGGTATAAAAATATCAAAGTGCAATGCCTGTCTATACATACCTTGATATTGGTAGATTCAGTAGAGTCGATAAATAAATATATAAAAAAAAGAGGTCAAGGAATTGTGTATGTATATTATTATTATTATGTGTTTGAGATTGAGACAAAATAAGGCATAGTTGGGAAGTTGCTAAACTTCTAACGTAATATCTACCCAATACATATTTATCGGGATCCTCATTAAATCCTGACCGTCCAATCAACACTAAAGTATACGTGTCATTTTCATATTTTTATTTCCGTGCATGAAATTCTCTTCCTCCTCATGATAGGCCACAACAGAGAGAGTGTGGTGTGTTCTAGAGAGAGAACTAGTCATATTTGTGCTTTGATTGTTCTTTTATAGAGGCCTGTTCATCGCCATCGTTCGCGACCCATCTCCTTCAAAAACTTTTGATTTTTCTTTCTCTCCGTTATTTTGGTTTCAAGCTCTTTAGAGAGGGCTAACGTAATGTGTGTACTTGGGATGGGATTGGAATTGGAAGAGCTTCTCTTTTGGTGGGTCTAAGTGCCTGATCCTGTACTTCACAATAACTGTCACATCCGCTTAATGCTCTTCCTTCCCTCAACCGATCCCACTTTGATAAAGTATTCAACTTTTTGAACTGTTTCATCTCCGGCTCGTTCTAGATTTCGATTTTATGTTGTTGATTCTGGTGTCTCTCTCACGCTTTTCTCAACTTTCAGTCTTCAATGGATCGTATAACAAGGTTTTGAGGTGAGATAATATAAAGAGATACAATCTTGGACAGATTGTTTGGGCAAATTAGATCAAGCGATGGAAGCAAATCAGAAGAAGAAATTTGTTTGCAAGTTTTGCAATAAAAAATTTCGCTGTGGTAAGTCCTTGGGTGGTCACATCAGGATTCATTTAAACGGGAGCTCAAACGACGTAGAGGCGGAAGCTAACCTCAACATGAGCAAGTCTTTTGCTGGCAACGAAAAGAGAGATTCTGGGTTTGGAGCTGCTGCTATTGTTCAATCTGGTTATCGTCTTAGAGAGAACCCAAAGAAAACTAAATGGTACATGGTTGATTCAAGCAAGTCCGGTCTTTTGCCAGAAAAGGTGTGCAAAGAATGTGGTAAAGGTTTCCAGTCACTGAAAGCTCTCTGTGGGCACATGGCATGCCACTCCAAGAACAACAACAACAGCTATGATGATCACTCAGGGACCAGTGAGAAGCTCAAAGACTTGATTGCGGATAGCCAGTCAGATATTGAGGCCTCAGCTCCAAGTAAACGAAGCGGATTCGAGAGAATGAGGTACAAGATCATTGGTGCCAACGCTTCTTCGTTGTCTCCGGCAACTGGTTCTCTGTCTTTTGTTTCTGATAATGAGCAAGAACAAGAAGAGTTGGCCATGTGCTTGATGATGTTGTCTAGGGACTCTGGTTTCAAAGGGGGATTTAGTTCCACTGCAGAATCTTCTGACAATAATTCTTTGGTTTGTGAGGATAAATCTTCATATGATCAAATGAAAATTAGTCTGAAGAATGGTGTTAAATGCGTGTTCAATGGGAATGAGATTTTGTATGTGAACAAAACAAAGGAAAGGCAGGTGAAGTCTAGAGAGTATCATGTCTCTGAGAATTCTGATTCTGGGTACTTTAACAACGGGCCAACAGGGGTTGAATCAGAAGTTTCTGTAGATTTGTTTATGAGGAAAGTTGAACCAAAGAAACATAAAGGGGTATTTGGTTCTGGATCTGATGGAGAGTCTGATACTGAATTAGGGAAGAGATTGAGTAGGTTTAGACGTGTCAAAACTCAGTCCGGTAGAGCTTCAATTGAAGAAGATGGGTATGATCAAACAGATAGAGCAACGGTTAAGTATGATTCACGAAAGAGAAGCAAACATAACTCTTATGATCCTGAATTTCATAGAAACGATGCAAAAAAGGTTGCGAAAGGCACTCCAATTGGGGAAAACAGATTCAATAATGAAACCATCGATGGCTACACTGACTCTGTGTATGAAAGTGGCGAGAACAGCGTTGACACAGATTATGTTCCAAGTCCACTTCCGAATAATGGTAAGATAGTGGAATCGTTCAATGGGAAGAAACCAATTCAGCAGAACTTATCTCGCAATGCAAACAAAAGATTGGTGTCAAAAAAGGGCAAGCTGCATGAATGCCCTTTCTGCTTGAAGGTTTTCCGATCAGGTCAAGCTTTGGGTGGGCACAAGAGGTCCCATTTTGTTGGAAGTGCTGATGACAGCACACTTGTGATCAAGACAGCCGCGCCAGAACTACCAATGACAGGCCTAATTGATCTTAACCTTCCTCCCGCTCCTGTGGTGGAAGAGGTAAACGGGTTTGTTTCATGGTAATTCTAGAGTTACTGCAAGTAGTTGAATCTGATGTCTTAAATGGGAACTTTTTGTTCATGGTAGTTGTAGAGTTACTGCAAGTAGTTGAGTCTGATATCTTGACTGGGAGCCTTTTGTTCATGGTTATCATTGAAGATGCTATCTGATGCTTAAATGCATAGACAGGTTGGTGAAAGTTTTTGGTTCCTTCAGATTCAAGGATGCTTAACAGAAGTTCCTCATGGATTATTGTTCGTGCCAATGTGAGAAGCATTCTTTTTTGCTGTCTAGGACGTTGTTTTGATAGTTTCAGTAAGTTTTTCTATTGGATATATTACTTCACCAGTTCTATATTTTTTTTATTGTTACTCTTCCTTAGAAGCAATATGATTGTTTTTGGATATTGCAACCCTTTGCTTGAGTTTTTTCATGTCATTATGAGCTTCCAAGTTAACTGAAATGAGCACAGTTTTAAGAAGCAAATGAAGAGCTACAGCTTCCAACTGAAAATGGGATAGTTTTTTTTTTGTTTTTGCCCCTCTGAATTCTATGCACTATTCTAGCTTTGATCTTTAAAGAATCACGGACCTCCTGCTTTGCTTTATGAAGAGACCCGAAAAGGCTTAGAGAGAGAAGTTTCCTTTTCATTTTAAGATATCTTAACACATTCACTTATTTCCTTTTGTTTTTCTAGCAATATGTGTACAGTCGAAAGTAATCCTAACATTGTCATCTGGGCAGCCTCAAGAAACTGCACCTAATTTGCTTAACACACTTTTTTCCCCCTATTTTGTCTATACTACACATCCGCTAGCAACCTTTTAAACCTACCCCTCCAAGACCAATTGTTGCTACTAGTCCCTCTCCATGGAAGTGTGATTGACTTTTTCTAAGTGTCTCAATTATGAAATAACCGCAAGAATACGACATAGCTATAGCTAGTATTGACAAATACGAGTTGATCCTACAAGGACGATAAATACTAGTAGTTACTTTTGTCCTATTATCTAATTTTAGAATTTGATTTTGATTTTTAAATAAAGAAATTAAAATTTAAGAAAATAAATTAAAAGAGGCAACAAGATTGAACAGATAATTAATAAAGCATTTAGAAAATTACCAATATTGAGAATTAGTGTTTAGGTTTCAAATCTCACTAAATACCATCTTTTATTATGCAACTGTCTTGTTGATTTATTGGACAGTGGAAATTTTTATAGTATGCTAATAGCTCATTTATAAGTCCAATAACAATTAATCCTAAAGTTGTCAACCGAATTACTTAGGTTAAAGTTTATAGAATTGCTTTACCAGTTTATAAATTTCGCTACTAAATTTGACCCTAGTTTAGAATTGCATTAATAAAACAATCAAAACATGTTTTTACGCAAAACTAGGGATCATCTACCCTAGGCACTAAAAGAATTTACTTATACATTATAGAACACGAAATCAAACATAAATAGAAAGAAAAAACGAATTGAAAACAATGAGTTTATAATTCTAAATCTTCTTGTTTGTCTCCTATCGAATATTTTTGTAAGGTAGAGGTTTAATCTTGTATTCTGATGGATATTTCAATGATTCCTTCGTGTTTTCTACTTCTCTGAATCAAAATTGTCCCTTCTAAATGATCTTAGCCTTTGTAATTGCCTTTTAATGTCTACTCTTCTCTTTTGCCTCTGAACACGTCTTTTATAATAATTTTTAAGATTCTGGGTGATGCATCGTTTGATACTAGACCATGTACTACATCGTGTATAAGCCAAAATACCCAAAATTCATGATTCTGCATGGCTTGAGAGAAGTACATAGGCTAATGCACGGTCATCTATCCCTTTTTTTCTTCTTCAAATCTTCATTTTATGTTGCGTTTTCATCTGAATTCTTATCTGATTGATTCGTGAAAGCAATTATAACCTATAAACACACTTGGAGCAAATTAAGTACCAAATATACAATAAAAGTATAAAATATCAAGCAAAAATACATATATGGGATATAACTATTATTAATTATGCATCTATCAAACATCCCCATACTTAAGTTTTTGCGTGTCCTCAAGTAAATCGTAATCAAAATTATAATCTTACAATTTCTATCCTTTATTAATTTTGATATACTCATTCATACTATAAATCATCACATAATAAAATTAATATATAATTAGCATCAAGTTATCCTTAAATTAACTTCCTAAGTTAATATTAATTATAATTACACCAATAATCGCATTGAAATCAAAAGTATACACCTTTATACCCTCACCAAGATTTCACTCAATGGGCTCAAGTATTTAGGATGAAAAGTATCAAAACTCTTAATTAATGTAAAATATAACTCTTACCATAGACTTACAATATTATCATATCTCCACCACTTATGTATAACCAGAAACAAAAATCAAAAGTTCTTTATATGAGTTGAAATAGGTCTTAAGTACAGTATGGTTGAAATATTAAAAAGGGTTAAATTGAAGGAAATTTACTGATAGAATTTATAAGAAACTTGTTTACAATTTATACATGTCTACTTGTTATAAAAAGAATGGTACTTTATACTTTTCTTCTCTTCTTTTTCTATGCTCTTTTTTTTCAAAACAAATGAATCTCGAACTTTCATATTTT
The DNA here is from genome assembly GCA_025531925.1 of Erythroxylum plowmanianum. Lineage (NCBI taxonomy): Eukaryota > Viridiplantae > Streptophyta > Magnoliopsida > Malpighiales > Erythroxylaceae > Erythroxylum > Erythroxylum plowmanianum. Next base: position 16,740,136 of record JANVCQ010000003.1, on the reverse strand, counting down.
ACCACAATTAAAGAAATATAGGACCTTTCAATAATTTCAAGTCTCAAACATATAAAGAACGTAAATAACTTTCAAGGTTTTAAACAATAAAAAGGTCTTCAAAAAAAAAATAGGAAAAGGTTAATATGTGGGTATAATAACAATGAAAAAGGCTAAGACTTAACTTGTTTATTCCGAAAAGATAATTTTATGGGGGGTGGCAATTATCAAAGAAATAGATGTAAACAAATTGTTGAATCTAAATACCTTAATCATATCAATGCTTCTAATTTAACAAGTATGATCTCGATATGTATAATAAAAGCAAGCTCTAGAATCATTCCACTATACATGATAACACATATAAAAAAAAGAGTTTAAACTTTTTAAAAATTTTCACTCTTAGACTAAAAAACCCACGAAAAACGATGGGTTTATATGTGTAAATAATATGCAATTTCATTTAATTTGATTATATCAATGAATACTCAAAATATAACTTAGAAAAGTAATTATATTTTAACTATCATCATTTTACATACCAATTCAATCAATATTCAATAATGAAATATAGTATTTATGGTCAAATTTCAATTAAGTCAAGGTATTACTTCTTAAAATTTTATAATGTAGATTATAATAAGTTAAAAGAAATCATTAACCCCTTCCCCACACTTAAAGTTGTACATTGTCCCTAATGTATACAATATAATCATTTAAAAATAAGTGAGAGGGTTAAGTTGACACTTTCTTGAGTAAGACGATTTTCTAATTTTGATCCATCAACTATAAGATTAACATCTTTAAAAAACATAAAGAAAAATGGATAAAAAGCTAAAAGAAAATAAAAATAAAAATAACAATAATGAAAATAACTAAAAAGCATGAAAATAAAATAATATAAAATAAAATCTACCCTAATTCATTGTTTGCTTCCTATGTAGTGCTTGTCTAACATCATTAGCTCATTGTAAGCTGCATGTTTATTTATCATCTTAAGTTTATAATCACCGGCTTATTTTCACATTTTTGTCTACAAAGCAGTTTATAGCTTGTAAGTAAGTCACCTGTTACAAGATAATCATAAGGACATAATTTATAAAATTAATAAATCCAATCACATGCATTAATTCCCTTTTTAATGATGATTTATTAATAAAAGAGGGAATAACAAAACTCCTTGAATCATTAGTTTCTCTTCTGAACATAAGGTCACTGCCAATGCTTCATTAGTAGTTTCCTTATTTGATTCCTCCCGCAGTTCTTCCTCAACCATCTTTATCCACTCTTCTTCTTCTTCTTTTTCTTCTTCCTGGACAGTTTCTGGCTTATCATCTTCTATTATCTCCTACTACTCCTTTACTTCCTCTTCTTGGATGGAGACGTCTTATTCTTCCTAGGGCTCTTCTTAGAATGTTACTCCATTCATGAAGCCAACTCTTGTCTTTTCTTCACTATTGAATTCAGGCCGGGTAGCTTTCATTTTAACAAGGAGTTTAATTAATTTATCTGAAATAATCTCTTCTTTTTCTTTTTCTTTTGGGAGCTATTTTCACTTTTAAGGGTTATTGCCATTCTAAATTCTTTAGGATCTGTTTCAATAGGAATAGTCAAACTCTCTTGCATCTCATTACCTATTATCTCCGCCAGCTAGTTGATATGATTCACCATATATGAGCCTCTGTTTCCTAATGTCTCAAGATTGATTCTTGAATAAAATCGGCCATCATTTCTTCCAAAGTTGGCTCCTTAACTTGAGATGTTTAATATTGTAAATATCCAGTTGGAGCATAATCATTTCATCTACAAGTATAAGAGTTGCCTTATTTTGAATTATAGTTATTTTCGTATAATACAACTTGAGGTTAACTGTATATGCTTGATTGCTCCCATATATAACTTAGTGGCCGATATTTATAATTATAATAAGTACTCCCACAAATGTCGCAATACAGTATATGTATTAGTTGAGCCCTTGAAAATATGCGAGGAAAACTCTCTCCCCTATATGGTGATGTTACAGATTGTGAAGACATATTCTAGCTCCCATAAAAGTATTGTCCACTCCATCCATCCATTGTGAGTTGTGGCCATCATTTCTTCTAAAGTTGGCTCCTTAACTTGGGATGCTTAATACTATAAATATTCAGTTGGAACATAATCATTTCATCCACAAGTGTAAGAGTTGCTCCATTCTGAAATGTAGTTATTCTCGTATGATGCATCTTGAGGTTAGTTATTCTCGTATGATGCATATTGAGGTTGACTGTATATGCTCGATTGCTCCCACATATAGATTGGCATCCAACATTCATGATTATAATAAGTACTCCCACAAATGTTGCAATACGATATAGACACTAGTTAAGCCTCTGAATATGCAAGAAAACCTCCCTCTCCTATATGGTGATGTTATAGATTGTGAAGACATATTCTAACTCCCATAAAAGTACTGTCCACTCTATCCATCCATCGTGAGTTGTGTCCATCATTTCTTCCAAAGTTGGCTCCTTAACTTGAGATGCTTAATATTGTAAATATTCAGTTAAAGCATAATCATTTCATCCACAAGTGTAATAGTTGCTCCATTATAAATTATAGCTATTCTCGTATGATACACCTTGAGGTGACTGTTTATGCTTGGTTGCTTCCACATATAGGTTAGTGTACGACATTTATGATTGTAATAAGTACTCCCACAAATGTTGCAACACAATATATACACCAGTTGAGCCTCTGAAATATGTGAAGAAACCTCTCTCTCTCATATGGTGGTATTATAGATTGTGAAGACATATTCTAGCTCCCATAAAAGTATTGTCCACTCCATCCATCCAATGTGAGTTGCGGCCATCATTTCTTCCAGAGTTGGCTCCTTAACGTAAGATGTTTAATATTGTAAATATTTAGTTGGAGCATAATCATTTCATCCACAAGTGTAAGAGTTGCTCCATTATGAATTGTAGCTATTCTTGTATGATGCACCTTGAGGTTGATTGTACATGCTCGGTTGCTCCCACATATAGGTTAGTGTCAGACATTCATGATTGTAATAAGTACTCCCCCAAAAGTCGCAACATGATATAGACACTAGTTGAGCCTCTAAAAATATGTGAGCAAGCCTCTCTCTCTCATATAGTGATGTTACAAATTGTGAAGACCTATTTTGGCTCTCATAAAAGTATAGTCTACTCTATACATTCATTACGAGTTATGGCTATGAAGTTAGCTCTTAATTCCTAAAATAAACCACTAACACACTGTAAATGTAGAGAAGTTTAAAATATAATTAAATGAATAAGCCAAAAATATAATAAGATACAATAAAATAAAAATGACTAGAATAATAGCATTGAGGTGTTCCTAATATCAACCCGTCCACGACACCAACATCTTGATTGAATTTTTCTAGGTGTGGCAATTATGAAATAATCACAAGTGCACAATATAGTTATAATTCGTACTGGCAAGTACGGATCGAATCCACAAAGACGATGAATACTAATAGTTATTGTTGTGATATAATCTAATTTATGAATTTGAATTTGATTTTGTATTAAAGAAAATAAAACTTAAGCAAAACAATAAAATAGGCAATAAGATTGAACAAAAAATTAAGAAATCACTTAGGAAATTACCGATATTGAGAATTAGTTTCTAGGTTTCGAATCCCTTAAATACCTTTAATCGATTGATCTTTTATTATGCAATTGTCTTATTGATTTATTGGATTGTGAAAGTTCATATGTTATGCTAATAGCTCACTCTTGAGTATAATAACAATTAATCCTAACGGTATCAACTGAATTACTCAGGTTAAAGTTATATAATTGTTTTATTGACTTATGAATCTCGCTATTAGGTTTAACTCTAAATCTAGAAGATTTATGTCATCTAATCTCTAGGGTTGCAATCAACTCATACCAATTATAGTAGATTTATTCACATATAGGATTTTTTAATCTCTGTGTTATGAAACCAGATTATGCATTAATATTCTGACTCCATTAGAACATACATTAAACCTGTAATTTAATTATAATGTATCAATCTAAACAATTGCATTAATAAAAGAATCAAAACATGTTATTCCACAAAACTATGGTTAATCTAACTTAGACATTAAAATAATTTAGTTACATATGATAGAACACGAAATCAAACTTAAACAGAAAGGAAAATGAATTGAAAACAATGGTTTCATAATTCTAAATATCCTTGTTTATCTTATATCGAATATTCTTGCGAGGTAGACGTTTGATCTTATATTTTGATGGATGTTTTGATGATTTCTTCATGTTTTTCACTTTTTTGAATCAAAATTGCCCCTTATGAATGATCTCACCTTTGTAATTGCCTCATAATGTCTGCTATTCTCTTTTACCTGTAAACATGTCTTTTATAGTAGTTTTTAAGATTATAGGGGATGCACAGTCTAATACAAGGTTGTGTGCTAGATCATGTATAACCCAAAATACCCAAAATTTATTATTCTGCTTGGCATAAGAGGAGTTTATGGGCTGATGCACAATCGTGTGTCCCTTCTTTTCTTCAAATCTTTACTTTATGCCACAATTTCATCTAAATTCTTGTCTTTTTGATCTGTAAAAGCAATTATAACCTATAAATACACTTGGAGTAAATTAAGTACCAAATATACAATAAAAGTATAAAATATCAAGCAAAAATACATCAAATATATGGTATAAATATGGTTATTATGCATCTATCAAAGTGTCATACAAATGAGAAATTGGATCTATTTCTGGTGTTAAGAATCATGCCTTATATGCAAAATGCAGCTTTGAAGAGGCATAAAGGGCCTTATAGTTTTAGGGTTATTTTTTGTATTGGTCAAGATTTGTTGTCTTCCCAAAAGTTTGACCCTTTTTCCCTTTACTATACCCTCTTGACACTGAAATGAATAATATCAAGTAGTTGGGAAGTTCTTAACCTTCATGAATTTTAGAATCATTATGAATGAAGATTGATAATTCACATTTTAATTTTGAACATCAAATTTTGGTTTAAGGTTGATAATTTAGCCACCTACCATTAAGAAAATATTATATATCTTATCAATACCAATTAATATTGGATATCATTTTAGATAATTTTTAAAATTATAAAATAATTCTTAAGTTTTACAAAATTGTAAAATAGTTATTCAATATATTATATAAACGATTTGATATGAAGTATTCATCATCAAGAGACCCTTATCATCGCCACTATTCAATCTCATTATAGCAAATATCATGTTAATACTTTCTCATCTAAGATTATCTTTTAAATCACTTTTATCTATAAATTTAGTTCCTCAAAAGTCACTCTCATCTATAAAATTTGGTTTTTTAAAAACTTAATTTGTAAAAGGATTAATATAATCAAGACAAATTGGATATATAGAACTACTTATTCTATTAGGAGTCCTATAAACAAATAAAACTAAATTATTAAGAAATTATAATCAACTTAATAATGATAATAACATTTTTTTTCAAAACTTCAAGTTGTATCAAACAAATACCTAATCATTTCATCTTTTGTGTTTAGATCTATTTCGTTTTTTTAATGAATGAATTTAGATGTGTTTCAATTCCTTTCACACCCAATTTCACTTACATAATGACTAATAATTCAAATTGCAAACCTGAATTAAGTTCGTCTCTTTTATATATTGAAATCGATATTCCAAAATCACTACACACAACCTTATATACCTTTATTTGTAAGCTAAAGAGATCTTGCATTATCTCATCTAAGATAATTGTTGTGATAGTTAATAGCATTTCCCTATTAATTTCAAATTTTATGTAAAACTTGGTCCCAAATAGACATTGAATTAAAAACAATGCCCTAATGGCAAATAAGAGAGAGTGCAATTGTCTTTCTCACCATTGATGACTGTAAGATAAAGTGTATACAATGAAGGCTTTTTTTTTCATATTAGTCTTCAATGCTTCCTTCATGCTCTCTATAGCATTATAAAAGTAACTCATTATTGTCTTCTCATCAATATTAATTAATAAGATGAAGTACTATTGCCAAAGTCTCAAAAAATTATATGAAAATTCAGAATCTTCAAATATAATTTCGGAAACTTCCATGTCATCATTAAATATGACATACTAAGATACAACTCACTTATTATTTGTGAACATTGGTGTTAGATCTTTCTTTATTTAAACAAAATACTAAATTAATAAGAAATTAGCTACAAATCTTATAATGATAATATGACACAAATTCCTACCATTGGTTAAATCTTTTCTCATCAAATTCAAAACCTATGTATGATTATAAATGAACTTAGTCATTTTTCTTACTTTTTGAACATTTTCGTCAATGATAAGAAATTATCTAGCTTCTTATATTTTTAACATTAGATCAATACAATGTGTAGTACAAAAAGTCCAATAGAAATAATTATATATGCTCAATGATCTCTTCCCAATTGCTTTATAAACAACATCATTATCAGTGATGAATTGTATAATGTTTTAGACCCAACTTCATTTATTGCTTCATAAGTTATCTATAATAGAGTGTCATCATTTCTTACAAAAGTAGATGCATCAATGAGCTTCAAAAACTTCATCCCCTTAATAGGCTAAATAAAAAAATTGATAATAGATTTTTGTCTTTTATTTGTCCAATTATTACACATAATTAAACATATATAAGTTATCCATGTTAATTTTATTTTACTCACGGAGTTGTTAAAATTTATCTTTGTAGTTATCAATTGGAGGACCTTTATATTATGAACTGTAAGAGGTAATAACATCCACTATAAGCTAGTAATAATAAGATTGAGCAACAATAAATGGCTTATCTGTATCATAATACCATCTTGTAATTGTCATGTCCACATTATGAGTTACTTTTTTATATTGTAATGCACTAAAAAATTAAAGGTTGAGGTCTAAGAGTTGTTTATAGAGCAAAAAATTTAGACACATATCTTCTTTTAGACATATATCTTCTTCTAGTTGTAGCAATCCTTTATTATTGAGTTGGAATATCGCCTTCAATATTGATAGTATTATTTTGAGCACTACAAAAAGAAATTTCACTACTAATTTCATATTTCATCCTTTTTCTTCTTTCTTTCTCATTTTAATATTCTTCAAGTAAATTTTTTGTCTTTATTTAAAATCATGACTAACTTCCTTGTAAGGTTCCACATCATCTTTGATCCCATCTAAATATTTCTTTAATTTGTTGATTTCTCGACCTTTCAAATATTTATTACAATATAAATAAATAGTATGGTTCTTCTTACTTGGAAACAATCTAGCATGAGTAAAGTTGGATATTCGAATCTTCCTGAAGAGGCAATGCTGATACTAGATTAGTTTCTAGTATGATCTAACTAAGCTGAAAAGATAGTGATCATACTACATTGGTTCTTAGTATGAATTATTTGAAAAGTTTGCACCGAATGGTTCATTAATCAAGTATATTATTGCTAGTTTAAGTATTGTTTTTCAGCTACTACTAATTAGAATGATACGATAATCCAACCATTAATCTTAACACCAGTTTAATGAAATTTATGCTATTATTTTTTGTAGATGAAAATAGGCAATCAATTACTTTTCATATGTGTACTAAAATAACTACTTAGTAATAAATTTCATCTTATAAAAGTCTTGGAATTTAAACCAAGAAAAGAAATCTAGTAATACCTAGGGTCCCCCTGTTCATTATAATTAAACCACTCACAATGGCAATAAAATCTAGACATTCTCTTCTCTCTATCTTGTTTAGTTTTATCCTCTAGTTAGAGACTTACATTAAATAGCACCTTAATGGACACTTTGTACATCTAGAGTTCTTTCTGCTAGTTTCCATGATTTTTTCTACTATGTTACAATTCAATATTGACAATATTTTAGAGTTATCAAAGAAATCTTATAACTTTTGTTATCTTAGCTGAAGATTCATAAGACAAGGAAAAAATGTAGGTCATGTGAAGGTATAAATAAGAATCCATAAATAACAATGGCATAACTATCATAAAGTGCTATTAAAGGTCAAGTATGTCTCATCTCATCTAGTCGTAAAAAAAAATAGTTATAATAATAACACACTTACTCTTCAAATTGATTGTATTAATTAGGCTCATATTTGTAGGATACAAGCATCCATCATTATTGGTTGGATGAGACTGCTAGTTGTAGCCAAATGACCAATTAAATTAGAGGTGTAAATGCAACTAAATGCCACTTTCTATTTACTGTTTAACTATTCACAAGCTAGTTGTTCCAAAATCAATGTTATAAATATCGTACTTATATTAGTATTGGACTTGGTTTTAGTACGACAGGGTATTGTATCGATCAATACTAAGTACTATTTCGAATAATTTTTAAAACTACAAAATAATCTCTAATTTTTTAAAATTACAAAGTATTCCCTAAATATATTGTGCTATATAATTTTTAATTTTAAATTAACCCTATCTTCAAAAATTTTAATAATATATATTTGAAATAACAATTATCTCTTTATTTCTATTAATATTACTTTTATTTTTTAAATATAAACAATAACCACAATTAATATAAGAAAAATATCATTTAATTATTATAGGCATATAAAACTAAAAATAATGCAAAGTATTTAAAATTTTACAATTTACGTTATATAACAAATAATAATTATATCAAAACATTATATAGTAAGGACCATGAAAAAGTTTTGCAATTTGTAACAATAGTTCATATTGAGGAACACAGCCAAGTAGAAATAAAATCATAAATAAAAATAATTATGCTTAAAAGTTTTATATTTATATTGCACATATAAAATTTAACATATACATTAAATACAAGTGAAATTAAAATAAAAGAAAAAATTAAAAACCTAAAACTTCATTTAATGGAATATCTGTTCAAATTGCATTGACCTCAATTTTTATTTGGTATAAAAAACCTCATTATTAAGAGACGTCCTGTCATTGTCATCATTCAAAATCATTGCACAAAATGACATGTTAATACTTTTCCATCCAAAATTATTGTCCAAGTCAATAACATCTATAAAACTTGGTTCCTCAGAAACCTAAAATGCTAAAAGATCAAAATGGTCAAGGAAATTTGGATTTATAAAACTACTTATTTTATGAAGACTCCTAGTAAACAAATAAAATTTATTTATTAATAAATTACAAAAAATTATATTCAACTTAATAATGATAATAATATACCTTTCTCAAAGCTTTAAGTTATATCAAACAAAGACCAAATTATTCAATATTTTATGTTTCAATCTATTTCTTTTTTATGGGATGGATGAATTCAAATGTGTTTCAATTCATTTCACTTAGTTGCACTCACACATTAGCTTAGAATTTGAATTACAAAACTTTATAGCTCTAGAACACCACTTCTAAACTGGTCCTATCAAGCAACTGTAAGAAAACAAAAGTATCTTTATGACATCATGAAAATAACCCTTTCTTTTGCTTCTCATCACTATCATCACACTCTCATTAAAGGCTAAACTTGGATGAAAATTGATATTGGGACAAAAATTCATGATCTTGAAGTATAATTTTAGAAAGCTCCATTCTAGCATTAGATATGACATATTTAGATGTAACCCTTTTTTCACTTGTAAACATTGTCTTTGATCCTTCTTTGTTAGAACAAAATACTTAAGTGACAAGAAATTAGTTGTAAATCTTGTAATGGTAAGATAACACAAATTGCTATAATTGCTAACACTCTTTCTCGTCAAATTTAAGATCCGTGTATGTTATAGATGAACTTTATCATTTTCATTGCTTTTTACACAATTTTACCAATAATACGAAAGTATTTAAGATCTTATATATTTTTCAATAGCAATTAAATGCAATGTGCAGGATAAGGAGTCCAATAAAAAGTATTATACCTACTTTGCAACCTTTTTCCAACTACTTTATATGCAGAATCATTATCAATGATGAACTGTATAATGTTTTCAAGCTTAAATTTATTCACAACTTTATCAAGTATATGAAAAAGGGTATCAACATTTCTAATAAGGCCAGATGTATCAATAGATTTCATAAACATTATCACTTTAGTAGAATAAACTAAAAACAATAAGCTTATATCTTTTATTTCACCAACCATCAGATGTAATTGAACACTCATAAGTTACCTAAGTCATTCTAAATTCATCCAATAACTTTTTATTTCATAAACAAAGATCCTCACACTATTACCTCTATAGTCATCAATTAAAGAAGCTTTATATCTTAGATTGTACGAGACAATAATGTCCACCATAGGCTAATAATAATAAGATTGGGCAATATTGAATGATACACCTATATCATATCACTATATGGCTATTACCATGTCAACATTATGAGTTGTTTCTTTAGATTATAAGGTATTACAAATCAAAGGTGAAGCTTTTGGAGTTGCTCGTGGTGTAAAAAAATTAGACATTTGTCTTCTTCTCTTCCTCACATCAAGTGTAACAATCCTTTCTTGATGGGTAGGAATACCTTCAATATCCTTAATATCATCTTGACCATTGAAAAAAGAACTTCCACTACCAATTTTATTATTCAATCTTTGCCTTTCATCTTTTTCACATTGATACTCTTTAAGAAAAATTTTCATTTATCATTTCATGTCATGAATAATATTTTTACAAGGCCTCACGTTACCTTTGATGTCAACTAAATGTTTCTTTAATTAAGTAATTCTCCTACCTTTCAAATGTTTATTACAATAGAAACAAATAACATAGTTCTTCATATAGGAACCAATCTAGTATGAGTCCAAGATGGATTATAATATGCTTTTGAAGATATTGAATTATTGGGAGTACTTGAACGTCTCCCTCTTTATTAGTAAAAATAAATAAAGACATATATCAAAATTAAATTGATAACCTCATATCAAAAATAAATTGAAATATGCCCAATGTAAGTACATTTACTACTTGTAAGTATGAAATGATCATTAAGTTAGAATTGAACATGTAAAAGTTCATTTAAAACATATAAATTCTAAACTCTTTTTATTAAGATAGTATTTTTATATAAGTTTATATAAGAAGTTAAATAAGTAACTCTAATTCTTTTAGATCATTTATACAAATAAATAACAGTTGATTAAATTTTATAATTAACTGTTCCATAAATAAATGAAGACAAGATTATGGCATGTTACCTCTTAATTAGTGATGATGGCCTAAAATTAAAGACAAAGATGAATTTAAATTTTTCTATGAACTTAGAAGCAAGACTGCTAAGCAGTCATAAGACAAACTCCAAATTATTGTTATTGACATAATTAACAAGACAAATTTAACTAACAAGGCTATTGAAATAGAATTAATAAAAATGCAACAACTATCTGATTCTCAAATAACAGGGAACCCATATTGGCATAAGCAATTTTCCATGTTAAATTGTTACTAGAATAAGGCAACATCTATCTAATTCTCAAGCAACAAGGAGCCATTGGAAGACAGCAATTTTCTAATAAAAATGCAGTAATAAGTCAAACAACATATCTAGATTCTGGAACAATCTAACTCTCTCTACCATATGGGTTTCATGTTACACTCAACTAACACTAATTATTCCACATTTTCAGTACACAAGCAGTAAGTGAGGTGAAGATTAAGGAGTGGCAGTAACAAGTTGGAGGGTTGTGGAATCAGCGATGAGCTGTTAAAGTCTAGAGTCTGAAAAGCGCTTGGCGGTGAGTGACGACTGGAGAGCTGCCAGTGATGGTGGAGAGCTCCTGGACAGTGAGAGACGAGTGAGAAGTTAAGAATTGAGAGAAACACACAATCACATAAAGAAAGGAGGATTAGAGGATAGTGAGAAAAAAAGGACAGGGAACCGTAATGGATGGTAGGTAACTCGGTGGACAACAGAAGAGCTAGGGTTATCCTAACCTTGGTTCTTTCCATTTTTCAATTTCGTACTCCTTTTTCCGAAATTATGGTTGTTACCTGATAGTTATCTGGATTTTGCATAGTAGTTGGTACTGAATGAAATAACCAATACTAATAGGTATTTATTACCGATATTATACCAACATTAGAGTACTGTTTTTGGGCCAATACACAATGATATTCCAAACTTTAGTTACAATACTCAAGTTCTTTGAATACCTCATTAAGACATTTATAGTTTTATTAGATATTTCTTTTTTCTTGATCAAATATTAAGTGAATAATTCTTGGGACTAATTGTATTAAACTGACTTTTTGATTTGATTTTTTATTTATATTTTTAAAGTTATAGTTTATTATATGATATTCTTTGTGGCTTCAGGGCCGGTGTTGTTTTCCATTGTCATCTTGTCCTTCATCGCCGGATCTGTTCTATCCTGAAAGTTGGCATCTTTATAGTGATTTCTTCCCAAGACTCTGTCTTTGTTGAGATCAAAGTTTAAAGGTTTCATCTTTGTCAAGATCAAAAGTTAAAAGCCTTATCTTTTTATACTTTAAACTTTTTTTAAAATTTGAAGTGATCCTTTGTCTTGTCGCTTTAACGTAACCCTTTAGAAATTTGACCCAGTAGTTAAAATCATCTATTGAGTTCTCGGTTGCTTTCAAAATTTGAAATTGTTGGTGGTAGATTTAGTTATTGCATCACTCCCTCTGTCTATATCTAGACAGGCTACAGAGACTACACAATACTAGTAGCAGTAGCAGTGAGTGATTGCTGCAACTTGGCAGTGCGGATTATACCATCCACCAGAGATCTCTCTGAACTCCTCAGATATTTCTTGAACTATTGACCTTTTTTTATATTACTATGCATATTGTATTTTGTCCTTGTTCATTATCATTACCCTGCATTAATAACATCTATAGAGGTACTGATATGATCTTCCATTTTAATAGCTTCATGGAGACGTCGTGATCTGTGTCTTTTCTTTAGGTCATTTCTCATTTTTTATTTCATTAACTTTCCATCTATTTTTGCTAGTTTTCTGTTTGTTGCTCAGATTTGATTGTGATAAATTGGTCAAGTCTTTACTGTTAAGTCTTTACAGTAAATGATGTTGTTCCTCCGACCGACAAAGATATTTGACCAATAGTTTATATAACTTTTTCTTCATTTCCCATTCTCTGTTCTTAAAGATTGAAACTTCCTCTTTAAGAAACATATAACTTTTTCCTCGTTTCCCAATCTCTTGTGCCATGAAGTTATTGGAGAAGGCAATTGAGAAGAGTCCGAGAAAAACTATTCCTATCTTGAAGAACCAGTTTGGCTTCATGCCAGGAAGGTTCACAATAGAAGCTTTACATCTTCTTAAAAAATTAATCGAATATTACAAGAAAAGATAGAATAACTTACACATGATCTTTATTGACTAAGAGAAGATGTTCGATAGGGTATTTAAAGAAATCATGTGCAAGTGTTTAAAAATAGAGAGAGTTTCTATGACCTATATACAAATTATTAAGAATATGCACTACAAGGAAATTGTTAAATAGCGACGGAACTATATCGACGGAATGTGAATCGTATGTGAATTGCGACGAGACTCCCTAATCCGTCGGTGAAAGAAAGAAAATTTGCGACGGTTAAGAAATCCGTTGCCAACGTTGGAGGGAAAATTTCGCGATGACTTATAGCGACGAAAATATGTCGATAAATACAGTACCGTCTGTAAATAAGGATGGATTTTAAATTTCGGTCGGCAAACTTGTCGGCTAGAAATGGTTCATCGACGGAAATAAGTCGTCGGTATATTGCAAAACGTCGTCGGGAAACTAGGTTAGGAAGCTTAATGCTGCGACGGATTTTTTTAATTATACCGACGGAGAATTCCGTCGCCAAAATTAAATTAAATCCTTTGCGGCTGTCCATCCTCTCTCCTCTCCCCGACTCTCCTCTTCTCTTTCTCTCCTCTCCTCCGGCGAAGCTCGTCCTCCGTGTACGTCCGACCAGCTACTGCGTCTCCAGCGACCACAACGTCCGTCTTCTCCGACGACCACAACGTCCGTCTCTCCTCTGGTGGATCCGAAGGTAAGGCGTGGGTTGCATTTTTTTTTTCAAGTTTTTGGACTGATTTAATGCATT
>JANVCQ010000003.1:16709608-16723211 GCA_025531925.1 Erythroxylum plowmanianum | reverse complement strand
AGTTAATTATGCTAACTTAACTTACTCAATTAAGCTAATCATGCTTAATTTATCATAAAAAAATTCTGGGGGTAACATTTTTGTCTTCTAAATGGCTTATGATAACCTTTATTTAAGATTTGTGATTTGTGAGACTTTCAGTTGGAGAATTTCTTGTGATGATACTTCTTTTTAGTATGACATTCACAATCCTTTTTCTCCTTGTACTTGATCTTCAAATAAGGCTTTTTACAAGCCATTTTGAGCAAAAAGGCCCTCTTTTGGTCATGTGTATGAAAAATGTTTCTTGGTCACAGAGTTTATCAAGAGAAGTAAAGCAAACTGATAGATTTCTCTAAGAAGTATTTCTCTCATATCTCTTCGTAAAGTTGTTATAGTCCCTTGAAGTTCAAGCTATAAGGCCTTTGGAAGAGACAAGATGAACATATAATAGAGATTGACATTACTAAAACCATTAAGAAAATAATATCTTTCCATCATACGTTGAAAATGTTTTTATAAATCTCTTCTATCTCATGACCAACACAAGTATTCTTGCCTAATCTGTGTGTCAATGAGTTGAAAATCACTAATAAATTCTTTACACATGACTCCAAAAAAATTCCTATCAAGGTGACTTATATATACTAGAGCATGAGGTAGTCATTTAGACTTTGCTACCATTATGGGCTTTACTAGTAAAATAAGAAGTAAACTTGAGAAAAATAACTCGTAAGGGATTATTTGGGACAGTCATCTATAAACCAATCCAAGTTCCAAATTCATGCAGGCATTCTCTCCATTTTTTGGGTGGAAGATCATTAAAAGTAAACTTGGGTCCTTAAGTAATTCTGGTTAGTGGAACTTGTATTGGTAATGATGAGGGTTTGAATGGTTCAATTTTTGTAGATTGAACTTCATTATTATCTTGTTCAACTACAATTGATTCAGTCATAGTCATCATGATCTAAGCTAATTTAGATAAATCAACAAATTGCTCCAATTCTTCTGAAGATTGTTCAAACATTTTAGAAGATTGTTTAGATATGTCAGAATGCTCAGGTGTATATTCTCTATATTTTTCTAAAGTAGATGTTGGCGCTAGAGTTTTAATAAACTCTTACTAAGGGTTTTTTTTGCTTTTGTAGTGGCTAGATAATGCTAGGTTTCTGGTGGTAAAGAAGGTGGGATTTTAATCGACAAAGGTTTTGTCCATGAATCAACAGGTTTGGTATGCGAATGTGATGGATCATAAGCTTTGTCAGTTTTAAGCTTCATAGGTATGGTAGGTTTAGGTTTGGTGGTAGGATGAATATGTTGCCTAATTAAATGATAGTTTATTTTAAACAATTTCTCAAAGTCAACAACTTCAAGGTAGGTTGGGGATGAATAGATGGGTTGTACAACTAGAAAAGTTGCAGGATATTCTCAATAAATGGTCTTGTATTGTTCTGTTTACATGTTGACTTCCATTCTTTGAACTAATTCTTTCACTCTTTGAAGTACTTGTTCTTTCTTTTGTGAAATTAGGTCCAAAATATTGTGTTTTAATATATCTTCTGAGATTTGAATCAGAGCCATCTGATCTTTCAAGGATGTGTATAGTTTTTGGATCTAAGAAGAGACTGTTTTTACCTATTGTTGAGTAGCTTGAGTTTATTGGTTAAGCTCATCAAACTTAGTATCAATTTGACTTAGAACTTTATTTGGGATACAACATTATCAATGTGCCAGTTGAGTACTTCATCTACAGGATTGGATCCAAAGGTACCATAAAAGGTGTTTATTGTAGAATGAATATAAGGGCTAGAGATAACCTTATTAGTATCATCGATACATCTTATCAGGGGAGGAAAATAAAAGGGCTAGAGATAACCTTATTAGTGTCATCGATACATCTTATTAGGGGAGGAAAATATAAGGGTTAGAGATAACCTTATTAGTATCATCGATATGTCATGTTGGGGGAGTAAATTCATCCTCATATTGTCTTATCATCATACAAGGAATTGGCACTAGAGTAGTAATAAGAATGGGACAATTAACAAGTGGAGGTTTGTTGGTTCTTTAAAGAATAAATGTTCCTTTCTAACAACTTTGAGTAGCTCATGAAGAGTCTTAGGTCTGGGTTGTGGGTTTTTTAAATCTGGATGATCATCATCTATAGAATGAGGGTCTTACAAAGGTTAAATATGATGGATTTCTTTAGGTTTTTGCCTTCTTTTACTTCTTGGTTTTGTATTCCTTTTTCAAACATAGTCTTCATCGTCACTGTATATGTCATTAGAGCCTAATGGAAATCTTTCATAATCTCGTTCATATATGGATGGATCTACATCCTATATGAAATGTCCTCGGTGATGACTAATGGTCATAAGTTGTCCATCAGATTTAACATAATGAATTAGAGGTCCATCTTTGCCTTCTATATGTGATAGCACTTGTTGAAGCATTAAAATAAGTCTAGACGTACTTGAGGATCCATGCTGGTCTTTATTAGGCCTAGTATAGATGGATTTAATAGATCCATCTCATAGTTTCCTAAAAATATGAAGAGTAGTTATGTGGAAAGATGTATGTGATAAGCATGGAACACCATCTAATAGTTAGTGATCCATTATACTGATATCAACTTCAAGTTCCATTGGTGGTAACTACTTTGGAATTCAAATTATGGTAGTTTGATCATGAGCTTAATCTACTACCATATACAGAGTATTATATGTGAAAATTGGAAAATTAAGATCTACAACATGGTCCTATAAACAATTGATTATTTAGTGGTACAAGGTAAGCGTGATTACTATAGGATCTTATTTTGCTCTAGTAATCTAGATTTAGACTTAAAGTCTCTCACATAAGGTAGGATTGTCCAATTTGATGTTGAAATCAAGGGTTATGTTGAGAATGACACTTCCATTATTAAAAGTTGTTAATAGAGTACCAATTAGTGCATTTAGGTAGGTAGTGTAAGCAATATGAAGAAGAGAGATCCTAGTAGTGGTTGGAATTCCTTTTCATCCATAGAGAGTAAGAACAAATGTGATGGCTCCAACATCGAGATGAGTATGATTCTGATCTCTTCAAAGAAAGAGGAGTTCTTTTGGAATCTCCAATTTGACATATTGTTATGCTATTGTTGCCTTTAAGCCACACTATTCTAAACGAGAACTTTGGATGATCTCTTTTACGTTTTGACAATTTATAGTACGGATGGTTTAAATATTTCTAGTCTAAGAACGATTGCGGGAATAAATACTATAAGGACTTAATAGGGGTAAAGAGGTATAATAGATACGACTTTCCTCTAGGGGATGAGTTATTTTTACTAGATTTTCTATTTTATTGGAAAGAGTACATTTGACATTAGAAGGAAGATTTCCTGTTGAAAGAGTTGAAGAGAGGTGAATAGGGTCACCAGCTAAAGAGTCACTTATGGCATATAGAGAGATCTCCTTACACCCTTTCATCAATAATAATTTAGGCATAGTTAATAACACTTCTGGCTTTGATATAAGTTGGACTACCCTTGATCAGAGGGCATACGATGATAACAAATACTAAAGATATATGGCATCGTTAGACTACATGAATCGAGAATGACTCTTTTTACTATGAATTCTAGGCTCGTGGATCTTCATCCAGACTACCTTTAGTTAGAGGGCATACAGGGATACCAGATACAAAAGGTATATGGCATTGTTAGATCACATAAATCGAGAACGAATCTTATGACACCTAGACTCGTGAAATATTTTATTGATAAGCCTTAAAGGAGTTGTATCATGAGTTTCTAACATACATATCAATCAAGTGGTTAATAGAACAAATTTCTATAAGAAATCATAGAAAAAAATATTGAATTTAGTTTAGATTTCAGATATGCTAGTTGAGGCACAAGCCTTTCTTCTTTATTTGGGCTTTAATTCTCAAAGCTTGCCTTGTAGATATCTAAATTAGGCAATCTTTCCTTATTTAACTTCAACGCTCAAACCTCAAACAAGATTTATAATCCAAGACTTTTTGATAGACAAGATCCTTATGAAGAGGCAAATGTAGATCATACTTGTATAAATAAAAAATAAAAAAATGTAATACAATACATAATACAATAAATATAGACCAAGGTAAAGAATAAAAATAAAATATAAATAAGTAAATAATTACATAATTAAGAAAGAAGATAATTATAAGAATAAATTAAACAACCATTACCAAATAATAATTAGGCTAAGTAAGAAACTATTCTAGTTAAATAACAAGGGAAGTACTACGTAATAAAAATATAGGCTAAAGACAAGACATAAGACTATAAGGACAATGTTTAAAAGACCTAAGAGAATGAGAATAACCTCTTTATATGAGATCCTTTATTCATATCTTAGAACATCAAAGTTTTCTATTTAGAGTCATATCCTCAATATGTTCTAACAGAGTTATATCATTCATAATCATTTCCCTCAATTATTCTTACGCCTCTTTTCCTCTTATAGTCTCTAAGTACTATTTTCTTATATCTTCTCACTAAAGCGTCAAGATGTCTCCTCTTAACTTGTTTGAACCACCTAAACCTTATTTCTCTTAATTTTTTATTAATACTAGCCACCTTTAATTTGTGTTTTACCATTACATTCTCAAACTTATCTCCTCTAGTAAGGTCACACATCTAACAAAGTATCCTCATTTCCTCCATCATTAGCTTATGAATATGCACTTGTTTAATAGGCTAACACTCTGCCCCTTATAATATGGTTGGCCTAATTGCTAAATGATATAATTTACCTTTTAGCTTGAGTGATATCTTCTTGTCATATAAAACTCTTGAAGCACTTGTCTATTTAAGCCACCCTAATTTAATATAGTGAACTATGTCTTTATTGATTTCTCTATTACTTTAGATGATAGATCCTAGATACTTAAAAAAATCTTTTCGTGGTACAATTTTGGAACAATCTTTATCTCCATATCAGAAGCCACCCTAGGGCCAAAAAAATTACACTCTAAGTATTTAGTCTTAGTTCTACTTATTTTAAGGCCATTCAACTCTAACATATCCCTCCAACGTTCTAGCTTAATATTAATACCATCTTTTGTCTCATCCACTAAGACAGTATCGTCAGTAAACAATATACACCGTGTCTCCTTGAATATTCTTGGTGATTTCATCCATCCCTATTATAAACAAAAAGGAGCTCAATGAGGAGCTTTGGTGTATCCTAATATCGATAGAAAAATTCTTTGTATCTCCTCCTATCACCTTTCCTTTAGTCCTTGCCTCGTCATATATATCCCTAATAACCTGTATATAGCTCGTAAGAACTCCCTTAACTTCTAAACACATCCACATGATTTCCCTAGGTACCCTATCATATGCTTTCTTTAAATCAATAAAAATCATATGTAGATTACAATGGCTTTTCCTCTAATATTCCATTAATCTTCTAAAGAGATATAAAGCTTCTATCATGGACCTTCCTAGTATAAAGTCAAATTGGCTGCATCCTTTATCACTCCCTTTTCAATTACCTTCTCTCATAACTTCATGATGTGACTAAGTAGTATGATGCCTCTATAGTTGTTACAATTTTGAATGTCCTACTTATTCTTGTATAGAGAAATTAACATATTAATTATCCATTCATCTAGTATTTTGACATACTTAAAGATCAGATTAAAAAGCTTGACTATCTAAGTAATACCCTCTATGCCTAGGTTCTTCTACACCCCTATATGTATCTCATCAGGCCTTATTGTCCTTCCACTCTTCATCTCCCTTAAAGTTTTTTTAATTTTTCTCTAATAATTTGTCGGCAATAAGAAAAGTTAGAAACCTCTTAGACGTGTTAATATCGTCTAAATAGATGTTCTCATATATGCATTCATTAAAAAGGCAATAAAAGTACCTCTGTCATCTTCTTTTGATTTCATTTTCAACCGCGAGCACTTATCTTGCTTCATCTTTTATACACCAAACTTGATCTAAGTTTCTAGCTTTTTGTTACCTAGCTCTAGCAACTTAAAAAATGTCCTTTTCTCTATCTTTAGTTTCAAATCATTGGTATAATTTCTTATAAACTTTGTCTTTAGCTACTGAGATTGCCTTCTTTGCCTTTTTCTTTTCCAATTTGTACCTTTCTCTATTAACTACTCTTTTTACCTTTATGGTGCTATTTAATAGAGATTTGTACGCATCCTTCTTGATCTTAATATTTTCTTGTATATCTTCACTATATCTTCACTCCACTATTAAGGCTCCATCTTACTATCCTTGAGACCTTTAGAAACCCCCAATATCTCTTTAATTGTATTCCTTAAAAGAGTTGCTACTCTCTCCTACATCCTGTTAGCATCTACTTCAAATTTTCATTCTTCTCCACGTATTACTATATCCCTAAGTTATTCCATTGTATCCCTTTTCAAATTCCAAGATTTAACTCGGCGTACCTCCTAGGACTTCTCTTCTTGTTAACCCCTAATTATAAAATCTAAAACTAATAGTCTATACTGATTTGATAAGTAATCATTTAGTATCACCTTACAATCTTTGCACCTAGGTCAATTGCTTCGCTTTACAAGGAAATAGTCAATTTGAGTTTTTGTAATTCTGCTCTTAAAAGTCACCAAGTGCTTCTTGTTTTTCTTTACAAATAAGTAGTTACCATTAACTCAGAGATTTAACAAAGTGATCCAGCTATCATTCCTATCATCGTACTTGAAACTCCCATAAGTTTATGAATACCCATTCGAGGTTGCCTATATGATCGTTATAGTCTCCTCCTAGAATAACTCTCTCATCAGGGGGAATCTATTGAATCACCTCATCTAACTATTCCTAAAATTGACATTTAAGTTTTTTTCTAAACCTAATTAAGGTGTATAAACACACACCACATTGAAAACAACACTTTTATCACAAACACCCTGAATACCAAAGTTTGAATGTATTAATCTCTCTCTTTAGGGCCCGCCCACTTTGTCTCCTGGATGCACGCTAAATGAATCTTATAATTTACTAAAATCTCCACTAATTTTAAAGACATCCCTATAAGAGTCCCGATGTCCCAAGAACCTATCTATAATTTGTCATCATCTTCTTTTCTCTTAGGCCCAAAGCTCATTGAAAGACTAGCCCTTCCTTTGTCTTCAGTAATCAAAGCCACCATTCCTATCTTAATACCCAACACAAGCTATACAAGACAAATCCCATAAGTCCCTAAATGAATCTAATATAACTCGTGAAAGGAAACAAAGATTATTGATAAATCCCAAAATGGGCACCATAATAAGTGGGTTAAAAATCAAAAGTACACACAATCGTAAGCAAATAAAAAATTTGATGGTCCAAAATCTTAACCACTACTAGCAGTTAGGTTTCTGCAAAATGCTAAAATATAGTACTGAATAGTTAAAAAAGAATAAATAAAAAATTGAAAACTATAATAAAAAAGATATGACTAAAAAGGGATAGTAAACCCAGAAAAGATTGAACAATTTATGAAGAAAGCAGGTGCAAGGTACAAAAACACCAACAATACCCAGTACAATCAATCTGAAGCAGTAACAAGTTTAAGAAACAATCATTGAGTCTCAACACCATGAAAGAAAATGTAAGAAAATACTTAATACAACCCAGGAGATGATAAAAAAAAAGTCTTTTCCTATATTAATGAAAATGGATAAAATAAACCAAATAGTAATCAATAACTATAAACAAACCAACTAACTAGCAATATCGACAAATCCTAAAAAGATCCTAAAGGCACAAGAATTAATCTAAAAAGTAAAAAGAAATCTATGATCTGAATAAAGAAAGAACAAAATCTACAAATGAAAACAACAATTAATGTTGGCATTAAAGAAACAATGAATATTAGAGAGCAAGATCCAAGTGAAACCACCAAGAATCATTAAAGAAATAGAGTCATTACTTGGGTTAAACCTTGAAACAAAATCACAGTAGATGTTATAGAGAATAAAAAAATGGCGGTATTACTTAGAAGATTGCTTTTCGAGTTGGACCAAGAAAATAGATAGCCCTATATGATCCTTATGTGATAAAAAGCATAATAAATACAAATCACAACCCAAATGTAACAAGGCACAACAATATTAAAAATTTACAGTGATAAAAAGGTAGCTAAAGTAGTGACAAAACTAGTCTTTAAATCACCATTACTAGACTCACATTATTTTGCACATAGAAATACTAGTTGACCAGCAACATACTCCAACCATACACACACAACTTCAAACATGTTGTCAAAGAACTACACCCAGGTGTTAATGTCGTATGCCTTTATCACAGGGATGACCAAGAGGATTTTTATCATCGGAGAGTGTGATTGATGTGTTAGATTATGCCCTACAACTAACTGATTAGTTACAATTTAGTGACAATATAATTTAAAGGAATTTTTTATCTTATACATATTTAGATGTAAATAATAAAGTCCATGGGATAATTATATATTGAAAATGAAATTATAATGAGATTATAATTATGAGATTTATACTGCATTTATGTATTATTCCTAAATTGTTTCCAATATTGTTCTGTTAAGATTGGATGCTAATAAAAAGTAAAAAGATTATAAAACATTATATTTTTCCTTATGAAGGAAGTAATCAATCTTAAAGACTAAAGTATGGAGATAACCAAAAGTATGGGTGCTTGCTAGAGAACAAATTCACTGAACATACCTGATATGAGAAATTCATTTGGAGTATTATTTATATATCTATGAAATTTTCATTATGATGATTGTATAAGTGATCCTTTGATTTGAGGTCTTCAAAGTTATCTTGTATAAGGATTGCTATATTTTGCTACTACTTTTGACCTACTTAATCATAGGTTGTTCAGTCATTGGATATAGTATAAACTATATGGAGGTAATTGTGTGATCAAGATAGGATTAATTACCCTAAAGTAATTAAGGAGAATGTTCCATTATTCTCAATTAGTATTGATTTGAGAAATCCTTGGACAAGGTGGAATGACACTTTGTATATAGTTTGCAGATGTCATTAATTGAATCAATAGCTAATGACAGAGAACTAATATGATTGGAATAAAAAAGACTAGACATTAATTCTATACTCTTTCTAATCAGAACATTGTATGATGAAAGGATTGAATTATACAAAACAAATCATCACAGAAAGTTAATTAAAACTACTTTAACATTCATAAATATTTAGATAGTCATGATGCATTGTTAAACGCCAATATTGATTTATAATTATAAATTGTTTAATTGGATAACTAAACATAGATTAAAATAATCATTGACAACATATTTGAGAACCTAATGGATCATCTCTTTAATGATCCAACATCTCACAAATACCAAAGGTCTCTAGAAGTTCAAGTTCTCCTGTATTTTTTCTTGTCTCTAAAACAGAAGATACACTTGTTTCCAAGGATGGATTTGGCAATCTGGCATTTTCCCAGGAACCCAACACACACCTTAACTTGAAAATTTTGAATAATTTAATTTAATTTAATTCAAAAAAGTGAATATGCATTGTCACGAGTATGAAAGTGAAACAGTAGTTTGTTTAGCAAAAGTCAAAGCTGGAAATGAAGTTAGAGGTAGAAATGAAATGATGCACTTAGTCTTCACCATTATCATTATTTTGTATCTTCCGCCACCAAACTAGAGGACAAAGGGGAAAAAATAAAGTCTAAACACGTTCTTTTGTCCCCAAATCATTTAAGTCTATTTATAGATTTGGCAATTTGTTACTTTTTTAATTATTAAAATTGATAATAATTTTTAATTAATATTATACTCAAGTTAGATTTGAATATAAAGTTTGAGAAATTTTATAATTAAATATGAAATATTTAACAAATAAGGATGAATATGAGATAGTAGATCTTATTTGGATATAATTGATATTTAATTAGAATTATTTATAATTCTAATTGAAGTTTAAATGAAATTAGAATTAAATTTCAATTAAATTACTATAATGCCCAAAATTATTATAAATAAGCACTTCTTGCTTAACCTTCAATGTACATGTTACAGAGTTTTCTCAATCTACATTGTAGATATAATTAGAGTTCAGACACTTGTGCGGCTACGATTGTTGAGATGGATTAGTTTCAAAAACAGTTCAACAGAAACGATAAGATAATGATTAAACTTCAGAATAAGATATGAATTAAGATTCATACGTTGCTATGATTTATGCGTTAATCATTTTATAGAATTAAAATGATATTAGTTTTTAAGTAATCAAAGTACAAAAAAGTTTCTAATTATTCCGCATTGATCAGGATTAGATCCCAACTTGATTTTCTAATAGTGGTATATATCAGAGCAATTTTTAATTCTATAATTTGATTAAATTTGCTTGACTATTATTAATTTGATTAAACAAAAAGGAAATTAAGGCTACAACAATTTGGGCGTATTCTAAAATTTGTTTTTCGAATCATAAGACATATCACATTCTCCTTGTTTTGGTTCTGGAAACTCTAAGAATCAGAATGCATGTCTTTACGTTGGATTGTTTGTGCTGTGCGAATGAAAATAGGCTTTTGAGTTTTTTAAACCCATAAACAGCAAAATCCTTGCTTTAAAGGCAGTGAAGTTGTGATTGTTTATTTTGGATATTGTATCTGCTGCTTGTGTTTGTATTTGCTTTTCTTTTTTTTTTGTGATACCCAGAATAAGGATTTTGCGTCTGTCCCTGCTACCTGCGTTTGTTTGAAAATCTCCAATGGCTTGTACCACAGGTGGTGAAAGATTGAATCGTTCATTAGCGGCAGTTCACCATTGGTAAGGGTTTATGAAACCCATGCATGGAAGCAGACGGCACGGAAGAGGCAGCAATGGAGACCAACGGCGACGTGGAAGCACCAGCTTGAAGAAAACGGCAGGGAGGCGCTACGTGACCAAAAAAGGCAGAAAGGGCGGTGGCAACAAAACCTAGCAGCTATGAAGTGTGAGACACGCTGCCAACATTTTGGAAAGCATCTGGGAGTAGAAATGACTAGCGCATGACAGTATCCCAACCTTTTTTCGTGTTATTTTTAATGTTTTAAGTCCTTAATTTTAATTGAATTAATTTAATGGAGATTAAATTGGTTTATGTTCTTAGTATTGAAAAGTGTTTTTAATGTTTATAATTTGTTTTCAAAAGGTAATTATTATTAGGTATATTTTTAAATTTAATTTAATTTTTCAAGAAGTTTAATTATTAAATTAAATTAGTTATCAAATCAATAATTAATTTAAAGCAAAAGTTTTAAATGATTTCCTTCACAATTAGATTATGCGAGAGATTATATTAATTAAGATGATATCTTAATTTCAAAAATTAAAGTAATTATTTTTCTTACTATGATTAAGATTAATAACTATACTGATTCTAAATTAATTATAGAAAAGTAGTTTCAAAAATTAGAATTAATTAGTTCCAATTAGATTGAAATTAATCAATTAGACTCTTTAAATTAATAAAAATGTTTTCTTAAGTAATTAAGAAAATTGTTTCTTAATTAAATTTATTTATTTCAATTTAATTGAGATAATTTAAATTTATAATTTTATTTTTTTAGAGAATTATTATTCTATTTATTTAGAAATTGTTTCTTTATTTATGAATAATAAGTTTCTTGATTTTTAGAAAATTTTTTTTCTTAGTTAAATTTTGAAAAGTGTTGTTTTTTTTTGACAAAGAAAAGTGTTGTTATTTATTAATTAAGAAAATTGAGATTTCTTAAATATTTTAAAATAAGTTTCTAATTTACTAAGGAAAGATATTCTAATTAATTAAGAAGTTGATCTCTAAATAAATAATACAATGACTTTCTTAATTAAATTTAAAAATATTTTTATTTAACTTTGAAAGTAGTTTCCTTTTAATATTAGAAAATAGTTTTCTAATAAAGCAAAATAATTTCAAATGAGATTACAAATAATTTCTTAATTGGATTAGAATGTGTTACTTATATAATTTTAAAAAAAATGAGTTTTTTTAATTATAATGAGCAAAAAGAATAATTTATTGAATTTTTTAAATAAATTTTATTAAAGGAGTCAAGATAATTGGAAACAATTTCCAATTGGATCGAAAAATTGTCTTCAAATTAAATTATATTTCTATTCGGAATAGAAATTTGGTTCATTTAGGAATCAATGAGTTTAATCCAATTTAATTTTTTCAACGAGTTGGAAATATTGTTGGGATCCGTTTCCGGAACCCAACTATCTTGTGAATATCAGAAGACTTGAGCGTATCTGTACAACATCATACATCTTTAATACAATACTTACAACTAAATATCATCATTCATATTTCATTACCCTCAAACAAAAGCGGTCTTACAAGCCACAATACATCATAATCCGAAAATCTCAGAATACAAAAGTTACAAGAACTACAAATTCTCAAAAATGCAATTAAACCCTCCTGGTTACAAGATCTAGCTTACAAATACAAAAATAACAAATCTGAAGAATTTCCTTTAGGCTCTTGCTCGCTTGACTTCTTAACTCGCTTGACTTCTTAACTATAACTTGAGGAGGGGACAGAGAGGGGGTGAGCTTGAATGCTCGTGGGTAATAGTTTATAATAAATGAAAGATAAGAAAAGCTTTTGAAATCATTTCTTTCTTGTCATATAAAATTTTTTAGCAATGAGTTTAAAAGAAAAGAACACATGTTTTTCAAAATTTCTTGTCTTGTCAAGAAATCAAAATCGCAATAAACACAATTTATGCCTTTTACAATTTATTCGCAAGTCATGAATGCATCAAAGTTGATCAAGCATATCATGAGCATATAAACACATCAGAATGGTTTGGAAGATCCATAAACATAACGAACTAGCACATTTCCCACAAATGATCCTGTGTAGTCGTGAATAGAACGTACTACTCAATCCCATATAATGGTCTTGAGTAGCCGTGAACTTATGGGAGTCTATGAAGGAGCTTCATGCCACTAGCGAGCAGGCGGGAGAAGCCTTAGTCGAAGTGCACTTGACAACAAAATGGACCAAACCAAACCCACATAACATGTATTTGCCAAAAAATGGCACTTTTCTTGAAAACTTGCTTTTCACATGATTGACGTGTATTTTGAAAACTATTTTGAAAGCAGGATTTCATAATTATGCATCCTTTTCAAAAGACATCACTTAGATCGTGTAACGAACATGTAGCAGATTTCACAAATATGCATAAACAGTAATGCAGCATTAATGATGCAAATGAAAATCATAAACTTCTTCAATTTAAAGAAAACAGTAGTGGCTCATTCATTCTATTATAAACATGTACCCACCTGATTTCTTTGCTTATAGGCTTGCTCAGAAAGTCTCTTCTCTTTGCAAACAACCTGAAGTATCTAAGGCTCTTTCCTGTTGTATCTTTAATGTGTACTCCAAAAGTTGATCTAACTGAAATAGGTCTCCTTGATCTCTTTGGCGGTTCTTCACCAAATGAAGAGATCCTTGGCTCAATGGAAGCTCTTCTTTTCCTCTACCTTTTTCTCTTCTTGAACAGCCTTAAAATCTCTCTTATAGGCTAAGGAAATTGAAACCCTAACTCAACTCTCTTCTTTCTCTCATTCTCTTCTTTTCTTATCCATGCATCTAGCTTCTC
>JANVCQ010000003.1:16695474-16709508 GCA_025531925.1 Erythroxylum plowmanianum | reverse complement strand
GAAATAAATCTCTAAATAAATAATATATAATAACTTTCTTAATTAAATTTAAAAGTTTTTTATTTAATTTTGAAAGTGGTTTCGTTTTAAGTTTAGAAAAAAGTTTTCTAATTAAGGGAAAATAATTTCTAATTAGATTAGAAATAGTTTTCTAATTGGATTAGAATGTGTTACTTATATAATTTTGAAAGGAAGTTTTTCTAAATTATAATAAGTAAGAAGTACAATTTATTGAAAATTGCTTTCAATTAAATTTTGTCAAAGGAGTCAAGAGAATTGGAAATAGTTTTCAATTGGATTTGAAAATTGTTTTCAAATCAAATCAAATTTCTATTTGGAAGAATTTAATCTATTTATGAATCAATAATTTTAATCTAATTTAAGATTTCTAAGGAGTTGGAAATGTTATTTTATATTATGAAGATCAATAACTTGAACCAAACGAAGCTTGAATTTTTATGCATATAATTTGATTATGAATGCATAAGTTGCATACTTTATTTATATTGTTGATATATATATTAGATACATGATAAATTGTATGTTTTATATGTGTGATATTTTACATGCAATGTGTGTTTGTTGAGCAAACTCAAGGCCGCTTTAATCTGCACGTGTTTAGTCTTATGATAATGAGTTCTACTTAACTAAATTTGTGCGATTTGGATGAGCAAATTCATGATCACATGAATTTAGAGGCAGGGTTAAGAATAACATATATGATATGTTTTGGCAAGAGTTGTCACATAACAGATCTTGAAGTCATATGAGATGTGATTGATAAAGTTATTTTTTTTTACCTAATTTAAGTTTAGTTGGTTTGTTGAGCAAACTCAGAATCAACTATATTTAGATGGGATCCTAGCCCACTAGAAAGATTAGGGTAATCTTTCCGAATAGTAGTGAGGGCTATTATTTCGAATAAAATAGTGGGAGTAACCAAATGCATGATTAAAATCCTAATCTTATTTGGTAGTCACGGCATATAATTGATTACTTGCTTTCTTATATTTATATTTTGTTCTTAGTGGAATCTACCTTATTTAGTATAGGTGATACTAAGTTAGTGAACCTAAGTTCTTGGAGGTAGGATATGTTTGAGAAAAGTTCTCAAAAGTTATATAGAAAATTGTGTGTTCATTATGCAATTTTGCTATAATCCCCATTGAGGATATGACGACAAAGTTGTAGAGATATGTCAAAATCATATAGTTGACAAAATATATTGACATTTTGAGTTGACTAATGTCTCGTAAACTTTGACGATAACATGAAAGATGTATGTCAACACCATGATAGCAAAATGCAAGGGGTTGCATGGAGTAGGGCTAAAAGGTATAGTACCTTGTTGAAATTGTTCCACTTAATTTAGCCTACTAAAAGCATAATTGTGGACTACAATTACATGCTTTGTTATAGAATGATAATAGCTATCATTAGAAGAAAATGATTGCATGATTTTCTTGCCTATATGTGATATGATAGAGATCATATGTATTTCTAATTCATGTTTATGAGTATTTAATACTGAATTTAGATTCAACATTATCGTAATGTTCAAAGCATGATAAGAAATAGATTGTTAAGTAAAAATAGTTGATCCAAGTTTATGCAAATAATTTGTATATGTATTGGATCAAAGGAGATTTATGCTTAACATAAATGGCAAGAATAAAAATTTGGATAACCGAGACAATCCTTTTATGTTATGCTGGTTTAATCAATATAATAAGAATCATAAAGTTACATTCTAGGATATATGTATCCTTCTGATTATGAATCGTATGGAACTTGTGAAATTTGTAGAGTTGAAGAATAACCAAATCAACCTTTGGTGAAAGGATGATGGTGGTATTGAATTGTTAAATCTTATACATGTGATATCTTGGATGGAATAACAATTCATAAAAGGAT
Organism: Erythroxylum plowmanianum; assembly: GCA_025531925.1. Taxonomy (NCBI): domain Eukaryota; kingdom Viridiplantae; phylum Streptophyta; class Magnoliopsida; order Malpighiales; family Erythroxylaceae; genus Erythroxylum; species Erythroxylum plowmanianum. The sequence goes on along the minus strand of JANVCQ010000003.1, from coordinate 16,707,594 downwards.
AATATTATATTTTATTATATTACTAATGACTTTATGTGATATAGTCACATGTATTCAATGAAATAATGATTTAAAAATTTGAAAAAGCTCAAGTTGTTTAAATCTAATTAGAAATAAAGCATTGAGAATGCTAAAGCACTTCAATGAGATCATAGTGGTAAGTTTGAAATTTTCGGTTATCTATAGGGAATGAGATTCTTTAATGAATTCCTTCATAACAAAATTCATAAGTGTATGGATTTATGTAAGGAGCATCATACAAAATGAGATATTGTATGATGTAACAATATTTCTTTTATAGCAATGCCTAGTATAATGGCTTACCTTTATAGTTCCAATTGAATCAATTAGTAAGATTTCATATTAGATATGAAACGTTAAGTCTTTAAAAGACTTAAAGTTAATGATTTAAAGATGTGACGCTTAGTTGAAACATATATATAATCCATTAAATTTAGAACTAAATTAGATAATAAAAGGTTATGAGATATCCAAAGATTGGATATAATCTTACATATTCATTGAACAAATTATTTGATTCAATGTATACTTATAGGAGAATGGTTGGGAGTAAGAAGGAATTTGAAAGGTTCAAATCTCATAACATCCCATCTAATTGGAACTAATGCTTTTAATGATACATTTGATGTATAGTTAAAAGGCAACAAGACATTGAAATATTTACTTTCACGATGAATTCAAAGAGTTTGTTTTGGAGATGATTATGAATTTATCACGTCTACAAGAAGGTAAGTGGGAGTATAGTTGTCCTCTTCAGTGAGATTATATGGAGACATATTATTCACAGAGAAAAAAAGTTCTAACTTTCAGTTGTCGAACACATAATTTTCAAGAATAACTCTTGTTGGATATGAAAAGGTAATAACTTAATTCTGGGAATTAGATCTATATAGATAGATTGGACATTGTTAATTTTTTCTAAGTCCAAGTGCATAAATAATCTACTAAAGAGGTTTATTATTTAAGATATCAGATACTTGGGAAGTATTAAAGATATTCATTAGTCTGTGTGCGAGTTGATATTTGAGTTCTAGATAATAAGGATATAACTTTAGAAGTAAATCCTAATTAAGGTTTGTTTACTTCGAACAATATCATTTAGGAGTGGAAAAGTTCCAATGTAGCAATTGGTTGCTAATTAAGCCATAACACATTTTTTTAGTGGAAATGATTAATTAGATCAACAAGTTCTTTAGTGAATTTGATATAGTTTCTTTGCATTGTTCATGACAGTAATGTACTGTAGAACATTAGAGCCATTGGGTATCCATAAGGAGCTAATGTCTCATCGAAGATCTAAGAGTGTGTTTAGGCAAATTTTCTTAATTATGATGATAATTAAAATGAGAGTTGTAAGATTTTATCAAGTGCTCACCATAGAGAATCTTGTAGAATTCTCTCATTAAGCTATTACGTCGATAGTAGAATAATTGTCATATAGTGATATGGTATGAGATACTTAAATGATTGGCTTAGTGCAAGTGGGAGATTGTTGATTTATGCCCTATAGCCAATTACTTTGATTGTAATTTAGTGATAAATTATTTAAAGGCATTCTTTATCTTGTACATGTTTAAATATATACGATAAAGTCTCTGGGATAATTGTATATTGCCAATGAAATTATAATGAGATTATAATTATGAGATTCATATTGCATTTATGTATAATTCCTAAATGTTCCTATTCATTGTTCTATTAAGATTAGACATTAATAGAACTTAAAAAGACTAGCACACGTTTTGTTTTTCATTATGAAGGAAGTAGTCGATCTCATAGGCTAAAGTATAAAGATACTTAAACAAACGTGTGAGTGCTTGCTAGAGAACAAATTCACTGAATAGACCTAATATAAGAAATCTATTTGGAACATTAGTTGTATGTCTATGGAATTCTCATTGTGATGATTGTATAAGTGATCCTTTGACTTAAGGTCATCAAAGTTATCTTGTATGGGAATTGTTATGTTTTCATACTACTTATGATCTACTTAATCATAGGTCGTTTAATCAATAGTCACTGGATGTAGCATGAACTATATGGAGATAGTTGAATAATCAAGATAGGATTCATCACCCTAAAGTAATTAGGAGAATCTTTCATTGTTCTTGATTAGTATTGACTAGGGAAATCCTTGGCCAAGGTAAAATGATGCTTTGAAATAGTTTACAAATGTCATTAATTGAATCAATAGATAATGGAAGAGAACTAATAGGATTAGACTCAAAATAGAGTAGACATTAATTCTATGCTCTATGTCTAATCGGAATATTGTATGATAAAAGGAGTTTTAATCTATCTAATTTTAATTATGAATTAAAATTAGAATTTATAATCACTGCCAACATATTTGGGAATCTAATAGGTCTCACATATAGAATAGGTTGAAGAGAGCAAAGTTTACTTAATCAAATTGGACTTAATTGTAAAGTTTGAGAAACTTTATGATTAAATATGAGATATTTAATAAATAAGAATCAATATGAGACATTGAATCTTATATAGGCATAACTGGTATTTAATGAAAATTATTTGTAATTCTAATTAAAGTTTAACTGAAATTAGAATTTAATTTTAATTAAATTACTAAAATGTCTAAAGCTTATTATAAATAGGCTTAAGCTTTATGGAGCTTGTACTTCTTGCTTAACCCTCTCTGTAAAAGTTACAGAGTTCTTTCAACTCATTCTGTGGATAATGTTAGAGGTCGGATACTTGTATGACTACGGTGGTTAAGATGAATCAGTTTTAGAAACGGTTCGAGGGATATAACAAGATAAATATCAAGCTTCGGAATAAGGTATGAATTAAGTTTTCGCTTTATTATGATTCATGTTAATCATTTTATAGAATTAAATAGATTTTGGTTTTTGGGAAATCAAAAGTTACGAAAAAGTTTTGTGATTATTCTACTACGGTCCAGATCAGATCCCAACCCGATTTCCCAATATCAGATCCCACTTATCAACGAGACTTTCACTAAATTGTTGTTTAACTAACAAATATTTTTGTTTAACTAAAAGGATCAATAAATTAATTTAAATTTCATACTGTATGGATGATTAAAAAACCATTTTTAATTTATCTTCTTAAAATGTCATTTTTATGTTTGATGATTATTATGAATTTTATTAGGTTATTTAACTATTTAATGCTATATAACATTTATTGCCTTTACATTTCTATATAAAGTGAAAACTTGCATTTACTAGAGATGTCAATGGGTCGGGTAGGCCTTGGGCTGCTCTTGGCCTAACCTGACCTGACTCCAACCACGGGTCATAACCAATATAGGTGGGCTTGTGACCCGATGGCCATAGGCAGGTCAGGCCAACCTGACCCACCATATTTTTTAAAAGAAAAAAATCAAAAATGACGTCGCTTGAAGTAAAGACTCATGGCTTGCCCGACCTTGGCCCATAGCCCACTCATGGCTCGAGCCAAAATCAAACCAAGCTGGGCCCTTTTTGACATCCCTAGCATTTACCTTATGTGTAATTTTGTTCATGAAAGATTATTATAGTTATAGGGAAAACAAAAGGATGATGAAAATGTTAATGTAATTCAACACACATTAGAGGACTTTTTAATTAAAATTTAAGCAGTTTTCATAGTAAAAATTTATTCTTTTCATTAATTTTAGGGTTCATTACAAAAAACCCAAAATTTTGTCAAATTTTCAATTATAGCCTAAACTTTGAAAAGTAGCTATAAAATGTCCAAACTTTCAATTTTTTAAATTCTAACCCAGACTTTAAAAAATGGTAATAAAATGCTCAAACTTTCAATTTCTTCAATTCTAGCCCAACACGATCTGTTGTCTCCCGATGCCCTTTGCCCTCAGCCCCTGGTTTTTTGTTTGTTCTTCTGACGCCTCAAATTACTCTCGCATTATAGCATACTACATAAGTAAGGTCTTCGTTTTGGTTCATTCTCTTGATACCCTTAGTGTGAGGGCGTCAGGATTGCATAATATGAAAATTGAAGGGTGAGGACATTGAGAGAAAAATTGAAAACGAAGGGAAATACTAAAATCAAAGCGTAAGGTGATCAAAGTTACATAATCTGATTTAGATTATTTTTAAATAACGACGTTGTTTTAATTATGTGATTAAATGATGTTATTTCATTGATCTTAATTTATTGTGTTAATTTTGACTGACATGTATTAATATTTAAGGTTTCTGAAAAACATCGTAAGTCACGTAAATAAACTTAACGGAAACACTATCGTCGAGCTAGAATTGAAAAAAATTAAAAGTTTGAACATTTTATTGCTAATTTTGAAGTTCGAGCTAGAATTGAAAATTTTGAAAATTGGGTTTATTATTACTTTTTAAAATTTGGGTTTTAATTGAAAATTGACGAAAGTTTGAGTTTTGTTATAATTAATCCTTAATTTTAATATACTTTAATTGAAACATAAGGATACTATCCAGGATTTTGGAACTAATAGGGATACATTATGTAAGAAATGGATAATCTTACATGCATTTAATTTACTCCATTAATTACTAGAAAATTTTTATCGTTCGATAAATGATAGATCAAGTAAAAAATCTTGCAAGGTCATACTTTGAATTTATCTGAGTAACTTGAAGTGAAATATCTATCTATATTAGATTAATTCCATCTTTACAACCATTTAATGTAATTCAATACTTACGAAATAAGTTGAAAAGTATACTTAACTTGATTTACATTCATGACTGCTCAAGCACAAAGTTTGTCGCAAAACTAATGTTATAACAAACAAACAAAGCAAGAACTTTTTGAGGTTACTTTTAAACTTCAAGATTAGTCAAACCCTGGGCATTAAGAGCACGAATAATCTGGGTAAATATCTAGGAGTATCTTTGATAAATGAGCGTACCATATGTCACGCCTACCAATATATTCTAGATAATGCCCAAAAGAAACTAACAGGGTGGCGTGCCAGGCAATTGTCGCTAGCGGGATGAGTCACCTTAACCAAGTCCGTGATATCGACCCTCCCTATCTACACGATGCAAACTATGAGACTGCCAAGGCAACTCTGTGATGACTTGGAGAAAATCATGCGCAATTTTATCTAAGGCTCTAATGGAGGGCAGAGGAAAGTGCACCTAGTGAACTAGGAGACAGTCTATCAGCCCAAAAAGACGGGAGGCTTAGGCTTTAAGCGTATAAGGTCTTCCAACGATGCTCTTCTAACAAAGTTGGGCTGAGCTTTGATTACCCAATCCTCAGCCTTATGGATCAGGATAGTTAGGGTTAAATACCGTATGGAGACGCACCATGTCCCTTATACACTAAATAGGTGCGGAACTCCATGTTTTTGGAAAGGACTTTCAGCAACTTGGCTTAGGTGCATTTCCTTCTGGCTAGATAATTGGGCAAAGGATTGGGGCCCTCTCATCTTTGTGGCGACATCTCCAATACCTGATAATGTACTCTATGCTAAAGCAGTGGATTTGATAAATGAAGCGGGCAACTGGCAGTGGGATTTGTTCCAACAATACCTCCTTGCCTCAGTATGTATGGATATCGTAGAAATAACCCCTATTGTAGAATGAGCAGTGGAGGATACCATGAGCTGGGGTCAAACTGAGAATGGTAGATTCATAGTGACGTCAGCTTACGACCTCATTGAGGGGAGCAACACGGATGCTAATGTTAGCCTCTAGGATCCAATTTGAAAATGGGCGGGGCCCCAGCGATCAGGACTTTCCTCTAGTTGGTGAGCAAGGAAAAGCTCCTGACCAACCAACAAAGAGTGACACGTCACATTGCAATGAATAGCAGTTGTCACATATGTGGACAAGAAGAATCCACAATACATGTCATTCGTGACTGCCCGCGACTATAAGCTTTTTGGAGAAATTTTCCCTCGGGGGTGGTTGATACGACCTTCTTTCAACAAGATGTGGAAATATGGGTGGAATCAAACCTTATAAAACACATCTGGGTGATGCAAGGGGAATGGGCTACAATTTTTGGAGTCGCCTGTTGGATGCTATGATATTGACGTAACAAAAGTCTCTTTGAAGCTAACTTTGTTTGGCCGGAAGAAGGTAAGAGAGCAGTTATGGAGTATGTGGAGTGGATAGTGAGGGTAAGGGCGGTGGAAAACTACGTGTTTCCAACATAGTGTTTACCAGTGGGAAGTCTAGTTGAGTGGAACAAACCGCCAAAAAATTGGGTCAAAATAAATACGGATGGCGCGGTTAATCAAGGTCGTCCATCGCTACCGCTGGTGGTTTAATTCGAGACAGGAATGAACAGTGGTGCGGTGGATTTATTCAACACATTGGACGAGGATCGTCACTGACTGCCGAGTTTTGGGGAATCCACTTGGGCTTAACCTTGGCTTGGTCGCTAGGGTACCATTGAATCATTATAGAAGTGGATTATCTAGAAGTCATTAATATCCTATCCTCTTCCAGTACAAATTTTTCTGAAAATACTTTTTTGCTGACAGGTACCCGTGGGTTCATCCAACGAGATTAGGAGGTGCAAGTGCAACACGTGTATTGAGAAGAGAACCAGTGCGTAGATAACCTGGCCGCCCTCGCAGACTGAGCTAGCCTAGGCATACATTACCATCAGGAGCTACCACTGTCTGTAGTGGAGCTCATCTAACAGGACAAGCAAGGAGCTTTGTACCGCAAAGTAGTGCAATAGTTAGACTTTTTTGGTTTGAATTTTCCTTTGTAAAAAAAAAAAGATTGGAACACAGATGATTGGATTTTGAAATCATTAGGAATCAAGATTGATGTTTGGCATTTTATTAATGGACAAAAAGTTTGGGTAGTCACTTATCGCCTATCTTATTTTTCTGAATTTCTTTACTTGGCTGGCTTGATAAGCGTATTCTATTGCTGACTGAAATGAAATTTATACTTCTGTTTTTTAATGATGGGAAACATGTATTGGATATTCTTTGTGTGAATTCAAATGTAACGTAAATTCCTACCACTAATGCGAATCTTTAGGAATGCCCCACTACTTAGTTAAGCATTCTCTCGTCTCTGTCTCGTTTTGTTCTACCTCCTAGTTAAGACCTCTATCTTAATGGACCCTATCTTGTAGTTTCTAAGGTCACTTAAAATTATAACCACCTTACTCTTCATTAGCCGACACATATAGTCGGCAATGACATAATACCCAATCCAATTACTGTTGGTTGGATTAAAGTGCTACGTTGCAGCTAAATGGTCTAGTAGTAAATGCTACTCAACTCTTCGAAACCTCACTGTTCCAGTAACGTACCTTACACTACTCAAGTTTTTGTGCCAATAGCTTCCTTTTCTTTCTTAGTGACCTAAGTTCCAGGTTCAAAAAGAAAAACTTTTTATTGAATACCCCTATTTAACTCAATTGATTTAAATTTCATATTATGTGTACAATTAGAAAAATAATCATTTTTAAATTTATCATCTTAGATAGTCATTTCTTTTATGTTTAATGACATTTATATTAGGTATATCGTATAGACAAATTAAAGATAGTAAATAGGTTTATCGAATTCAATATACAGTGTAGAGTGTTTAATTAAGATATTCAAACATTTTTAAGAAAAGTTTTTCTAATTTTAATATATTTTAATTGAATATACGCTGTTAGCATGAAGTGATAGGAGTAAATTATGAAGAAAAAAGTATAATCTTACAAAAAAAAAAAAAACATCTAATTTTTCGTTAATTTTTTTATGTACTGATAGCATGGAACTTGGGCTTGCTGCTATTAGAATTAAAAGTGGCGACATAAGCAACCCCACCCCAACTGTGTAACAACCACCGCCTCACTCATATCACATCAGTGATCGATCTTTCTAGTCTTGAACTTTAACTCATTCGTAATTACATTCTGATTTCCTACGTATTGTGTGCTAATGACACGTTGAGTCTCCACTTTCTTTTTCATGTTGCACCGGCAATTTCAACTCCATGAATGATGGATTTAGTGGAAACTTTTCTTTTTATACATGTACAGAGAACAAGAATTAAGATGGGGAAAACACCCTAAATTACATATGTTCAAGGCATTTTTGACTTTTTTTGTGAAGGTGATATAGCTTATAAGATGAATGGAGCTCGACAAAAGTTAGATTCCATGTAAATAAGGTCCCGTCAAGTTAGAAGATTGTCTTTTCAACTTGCATCTTTTTCTGAAAAAGCGGAACAGGCGAATATTACCGTCATTGTATCTCCTGGATCAATTTGCAAAGCAAACTCAAGAGTGCTTCTCTCTCCTTTTAAATGACACCTTAGACGTGCTACATACAAGGAATAGAGCTACCCATATTAATCTGTTCCAGAGTATTTATCTATATAATAAAGGAGACCTATAAAAAATAAATATATGAATTAATACTCATAAAATAAGATAAGAATAAAATAATGAGAACAAATGAGTTATATGTCAAACGCCACCACTTTTTCTTGTATCAAGAGGTCAAAAGCACGATTTGAAGAGTGTGTTGAGAATCGTGGTTCAAATTAATGGAGTGAAAAGAGGCATCAAGAGCAAAAGAAGAATGGATTTCTTTTGCTTTCTCTTCCGAAAAGCACGAGTCTTGGAGTTTTTCATCTACACCAACAGTACAAGGGTAAACGGATGCCTAATATAATTAGTTGTATATTTTACAGTACAGAAGTTACGGCGTAATCTTATTAGTTGTACATAAATATGGAAACAATTATCCCATAAACACCAATAACCACCTTTTTATACCAACTATGAACACAGTTCTATCAAATGAAAAATTATTTACTAGGACTAGAATACCTTAACCACATGTTTATGTTGTATCCTTACCTACTTAAGAAATCCCAAGTAGTTTAAATATCACTAATGAAAATTATACACAACTTTTTAAAAAATTGTGGGATTTATTAATAAAAGGGTTATTTATATCAAACGTTGTGACCTTTTAACAATTTATTAAATATATCTCAACCTTTATTTTGAAACATTATAACTTTTTTAAAGAATAGGCATTTAATGATAGAAGATATATCCAAATGAAATTTGGAGACACCTCAGAAAATTTATGGACATTTGAAGATGTTATCTTTTTTTTTTTAATTTTTGGTCATTACAATATTATAAAAGTATTTCTTCATCATATATTTTACAAATTTTTGTTCAACATGCATTGAATTATTCTTAGAATTTGTAAAAAATTTCACTTTAAGATTATAGTTATTGATTTTTTATAAAGTAAGAAACCAATTGTAACATACCATTCTTATGGGAGGGTTAAAATGGTAAATGTGAGTGATTAATGAGAGAGTTAGAAATGTATTTCCATGTTCATGCATATTATGTCATGCACATGCAAATGAATAGTGAAGTGTGACACATAAAAATGATTGTACATGTATTCATGAATAATTCCAGGTATAATTGGATTAAATTGTGATTTTTAGGTGTTTTGAGAATTTTGAAATTGTTTGTATTGAAAATTCTACTAGGTAGTAAGAATATTGTATTTGTGAATTTTTGGTGAATTTAGGCATAAATTTTGAAAAAAAAATTATAGAAAATAGAAAAAGGACATCAAATGAAGAGTTGAGATAGTTGGATTGTAAAGATGAGAGTTTAAGGGAGTTAGTTTCAAAAAAACTAAGTTAGAGCTTAGATATGAGGAAAGTGACAAGTGTCACTTTGACTTGGTACTTTGCTAGAAGTAGGTTACTGCTTTTTGAGGGTTGAAAAAGTTAAGTTATATGTCTAAGTTTATTCTTCATTAGGATCATCTTCAATTTTCTTCCCATACACAGAGTTTTTCATCAAACCCCTTCTAAGAAATTTCTCTGTTTTTCCTTTTCTACTCCAAACTCACTTTGTTAATTGTGTCTTCTACCCTAAGAAAAACCAGAAACTGGTCATTGTACTCAGTGAACTACATAAATTTCATGGAGTTCAGGGCTTGAAAATTTTGAAGTTTTCAAAAAGTAAGTAGTGAATAAATCCTTTAGAGTTGGGGATTTATGAAAGAAAGTTGATGAGTTACTATCATCTGCATGAAAATGACATTTAAGTGTATATTCATAAATACTGTGTGGTTGGGAGGAAAAAATTTGGATATAGTGTTATTTTTAGTTTTTGAAAGGTTATTAGTGATTAGGTGATGAAAAAGTGATGTTGGAGTTGAAATAGCAATAACTTGATCTGAAATTTCAGTGAAACTTCTGTACCAATCTAGATAGATTCATCAAAATGGCCTTCATGAAAGTTATAAAGCTTCCTTTTATCTTTCCAACAGTATATAGTATTAAAACTTGGACATCTGAACTGAAAGGCAGGGTCCTTGTAAGGGAAGATGTTCAAAAGCGAAGTTGTTTCTTCTGTCTTTTGCTTCTTCTGTGATGACGTCATCTCCTTCTGTGTTTTGTTCCTTCTGAGTTTTGCTTTTTCTTAGTTTTGTTCCTTCTGTGTTTTGTTCCTTCTGAGTTTCGCTTCTTCTTTGTTTTGTTCCTTCTGTGTTTTGTTCCTTTTGAGTTTCGCTTCTTCTTAGATTCTTCTGTGTTTTGCTGCGTCTTCTTCTGTGTTTTGCTGACGTGTCTTCTTCTGTGTTTTACTCCTTTTGGGTTTGATTGTTTTATGTTTTGCTGACTCGTCTTTTTCTGTGTTTTGCTGACGCGTCTTCTTTTGTGTTTTGTTGACATGTCTTCTTCTGTGTTTTGTTGACACGTCTTCTTCTGTGTTTTGCTCCTTCTAAGTTTTGATTCTTCTGTGTTTTGTTGACGTGTCTTCTTCTGTGTTTTGCTGACACATCTTCTTCTGTGTTTTGTTGACGTGCCTTCTTCTGTGTTTTGCTCTTTCTGGGTTTTGATTCTTCTGTGTTTTGCTGACGCGTCTTCTTCTGTGTTTTGCTGACGTGTTTTCTTCTGTGTTTTACTTCTTTTATCTTTTTGCTTTTTCTAAGTTTTACTTCTTCTATCTTTTCGCTTCTTCTGTCTTTTTTCTCCTAACCATAACTTCTTCGCTAGACACCCAAATGAATTAATTTTTGAACCATTGGACTCGTAAAACATTGGCCTTCATCTCTACCAAAAATTCATAGCCATCTAAAATGAATTGAGAAAGATTGAGCGAGAAACGAGGAACGGGTACAGTGAGTGTGCTCGTAAATTTTATGAACTAGGGTTTTTTCACTGAACATATTTCAGTGTTTTGATTATGTCTAGATTTCTAGGATTCCAAATGAGTAATGAATTGTGGTTTTGATGGTTTTAGTGAGACATAAACTTAAGTATGAATCATACTTAGATGAGTTTTGATATGAGACCGATTTTGGGATTGAAATTGATGGGAAATACCCGAGATTTTTATGAACATGCATTGTACATAAATTAATTCATACATGTGCATCATTGGATACTTATGATTGAAGAAATTGTGATATTGTGTATATTATTTGTTATAGAGGAGCAACTGGAACGTCAACCTCCAGACATTGCCGGATCTTCCAGGCATTAGTTTTGAGAGAAACTTGTGAGTAACCTAGATGTTTTCTCTCAATTATTGTTTGTTCATAATTATGTTTTGAATAATGAATGAATGAGATTTGATTGTGGATTCCAGACAGAAGGTCCGATGACTATGAAATGTAGATTGTGATATTGAAGTGCGACTTGAATGTGAATGTGAAGACCTAAATGCTTATAATGTGATTGATTGTGGTATATGCATTCCATTCATGAAGGCATGAAATATAATGGGAGTTGTGACTAGAGTGGCCAACCATTAGAGCTTAAAGCTTAATGTGTGGAAATGAGCCTCGAGCTCAAAAATGTTTCAGAGCCTTAGGCTCAACGTGTAATGAGCCCTATATCCTCTTTAGATAATTGACAGTTATTAATAAGCCCAGTATCCAAAATGGATACGGGACAGTTCAGGCACTTGGTCACAATAATGTAACAATTGGAAAGGAGTCTCATGATCATTTCATATGCATTTGGTTATGTATGTTTGATTATTTTACATGCATAATTTGCTTCTGCTTAAGTGGAAATGTGATACGTATGGAAAATGCAAAGTGTGATATAATTAATTATGTGAATTGATGTGTTGCATGAATTGAGTGAACCATCGATGATGGTTACCTCA
>JANVCQ010000003.1:16649582-16685709 GCA_025531925.1 Erythroxylum plowmanianum | reverse complement strand
CATATTGTGGTTTAAATTATTGCGATGCCATATGGATTATTAGTGAAATTTTACTGGTAGAGCACCTTTATCGTGGGTTACGTGTCGGAGCGACCCTCGGGCGTCCCGATATGTACCCTACGATGAGGGGGCGCTACATAAAAGTTACTATACTTTTGGCTTTCTTCCTTGGACTTGTGGCCGTTTTTCACTATATATGATTTGATATTGTTGGAATACTTACTTTTAACTATGGTGATTTGCCGAGCAAAAGATACGAGAAATATTTGCCTGGTGTAGATATCTTTGTCTGCACCGCAGACTCGATGATGGAGCCGCCAATCATGGTGGTTAACACGGTGTTGTCAGTGATGGCTTATGATTACCCTCTAGAGAAGTTAAATGTTTACTTATCTGATGACGAAGGCTCAGACTTAACATTTTACACAATGTTGGAAGTATCAAAATTCTTAAAATATTGGTTACCCTTTTGCAAGAAGTTTAATGTCAAGCCAAGATCCCCAGAGGCCTATTTTCGTTCTGTTGTTGAGCCACTGGACGAGCCTGACAATAAGGTCAAGGACTGGCTTTTCATCAAGGTGCGTAACTGAATATACTTACTTACCATTGGCTTATATTTGCTAGTGCACAAAAAATGTGGGAACTCGAAATAGCAAGCACTTCTTGTAAAGTCAAGAAGGTAAAATGGTGTTCATCTATATACTAAGCATGAACCACTGTTAAAAAAACATTGATTTTTGTGTTGTTATGTTAATCACACAAGTATATGTGGAAGTAACCTTGTTGAAAAGTGCTAGGAATAGTTTGAAACTAAAAATTACTTGCCTTTTGTTATTGATCCAAAATTCTGTTAATTCCTCAAAGGGTACCATTCTAGATCTAGTTTCAAGTTTAAATGTAAGTGAACCCCATTTACCTTCTCCTTTCTTTTATGATGCTAATGTAATTAAAGAATGATGGAGGAGTTAATTTTATATGGTTGCAAGAGTTTTCTGGTTGTTCTTACGGTGTTTTTCTATTCTGGACAATCCAAAAAGAAGTGACAGAGAGTATTAGGAAAGATTTAGGCAAGAGTCATCATCTGATGGTTTCTTCTTTGGTTATTTGGTTAGTTACTTAAGCATTTGCCTCTAGTTGTTTAATTTCCACAACCGGAGTGGAACACATTGTTTATTATACCCCATCCCAGAAAGTTTTATGTCAACCTTTTGTTGCTGATGCAATAGAAAATCAGGTACTTAAATTAGTGGACTTTTATTATCTGCTTTTAGTTTCATGGCAATGCAGAGCCAAAGGGACCCATTTACTTTTGTTGTTTCAATTTGTTTGAGATTCATATATCTTGCGTCCTAAGGTAAATGAGTATGAGATTCAATAATATGTTACAAAAATCCTTCAGTTATGTGTGTTCTTGGAGATCCTGCAAAATGATTCTACAGGATGCCAAGCTGCATAGACGCTTCTATCTGTAAAATTCTGAACGCTTAGTTGATATGTGCTTGATATTTGTTTCTTGCAGCTCAGCAGGGCATTGTTCAACCACCTTAAAGTTTACAAAGGCCCAGATCATCTGTATGAGGCCCAGAACCTATAACTTTCTTGGATTTAATGACACTGATATGATCAATAATGCATAACGATATTTTCATATTCTTATTCCTCTCTCCCTTAGCCTTAATAATTCGGCAATAAATAATTAAAATTAAACATTTTGCGTCCCCCCCCCCCCCCTTGTGCATTTAGCCCTGGCAATGATCACACTGATGCTTATCACAATACTCTTGATGTTTCTGATCATTAGTACCTTCTGGAAACAAAGCCTCCTGATAGCATTACTGTTTGTATTGAGTTTTGGATCAGTCGAGTTGGCCAACTAAGGGAGAAGGGTCTATTCTTAGGTTGAAGACAACTTTGGCAATACAGTTATATAGAATTGGATTTGTATGTCGTCGGGTCTTTTAATTAAATATTCTCTTTTTTTTAAAAAAAGAAAATATTCTACTTCTTGTTTTTTAAATTTATTTATTTACTTTTGCCCTTTTCCTTTGTTCTATTCTAAAATATATAAAAAATTGTATTTTAAAAAATAATTATTAAATTAAAAAATTATTAAATTAAAATAATTTTCGAAAAATGGAAAAAATAACAATGTTTAAAATTAATGACATACTAAAAAATTGAAGAATTATTAAATAAATAAAATTCATAAATAATATCGAATAGTTATTAAACAAATAAGATTTTAAAAAATTTGTTATTTAAAAATTATTAAATTTAAATTATTTTTGACAAATTAAAAATTAAAAATTAAAAATTTTACGGAAGACTTTCCACGACATTTTCAAAAATGTTGCGGAAGACTTTCCATGACGTTTTTTAGGAAACGTCACAGAAAATTTTTCGCGACTTTTTTTAGGAAACGTCGTAGAAAGTCAAAATGTAACTTTTCGTGATGTTTCGTGAAAATGTCACAAAAAGATCAATCTTTTTGTGACGTTTTTCAAAACGTCGCGAAATGTCAGTATTTTCTGTGACGTTTTACAAAAAACATCGCAGAAATCTGTTGCTTATACCATAGTGACATTTTTTAAAACATCACGGAATGTATTCTGCGACATTTTTTGAGATTCTGTGACAGTTTTAAAATGTTTCTAATTGTCCTATTTTCTTGTAGGGAGATTAAGGTGATGTTTTGACTTGCCCAATATCTCCCATAAAGTTTTAAGAACATTATCACATTATCACTTTTTTTCTTGATATGGATCACATCAAGATTATATTGGCGGTCACTATGGTTCTAATAAGGCAATTAAAAAAATATAGATCTTTTCCTCCAAGGATTATCTCTTGGTTTTTGTTATACTTATTTTCCTTCCTAAAATATTATGATACCTATTAATAAGCTCTAACACATCAAATCATGATAGAAGGAGATTCTCCCAACTCTATATCACCATTGAATGATCTCTTATTATGCCTCCAAGGATGGTTTCTATATAAGAATCTCTAATGAGTGACATAACAAGTTTTTTTTACTATGTTTTAAATATTAAGAAAAAGTTTCATAATTACAATTAGGGTATCTTAACTTTCTCTGTGTACTCTATCCAAACAACATTACATATCCTGGAAAGTTACTAATTGTACATAACAAGGCTACACTTAAATGAATGATTAGTTGGAGCATTAAATGTCTTTACTCGAAACTCCCACAACTTTACAAACTCTTTAGTTCATGGCTACAAAAAAATCAATATCTTTTCAAGGACAAGTCAGGTTAGGTATATTTGAAGACAATATCAAATTTTAAGATTTCAAACCTCTTTATGGTGTTAAATTATAGTTTACTTAAATTGTATGCCATTTATAATTAAAATTTTCACTCATTGTGTAAGAGGATTAAATCTATCATTGGCAAGAGCTAATATGGCATTACGAGGATCTCAAGAAAAATTAGGATATAATTAGTTGAAGTCTTTCCAAGCTTGGCCAGTAGTAGAATGCCTTAAATTACCATAGGTAGAATTCCCCTTATCAAGTCATTTCATAAATGTAGCTAATTCTGGAAACATGTAAAGATTTTGCAACCTTGATTTTAATAGAAGACATCTAAACACCTTTGCTAGAATGTGCCTTATATTTGAGGTTATACAGTGATCTTTGCTATTTTCATTCCTATAACTTTTCCACCTACATACACTACATACTTCACAACTGATTGCTTTCTCATCATTCCCCTAAAACAGAATACAATTATTAGGAAATAAATATGACTTTTTATAGCGAAGTCTTGAATCCTTTACAAGTTTCTTTGTTGCATTAGAAGATTCAAGAACCTTTATATTAGGAAATGTCCCTTTAATTATCCCCATGAGATTAGTATAAGCTGCATTACTAATTCTATGGGTAAACTTAAAAATATATAGTTAAGTGGTGAAGGAAAGTTCAGAAAAAATTTTACAACTAGGATATAAATCATATTTTCCTTCCTCTGCCAACATAAAAAACTTCATAGCACCAATGTTTAGAAAATTACTAGCTTCTGCACAACTATTGATACCTTCATCTATATCTCTAAAGGTTTCATGTGGTAATCCATCTATATTATCAAGTATAGACCTTCAGTCACATTTATTATTATCATCCATATCCATATTTCCTTTAATGATCCCTTATTAAATTCCCATCAGTCATATCTCGGAGCAAATCCATCAACAATCAAATGATTGTATACTATTTCTTCTATACCAAATAATTACAACACTTCTTACATAGATAAGGAATTTCAATCCCATTAGCCACCTTCGAAAAATCCTTTTCAAAAGAAGATCAAATACACTCATATATTCATTAGTATATCTAGGAAAAGTCATCCAATGTATCCCTTTTCTATAGGAAACTTATTGTTCATCGAAGTAACATATACAACATAGGTTATGTTAAGAACTAAAAAATTTTATTGTGACGTAATGAACCAATTTGAATTACTAGTAGATTGTCTTAGATAAATATACCTGAAGTATCCCAATAGCAATAAATCTTTTTTGGTTAACTTAAATTAGATGTAAATCCAGATAATTTACTAGTAATTTTGCAATCTGTAAAAAATATGCACAGCAAAATTATATGTTATTGCTATCATGAAACTAAGAGGTTGTGGGATTAAAATTTAAAATTTGAGAATATATAGCAATAGAAATTCTATAATTCACCTAATATATAAAATAAATAAATAATTAATTAAAGATTACTGTTGAAGATGAAAGTCATCCAATTGTGAATGTGAAATGTATCTAAAATATTATAAAATTCAATAAAAGCTAGATCGTGATTTTGAAAAGTGATTAAAATTAAATCATAGTAGGTTACAACAAATCTTATAGGCAATATGTTCGAACCTAAAAGTGCCCTTTTAATCTTAACAACCCAAGAAGCATATATAAATACATCTTCAAATTTTACCACAAACCTTTATTTTGCAATATCTTAATTTAGGATAGAAGGATGCAAACTAATTTGACCTTTCTTTGTGCTATATAGCCCTTACACTTGGAAGAGAAAGTAGAGTAAGTTGCATAATGTTTTGAATATTTACAATTGTAGTTCTTGTTTGCCCCCACCTTACCACAAACCAAAAGGGATTCTTCTCCTATTGTTATTACTAATAAGGGAAGATTCAACGTCACACTTTAGAGGTACCACAACATTGTAATTATAGCACAAGAAAGAAAACCTTTTTAGGATATATAACAAACATTGATGTAGACAACATAAATAAGGAGTCTTTCCCTATTCAGTGGAAAAAAATATATGCAAAACAAAAGAAAGTTATTAAAAAACATGAAACAAGAACAATGATAATTGTATAAAAAGACGTAGTTATTTTTTTAGGTAGCAAGTTTAAGTTGTGTTAATTCTATACTTGAGATATTAAGACAAATGTACACTATAGTCAAAGGAGACACCCTCCCTCTACTAAAAATAATAAAGGGATAATCGCCAATCACTTGATTGCTTCAATTTAAAATATTGTATTCTAGATTATACACTTAAATATGCCACTCATTAAATTAGAAAAAGCTAGAGCCAAATGATAATGCAAGCTCTCAAGATTAATCCAAAACTAGATACCGACTGATCTGTATGTTCATCAATTAGCAACTAATTTTTTTGACTATTAGGAACTGTGTTATATAAAGATTGAGTTTTAAGAATATGCTAGAACAAAATGCAATATGAAGATTGGATGTAATATCGATTTGGTCCTTTTAGATTCATTTGTTAGGATCCAAGATCTTATTATTTACTTGTTATGTTCAATAATTTGAACATTTAAAATAGTTAGAAATTTTTTGTTGTGTGAGAGCTTCTTCTTTTTTTTTGGTCGTAGTGGGTTCCTGTGCCTATCTACATCAAGTGCTTATTAAGGAGTGATAGACTTAATAATAAATCAAATACGATCAAAATAATATGAACAACACTGCTCGTATAAAGATAAACTAGTATATACAATCAAATAAAAGAACATGCATGTGACAAGCTCTAGAAGAATCAAATGCAAAAAATTGAATGTGAAATAAATTAATTCATTTTCGGATTGTTGCAGAATGTATACTCTGCAATAATTGACAATCAAATGCATGTGACGAAAAAATAATGTTGAGGAATCAAAACTCTACGGAAAATAATTATTGACTCCATAACCTAATCATGGTTATCTTCCTAATTTGGTAAGCTATTAAGGGAGTCCATGGAAAATCATTAGAAAGCCCAGTTAAAAATTTCATGGGTAGAAATACTTGATTAGAAAAATATATACATTAAAAGTAAAAATTGTCATAAGACATTGATTATACAATCCCTGTCTCATTTGATTTGGTTGCTGTAAATGTATGGAGCAATAATGGAATAACCTCCTAAATAAGCCTCTCAATTTTATTATGATGAATTACAAGGCTACAAGCATCACATAAACACTTCCGTTGTATATAAATAAAATATGCACATTGCTTCATGTCTTTATGATGAAACTTCGTTTCCATGGACAGGGAGAAAATTGCAGTGAATTCGCGATTGGAATGGGAGAGGACAAAATTGTCCGGGAAGTAAAGCACATGCAAAGTAGTGATAGAAGCGTAAACTTCAAGAAAAAGAGTATAAAACGGTGGAATGGGCAGTACTGCTGCTACTACTAGGGTTTTGTTTTGAGAGAGAAAAAGGTGAAAAGAAAAGGGCATAAAAAGCCTGTCGGCTGACTCTGAAGCAACATCGAAATTACCGCTACCGAAGCCAATTAAGTCACTGAGTTGGGCAGTTCCTTTCTCTTCTTTATGACCGATATTCCGTACTCTCAGTGTCCACATTCATAACATCACCTCACGTACGTCCCTCGCCCAGAACTCGCAAGAATAGACAGAAGTCTAACAGACTCTGGATGAATAAAGGATAAAGGAAACACTTATAGAAATAACTTAATGAAAATTATATATGGATACATTAACATACTCAGTATGAATATGAAACATAATCATCTGCCCTGGTGGGGGAGGTAAGGTGACTGAGGGTTGGAACTAACTAACACAGATGTCGTTTGCCACTACATCTCCTCGTGGGATGGATCTCAACAATACTGTAACATAAATTCTCTTTACTGTACATATTTTCACCGCAGGACCTATTCATGTCAGAGAAGAGTAAGTTTGATGGATTGAAGAAATAAGATGAAAAATTTAGGAATGATTGCAGAGTCTCGCCTTAACCTTTTTCCTTTATGAAGTTCAACAAGCTAAAATTACTAGAGGATTCTTTTACATATATAATAGAGATTATTGCGAATCAAATGTTATCATATAATCCTATACCTTAATAGGTATGATAAAATTTTATCAATAAATTATAAATAATTTATATTCAATTGCTTATATTTTTTTCTAGACAAGTAAATTGCACCATTGAATCTTGCGTCTTACATATTTTTCTCAAAAAAATTAAATGCACATAAAACATTTCATCACGAGAATTAATTCACAGCCTTGCCCTACGAGATCTAAGCTTTTGGAGTAACAAAGTTTCTTTTTTCATCCGTCTACCTAATTCTGTTGCCAACAAAAAACAAGGGGGGAAAAGTTAAGTTAATTTCGTGTGATTAATCACCGCCAACTAATGTACTTTTATGTCTGGTATTTCGTTTGTGCTACATTTCAAGATAATAAGCTCAATCAACCCTAGGCCAATTGTAGCTTGTTATTATGCCAATGCTGCATGTTACATGGCCTGTAGAATAGCCACATGCATGCTCTGAAAAAGGAATCATTGCACAATAAAGTGGTTGAATTTGTTTAAGCAACGTCCATCCACTTTCTAACTCAACCACATTTGTCCTCGAAGAAGTGGGAAATGGAATCTAAAAATTTTATTAGTAGTTCATAAAGTAAACTCGCCCAACAATAGAATGCTTACCATACAACTGCTACAATTTCCCGAGTACTATACTAAAAGAGAAGTAGGGATAAGTACAAAGTAACTTTTGGAAGAATATGATGCTTATATAACTACATTTTCCACATAGATAGGTCAATATATAGCGGATGAGAATTGAGAAAAACTTCCAGTGTAGGGGACTGTTTTTCACTGTAAGGCCCCTGTCATAGATGGACATATATAAGACTATGATCAACGAGGAGCTCCATGCTATCTCTAGCTTTACCTATTGACTATCAACTGAACTTTTCTACTCATGGAAAAGGATGGGGCTCAGCTTAACTGTTCCAATAGTATCACGCTAGCATCGTTAGTCGTTACCCTAGTCTTGTAACTCTACTTCCTTTCATCTATAACCTAAAACATTCTAGTTTAGCTGTTCAGTTACTTGATACCATTAACGGCTAACAGAAGTTGTGAAAGAGACTGATGATTGGAAATGAACGATACAATGTTCATTTCATGGGAAAGGGTCCAAGAACATTTGGGTGGTCATTGACAAAAGTTATTTCAGCCACAATATTACCCTAAAGTTTTCTCTTTCCGTTCTCAAGAGGGGATATACAGATGCAATTATTAAAAAGATAAGGTATCCCTAAGCAAAAGATATCAAAGGCAACAATAGCAGACAACTTTGGAAGCAATAACAAGAGTGCTGGCAATGATGCGTCGCCACAAGAAAACAAGTACACGGTACCTATCAAACGTTAGATAATCGTTGGCCTATTATCTCAACGGTGTGGGTAATTGTTCTACCAATGACGTATCTATCTAGTCAACATATAATCACCCCTCATATTTCACATTCGTGCTTAGATTTTGCAGTGGACATGTGGTCCATATCCGTAGTGGTGAAGTCTGGCAACAGAAACATTTACAGTCAAGTGACGCGGGTTCCCTATCTATCTACCCTCAAATCAAAGACTTTGTTAGCTGAAAATCAGGAGTTCTGACTTAATATATTACTATGCAATCTAATTACATTTTACGCTTCGGCGACAAAAGTGAGGAATGCGTTGAAGTGCATTAATTTGTTAATCAAGGTAATAAATGATCGAATTCTAACAAATATTACTAATTCTTTTCACCCTAGTGGCCGTGAATGAAACTAGATCTTTCAATAATGATGGATGCTTTATGCAAAGGGCTTGACTTTATAAACTAACCATTTGTACGTTTTACAATCTGCTCGTACGCATCTTCCTTCTGAACTGGTAAAAGGTGGGTTTTCCCGCTAAATGAGTACGAAATTGACAACTAATGCTTTTCATGAATAGTAGTCTCTCCCACATCCCCCCTATAAAACTGACATAAACACACAGATAGAAAGACAGTATTCGTTAACTGACGTTAAATAAGTAGTAAATCTAACTGGGTAAAGAAAGAAATGTGCACTACATTCTATCTTATCTGCCACGCATTCCCGGATGCACAATGTCTCCAAGTAGTCCCTCATCGGATGGATGACGCGGCGTGGCCTCTGACACCATACATGGTTCTGCACCAACTGGTGCCTGTTGCGCATTGGTAGGATGATGCGCTCTAGCTACCTGGCCTCTAGGATAAAAGAAATGCGACACTTGGGGAGCCAAGTGGCTGGCAAATGTAGCCTCATGATTAATGATTCCTCCCCGGGGAAAACCAACGCTATGATGGCAATGTTGCCCTTCATATGTAGTAATCACAACAGTAGGATCTTCGGACGATCGTTCAACCCTTTTTTTCACAGTGCACTTGCTATTTGTGCAGCGATAGTAGCTCCTGTAAATATGATACATACTTGAAGAATAGTTGTCTAAATGTTAAGTTTCTAAACAATTTCAGTATTTTTGCACCATAGATCAAAAAGAAGACTTACCCAAGTACGCCCATATGCCAAGTCCTTTACAACGAGTATAGAGCTTGAAGGGAACTAACAAATCTAATGACACACCATAAATCTCATTCGATTTGTTTAGAATGTCAAATTGAGTATAGTTCTGGAGCAGATGTTGGAGACATGGTGATAGTTGAGGACCATTTCCCTCGTAAATTTATACAGTTACATGTGACCAGCGCAAAGGTCAAAACATCAAGGAATTAATACCTTAAGAATGTAATTAGTAAACATCAAGGCAAAACCAACTCCAAACAATTATTCATAATCTAGCACTTAGGACTTTGGACTAAGAATTTGTCCTCATGAAACATCGTAGCAAGTTCTTAAATTGCAAATTGTAATTACAACAGTGATCGCAATATTGTAACTGTAGATTTTTTTTTATCTTTCCTGTATTTTGCAATTGTTAATAGTTGTAATTATACCGTATCAACTGCAAAATGGCTTAATAACTTGCCTCATAACCTACCTTTACTATGTATTCTAATAAGTATGTAGAGTGATGGAATGTAAAATTTAGACTTCCCAATTTGTCAAATAAAAAACGTAATAGTCACAAGTCTTATGATCTGTTTAAACATTTAAAATTCCATGTCAATCATTGATACAAACGAGAAATTCAAATTATGTAAATGAGTTTACCCGAAATTAAAGCTAAATTAAGGGAACGAGAAACATAATATTCGGACAGAGTAGACGTAGAATGATGTTAAAGAGTTAATCGTATACCTGGGAAATGGACTATTTTTAACAGCCTTCTGACCATATTTCCTCCATCTATAGCCATCTTCAAGATGATCAACTTCACTTTTAGTCATAAATGCAAAACGAGGCTGGCGGATTCGCTTTTGTCCCTTCTTTCTGACCTTACTCCTACAAAATACCCCACCTACTATTATGCAAATAGACATAATATTCTTAAAAAAAATCAGAAGGAAGAAAAAAAAAAGAAAAGACACTTCTAAATTGCTAGGAATTCAATGTGATGCTTTAATGATGGATGGTACCAAGTACATTCATGCAAGCACATAGTACTACTATCCTTTAGAACTCAGGTTGACTTGTTCCCTTAGTTCAAGTGGCAAGGCTTGGCAACAAACCTAAAGAAGTTGTGTTGTAAAAAGGAAGTTATAGACCATAAATTTAAGATGTAGAGGAGTCAAGGTAGTAACTCAGAGAAATTAGTTATAGTAGAGAATAGTGCATGCATTTTTAGCAAGTGATCAGTTCTAAATTTATAAATTAACAAGACAGAATTTATGCACAGTCCCTCCTCTTCAACGTCAAAGTGAATTTTCTGAGTCAATGAGCATGATTTCAAAGTTTAAACAGCACGTTGTAAGATTATGTTACAACGTATATAGAAGATAAAACAAGAATTGTAACGGAAAACTTAAATAATATTTTATTCACCTTTAGTATCTAACTAGCTAGCACCGAAAAGAACAGCAAACAAGAAAGTAAGTATATATACAGATGCTTAAAAGTAATCAAGGACAAAAGCAACTTTCTTCTTCGTCTTGTTCATATTCCCGCCAACGTTGTTAGTGAACTGATAAGAAAGATCACACACTCAAATATACATTTGTAGATATATTCTAAATAATGGAAAGCGAAGAATGGCTTTAGAGCACGCCATTCCCGCCGCAATAGCGGCGGTGTTCATGGGGTCTCTGATCTCAATTATTATCTTTTCTTGAAAATGCATCTTTTAACTCCAACGAATTTCTATTTCTATCCGCTGGGTTTCTCTCAAATTACGAAACTACCTCTCCCCCAACTTGCATGAACCCAAAATTAAAAAAGAAAAAGATTTTGACGGTTTCTAGAGCGTACGGACACAAAAACTGCTTGCACCCGTCCACTCTCTTTCTCCCCCCAAAGGGAACTGACTGCTAGAGAACTCGGTTCTGACACCCGTTTGTGGCCGTCTGAATTCGAGATATTTACAGTATTAGAGACTATATCGTTTCAGTTCTTGTAACGTGGATTTTGTTGTGTATGTGTATGTACATGTACGTGTGTGTGTCCACTCACGGTATCTCAGGCGATTTCCCACCGGAACCAGTAGACTTCTCCGGCGGATCCTCGCTGGAGCTGGAAGAAACCGACGGTTGATTTGAAGTTGACACATCACGTCCACCGCCACCGGAAGCGACAGGGGAGACCGGATCACCACCAGCAGCAACGGGCGATCCCAGCATCGCTCCGCTACTCTCAAGCTCGCGAAGCAAGTGACCTCTAGCTTCCTCTTGGATCGGTTCCAAGTCGGTGCTCTGAAGATTCCATCCAAATTCTCCCAGTATACTGTTATCTCTGTCGCCGGAGAAGAAGTAATTGGCGGTATCGGAGTCAGGAGTGAGCGACCAGCTGGAATCGTGGATGAACTCAGCTTCCGGATCGGGATCGTCTTTACTGTCCATAGAATCTGATCAGAACACAAGTTCTTAGAGGGTAGATGAGAACTGAGAGGCTTATAATAACAGCAAGAGTGAGTGTGTGTGAGAAGGAGAGGGAGAGGGAAAGGGAAAGAGGGGGAGGGGTGAGTTAGGGTTTGGTTTTTCGTTTTTGGGGGAAGGCCGCAGCAGTGTTGTGTTCTTGAAAAACTCTGTCTTGTCAATACAATGCTTAGACCTCCTGATTGGGCGTTTGGAGAGAGAAGATGAGGGTGAAGAGTGAGGAGAAAAGGGGAAGAATATACATAAAAGGGCTAATATTTCGGAAAAAGAAATAATAACTGAGTGAGATTTATTGTTAATAGAAACAGGAAAAAGGCTTAGAGTGGTGGAGGGGTGATATTGAAGGGGTGGGGCCCACGCGGATGAATAACATAGTAGATGCTTTCCGACAAGGGAGTAGCACCGTGTTTTGTGTGTCTCTCTCTCTAGGATCAATTTAGTTTGTAAGCAAGATTGAAGCAGTCTTGTTAAATTAGATACTTTAAAGTTCTGGTAAGGCCTATATGATCGAACAGCTTAGAGGGATGAAGTTTGAACCTTGAACGTATATGATGTAAGGAGTTTGTTGGATTTAGATCCTTAAGGAAAGTGGGGTTTCTGCAATGGCATTGGCGGCTAATAAACTCAAGAAAGAGACGTTCTTTTTTTTTTTTTAATCAATGTGTGAAGACAAAATTCCAAGATCGCCTTGTGGCGTGCTGTACATGAACAACTTTTGATATTTTTCTACCACCACACATGATCATGGTGTTACACAGCTTCTATCTCAGTTTTGCACTTGGAACTGGGTTATAACACATGAAAGATTTGGACCACCCAGACGAAAAGGTGTAGTTCGCAAAAAGGTCTCGTCAATCCTCTCTCGCTCTACAAAGCGTTTGACACGGTCAGATTAAAAGAAAAAGGAAAATGAGGAGCAAGTTGGAGAAAGAAGTCGACCTTCTCGTAGAACTACAGCCATTTAGTCTGTGTACGGTAGTTTCGTTCTCCTCAAGTTATTCTAATCATAATAAATACATTAGCAAATGAGAAGACGGTCAAAATGGCCTTGCAATGGAAGAAAAAAAATGAAAAGGTGCAATTAGGATGAGAATATTAACCACTGACTTCAAGAGAAGTGACTTTAGATAGATAGCAAATAAATGACCATCATATGCTAATACAAGTGGTTGGAATTGGAACAATGCTTTGCTGGGTTCTTAAGAGGATTGAACTTTTCAATAATTTGATTTTAAGCCTGTGGCCCACAAACATAACGATTGATGTTGAAAAGAAAACTAAGCAAATTGGACATTCAACTCAGAGCATAGTTCCAAGGTTTTGATTGAATTGAATATACCATCGTATCCCATAAGCGTAATTATGACGACCAAAATCTACTCATGAATTTGGAACACTTGATCCTAAGTTTGCATGGCCTTCTAATCAACATCGAAATGTATGATCTCTCTATTAACTCCGATTCTGATAATTAGATAGGTAGGAGTGAAACATAAGCGAGCTGTGGTGTGACCCCAACTCCCCAAAGGAGTTATCAATTTGAAGCTTTCTAAAAATTTCGTGCATTCTCATATATAAAAAGTAAAAAAGAAAACCATTCCAGGGATTATTTCTCAAGGATAACTCCAATACACCCTAACCCAGGAATAAAGGATTTATAAAATAAAAAAATGATAAACCACGGTTTCTTCTTGTATAATTTTTTTATGTAATCTTTTCCGCGAGAACGGTGTGTGCCTAATTTTGAGAACTAAAACAAAACAAAAAAAGCAAGAATTTTGATAAAGCAACAAACGAAAAGTATGGACCAACGGCAGCCCCGCCATGCACAGAACTGTTTCGACGTGGAAGTATAGCGTCCATCCGTTTTACTGATTAAAATGATTCTGCCGCTGCTTTGTTTACAAGCGCAGGCGCAATATATAGTGGAGAAATTATTATTTTTAGTTCAGGGTCACAGCTGATGACTGATTCCTTCACAATATTTAATCCCCATTTAAATTATTATCAATTGATTAACAATTGCCTTTGCTAATTGTGTTCAAAATGACTTGAAATTTTAATACGATTTCCCAAAACCACAAAATAAATAATTTTAACTCTCATCTTAAGATTCAATAATGTTCCATTTTGTTAAACATTATCAATTTTTGTTCCCCCCAAACGATTGTGGTCTGCTTATGTTTCTTGCAATTGAAAGTATTTTACTGTAATTCTATTTACCATTTCATGAAATCAAATATGTCCATTATTTGGAAACTACTTCTGGTTGCAGGAAAAATATAATAAGTCCCTCACTCCTTTCTCACGTTGTCATCCTTTTCTTTAACGTTTTGGAATTATTACAAATCTACTTTGGCTTATAAAGTATTGGTCTCCTTCTTATAAAAGAATTTTAGAATGTTGTAATCGAAGTACCTAATAATTTTATTTTAGTTTTCACCATTATTCTATAGTAAGAGACCAATAAAGGCTCTATTTAATAATTAATAGATTGCATTAGCTGTTAACTGATTCTATTTGTGGTTAGCTGACAACAGATTATATAAATTGTTTATTTAAAAATGTTCGGTAAAATTAATTTTTTAATATTAGTTGTTTATATATAAAATAACATATGATAGTATGACTTAAACAATAATTTATAAATATATGAATAATATTTTAGTTTTTTAGTATTTTTATAAAAATTAAAAATTTAAATATTTAACTTGGGCTTTTAATTTCGAATTAGCACTATTAGAAAGGGTTTCATGTTGTGTCTCGCACTTTTTAACGAGATGTTGCGCTCCCATTCATTTGGTAATCAAATTAAGTTCATTTTTTTAAATCTATTAACTTATTAATCAAGTTGAAATTTAGGGTACTAGTGTTGGTGAGGGGAAAGTACTAATAAAAAATAACAACTTAAGTAATTTATAATAACTTTTGGGCATAATTATCCTTTAATTTTTGAACTGTTACAACAAAATGCTCCTATCAAACTTGATTATTAACTGTTTGATATAGTTAAACAACCAAATACTTCTCAATGAGCCAAAAAATAATTGGTCAATCATTTACCAAACAAGACCAAAGTTTCTATAACTAATATAAAAAATTCATTATAAGTTTTTATTGAAAAGAAGATGAACAATTATCCATTTTCTTAACTTCTAAAGTATCCAAACTTAAACCAGACGAACACAACATATCAATTAAAATAACAAATTTTCATTTACACATAATACACTGAAATGTTGATATTTTTTGGGATGAATATTAGAAATCATAATGTTATATTATACCTTTTCCTTAAAAAAAATATAATGTCAAATCCAAGTATAGAACGCCCTTATCAATGAAACTTTACCTCTCTTACCAAAACTACTCAAATTTTCATTTCCAATTGGGTATGATTAAAATTTTTATTCAATGTGATAATTAATTAAGTAGCATAAAAAAATAAATTTAACTTGTGATTTTCTGTATTGTAAATACTAGAATTGGCGGCTGACTTTGTACAAAACCCTATAACCCAGAGTTTGACAAAGAAATAAATTTAAGAGAAACAAAGGTCTCCCGCCTCCACTAACCCACTGGATTCAAATACACAAGTGGAATGTGTCCGATCAGGCTAAATGTTTTCTTCCCAAGATAACAATCATCTTTGACGTACGGTTCCCTAAGACATGACATGCTTCCGTTTATTTTATTTTTTTATTTTTGCTACAAAGGCAAACGTTAGAAAACAAAAGATAACGCTGTCAATGGGCATTTATGTTCCACTTAAATATTAAAACAGTATTTGTAGTGTGCATTTAAAGCTGTGAGGCACTAACTACATAGGTCTAGTATTTTGTATTTTTCCAGATAAAAGAATTTTATCTAGCTCTAGCCCCATTTTAGATCATGGTATGTGGTATAGTTTGTTTGTGATGGAAAGTTTTCAACTTTTTCTTCTTTAGGTTCGTCGAAACGCCAAAGCATTTTCGGGAGAAGAAGAGAGAGAGAAAAGATAGAGATTGATTGTGGGGACTGATTCGAAAATCTTTGTTAATAAGCAAGCTCATCATTTCAAAATTCCAACCCCCAACTTCTTCACTCTACAAAAAATTACAGAGAACAGAAACTATGATTTACGTAATATATACTTTTACTTTCGTATGTGTTATGCTGCGTATTTTGCTTCATGGGGTTATATTATATACCCACGTGTAGTAGAAAAGTGGGGCCACAAGGTCACCTCATCGAATCTTCTAATATTTGAGAAATCTAGCTTTTGACTAGTGGTAGGGTAGGGTATTCAGATCGGATGGTGCCGATCGGCCAAATCTGACTTTTAGCACCCTCCCAGTCCCAGAGGATTGTGGGTGACCAGAAGGACAGGACATTCTAACCCCGGGTGAACATTTGATGGTCCCTTCTTGTTATTTTAGTTTGAAGTTTGAAAGTTGCATAACTCAGTTGTCCAATGATTTTATTCATATTTTACCACCTTACTGATCAGTAATTAATCAAAAACATTTTACCGAGAAGAATATCATAATTTGGTGATTGTATAGTTTAAAATTAAGCAATAAAACTGATTTAAATGAATAAATATTCAATTGTTTGTTTAGTTTAACAAGTTGCAATATTTTGATTAATTTTTTAGTTCTATTTGATTTAAAGATTTAAGAAAATAAAAAAAAAAACTAAAACTGTATTTTTAATTGAAATGTAAATTTATCTTTTTTGACATGTAAATGAACAATTAGTTTAATTAATTCACATATAAAGTGACATTCCCCTTCAATGATTTTTTCTTTCTTATTGGTAAGTCATGGATGGTGATGAAAAAGAATTTTTAAAATGCTGGAAATTAAAAAATATTTTTTTGAGCTACTAATTTGAAAGAAAAAGACACCTAATGGCTCAATGCCCTGTGGAGCAATCGACAAAATACATACTGATTCCGTCAAACATAAATGATCTCTTTTCCTATCTTTGTAATTTAATTATCTAAAGTACTGATTGCTTGATATGTTAGGTAATAATGAATTAAAATACTTAACAAATTAATTGTTACGTTCGGTCCATAATAAAGCGATAAATCAACTTTATGAAGCGTGAGATGGATGCTGAAAACTGATAGGTCAGTTGAGTTCGTTGCGGTTTCGTCTTCGGCGAACAGTATGGACCCTCTGCACCTTCATGTTTTGGTTCCACCGAATTCCATTATAATATATAAATATATACACTATACTACCATAAAGCTAACTTGTCATTATCATATCACGCGAATCATTTAACACTTGAAAACAACATCACAATTGGCTACTGTTTAGATCTTAATAGACTGGTTCCAAGAATGGGTCCAAGGCCAAGCCACCTTATCACTTTCTCAAGCTATTGGAGACTAATCTGAGTCGTAACCAAGGGTAGGTGTTTGAATATGTTCAAGCAGATCACAGGGATTGCAACACAAGTTTGCTGCTAATAAAATAATCCAAGTTGAGCCCTAAAGTATATTTACTCTTACACTCATTGATCCTTTTCCATCTGCATGATCTATAGACATGCACACGCAGGCTTTGTTGTGATTCCAGTGATACATACGCGTTTTTTTATTTGTCAATTGAACCTTAGTTTGTATCCTACCCACGATAGCATGCCGGAAGGCCAGAGGGACACGTATACTCCTTTCAGCGTTGTCTATTTGTCTTAGTTTTAGGTTTTAGGTTTCTTTTTTTTTTTTTTTGTGTAAGCCGATCAAAAAGAGATAACACCATAAAGTGGCTGAGGAATACTTTTAGGCTTTAGCTTAGCTATATTCATTTGAACTCCCTAATTTTCTGAATGTTGGCAACAGTTTACGCTTAAACCAATATGCATGTTCTTGATGCCGATTTGTCAGCTACTTAAGTTGGACACACACAAGCACGTTAGTGACACAATGTACAAAGGAAAAAAAAGGAACATAGTAAATAAAATAAAATTTATGTTAAATTTTAAACTAGTTATCTGTAGCAAAGAGTATTACCTACCCCACAGATCATTCGGTTCATAAACAGTTTATTTATTTATATACAAATTCAGGACCATTTTGTTTTACCTTGTAGTTTTAGTTTTAATTTTGATTTTTATATTTTTAGTTCTGTTTTGTTATTAATGTAAACGTATTAATAGTTTTTATTACTGATAAGAATTATATATTAGATATAGTTTTTATTACTGATAATAATTATATATTAGATAAAATTTCAAAAATTATTCTTATTGGTAAAAAATAAATTTTATTTTTAATATTTATTTTTGGTAATTAAAGAATATTTATTAAATTAAAATTATTTATTTAATTAAAGAAGATTTATTAAATTAAAGTTATTTATTTTTTAAAATTAATATTTAAATATAAAATATATTATATTATTAAAATTAAATTATTCATAATTCTAAATAATTAAATATAAATCTTAAATTAAATTATTCATAATTTTTATTAATAATTAATATTAATTAATTAACTAATATATATTTATTTAATATTATGAAAAAATATAAAACAAAAACTAAATCGGAAGAAAATAAAATTAAAAACTAAAAAAAAAAGTTTTTTAATTTAAAAACAAAAATAAAAATAAAAACTAATAGATCCTTACTTAATTATAATAACGAGAAGTATTTTTGCCCTTAAAAACAAATTAAATCAACTTGTAGGAGAAGGGATTCCTTCTTTTTTCCTCTTGTTTTCGTTTTTGTACTGACCCCATGAATGTCACAGCTCCATATATAGATTTTTCGGTGCGAAGTCTCCAATGAATGGATAGAACATTCAATGGTATTGTTTCTAACATGAACTCACACTAAGAACTGTATGTTCGGCCAGGGATTTTCTGAATAAATAAAAATTTGCTATAGAGTTGGAAAAGTAGCTAAAATGACTTTGCAACCTACCCGTATAAAACAAAATGTCTCCGTTCTACAGAGCAAGAAACAAAAGCTACACATTACACTTTGTTTGTTGATCAGGAAAGTTATGTTAAAGATTAATTGTACGCGTGATCACTGGATCAACAATATCCTTCTTTCTGTAAAACACCACCGACAACCTTTCTTGCTTATGCATGTCGTTGTCTCCTAGTACACTTCCCGGCATTAAAAATTGGATCTCATGCACCGCCATGACCACTAATCCCGCGTTAAACTTTTTGGCATATCAGTGTTGTGTCCATAGGCAGAGTACAGGTTCTCTTTTGTCTGACCCTAATCATAATATATAGGACATGCATTGCCTCCGCCTCCATCTACAGAAGACGCATATGAAATAACTTAATGAATTTGATACAAGTAAATTTCAACAAGATTACCGTATCCGTTAAGTAGATCATAAAACTAATATTATTGCTGTTTGATACTACTGACTTCTACCCTCCAGTTTATCTCATGTTAAACAAAAATATCGAGCCACCGAAACACACAATAACTTGTAAACAAAAAAATTATATATAGTGTTTACTTGGTCTAGAAAATTCTGAATAATAGCTTGCTTTGATTTGTCTAGTAGAGTTATGCCACATGTGCTTCAGCTTTTGTTAACAATTTTATTTTAAAAGTTGACCAATAACTTTAATTTCCTTTGGGAGTTTTGCCCTCTTAAATTAATAGAAATGTTATCAAATATAAGTTTTGTAACAGTCAGTTAGTAAGGCGTTGTTAATAGGAAGTATAAGTATCCATAGTCAATAAGCGCCTAAACTCTGAAGAGTTGCTATATCTACTCTCATCCTTCAATCACAAGTATCACTAATACCATTTATCAAGGATGTTATGTGCCATAATATCAAGTTAGAAGCGTATAAACTTAAAAGAAATACCTTGGTACGTAGATCAGTTTTTTTTTTTTTTTCATAGAAATCTAAAGGTATCTACGTACCCTAGGAATCATTTGGTACGAATACATTATGTTGAGGGATTTGCAAAATCTTGTGTTTTTTTTAATTAAATATAAATATAGTATTAATTTGACCATCCTGACAATATTGCAATTCTTGAAAGAAATGAATTTGATAACTCATAGGTGGTGAGTTACTGACAAATTTCAGAAGAGATCTTAATAAGATTCTTTAGTCCATTGTTAGAATTTTTGAAGATTGATTGTAATCATCTTTGGTTTCTTAGAGTTGGAATTAATTTTAGAATCCGACTTTATTATGTAAATCAAGAGATATTATTATTTAATATGAAGTACATCATTCTTCCTTAAAAGTAGGGCTTCTCGTATTATGTAATAAATACACATATATTTAATAAGAAAAATGAAAGCATTATGTTGCTATTGCTACCTTTGAGTATTTTGCTATATCAAATTACATATTTTTTGTTATCTTTCTATTTATTCCATATTTTAACATCCACAAACACCCCTTCATTTAATAAAGGAAAACAATATTATTTTTAAAATGCTCTAGTTTTTAATTTAAACTTAATTGTTAAACAAAACAAAGGTAGGAAAAATAGTGAAATTTTAAAATAGCCTCAAATACAAAATTTAGTGGATTTCTCGGTCGAATTTAAAATTAAGAGATTAGAAACTCATAATTTTATCTAAATTCATAAATTTCAAATATCCCGATATCAATTGACTTCGTGCTAGAACTCAACTAAAAAAAACTTCTAAATCAGTTATTTAATTATTTAAATTAAATTTTCATAAAGACAATGGAGAATAAGGATTTTGTGCTCATAACGTTGCTTGTCCTTGCAAACCACTAGTCGGGTCGGAGTGTGGGAGGCCTTTTGGGTTGGGGATTCAACCTTTTGCGACAAGTTAGTTTAATTGAAATTTTTTACACATGGGACATGTAGTTCCTTCTTAAAAGATAATTTTGCACATCTTACGATTTTCTTTGTTCGAAAGACACTTGTCAATTAATTACTTGTTTTTTTCCTCTTCCAAACTATGGTTTGCCAAGTGACTTCGTTGAGCCATTATGTCTATGTAAAGTAATTTGGTTTACTAAAAAGCTAAAAATGTATAAAGATGTTTGTTTTTCCTTCATCTTGCTTATGAAAATTGTGATTTTAGGATGGCTGCGGTGTCAGATTTGCGTTATGAATTACCGCTTAATTACTTCTACTGCATCTCTATTTCTAAACAAGCTGACATGAAAATAGCCAAGATGGCAAAGGAAAATGGCATAACCCAAAGCAGCATAAGAGCTCCAGAAAGAGGAAGAACAATGTTATTAACATGAACAGTTAATTGAAATGATGCCGATTTGTTCATTACAATAAACCGTTAATTATCTCCAGGATTATCAAGTAGAAATGGCTGTTTACCTCTAAGGATCTTCGTGATACAAACATATATAAAGTTTACTGCCTTGACCAAACTTTGAAATGCTCTATCCTTTTGACAGTAATCTTATTGTATTGTGCAATATGGTAATTAACTATTTTTGCTTAATTCTCGTATCTTTAACAGAGAGTATTTAAACGAGTAAAGGGATTTCATCACAAGAAATCTCTTACGTTTCAGACTTATATATTGCAGTTAATACCTGTACTAGATATATAGAAATGTCAAAGGATGCTTAAATTAATAAGGAGGTTTTGAAGATTGAGATATAAACGTAGGCCTACTTAGTGTTCATGGAATTGACAGGCATGATGACAAACCAACCCCTTAGTCTTATTATAGATGCGTAGATATCTGTACGTTTCTGTGCCGGCATATATTTTCATCAAATCCACATCACCTAACAATGACCGTTATAATCAAAGAATAGAAATAGATGACGCTCGAATAATGATTATCATGAATAAAATGGCGAGATTAAGATCCAACGGATGTAAATAACTTGCCGACATGTAAATAGTTTTTGGCTCTAATTAACAAAAATAATCATGATTACAACTGTCATGGTCATGTGGCCATGGTTTTCTTTTATCAACTATGCTGTGTCTCCTTTAAGAACTCGTAATGAAGAAGAAAATAAGTAATAAAATGCATACTATTATAACGTGGCCAACGATAGTGGTTTGTACACTTCCTTTTCTTGTGGTGATAAAGAGGATTGTACACTTTTGAATCCTGGTTTTCAAGGTCGGGATGAGTATTCGATTTAGCGGGTCGTAAGTTAACAATAGTACTGGAAAACGACCACTCCATCGTGGCGATCTTTGGCGGTTTGGAAAAGGGAAAATGCTAAAATTGGCATTAATGTTTACTCAGCTAATAGGATTTCAATGCTAGTGGAGTCATATTAAGATTGTTTAAAAACTTGAATTCAAGGATATTATTTCTGTTTGTTTTTATATCTTTTTTCTTCTTGGTCGCAACCTTAAAATTTGATTAGAAAAAGAAGAAATGTAACTCAAAAGGTATACCGGGAGAATGGATTTGATTCTCAGGATGTATAATTTGGTGTAGGATTACCCATTGCTAAACTCTAGGGACACAATGCATGAGTTACAAAGTGTAGCGTGCAGGGGTTAGGATAAATAATACCTAACCGTGGCACTGGACTTTGTGATGTGCCCAAACTTTTCTTTAATAGTGATAGAAGCCGTAATTGCTATCATTTGAGTGTACAATAGATAAGTTTTTAAGAAAATTTTGGAATATAAATAAAGATTTTTTTTAAAAAAAAGAAGAAACATGTACAGATCATATGGATTATCATCAACAATTATTTATTTTTTCATGTAACCACACAGTTCAGAACATTATGGATATACACAATAGTCTAAACAACAAGATATAGTGTTCTTAATACTCAAAAAGATTTTAAAAAGACAAACATAATGTCTAAATGAAACGGTGCAGCATTTGAATTATTATTTTAGCTCCTTCAAATACTTCGCACCTGTTTGGTTCAGCTTTTGAAAGCTTTAAAAGTAATTTTTTTACCGTAAAAGCTATTTTAAGGAAAAAGTGATTGTTTGGTTGTAAACTTCAAAAATACTTTTGAAGTAGAAATAACTTTTTTAAAAACTCAAATACAATTTTTTCAAAAGCTAAAATTTGAAGCTTTTCTGAAAATTTCCAAATTTTAGTTTTTTCGGAAAGCTAATTATGCGTCAATTACGTAAAGAAGGAAATATTTTCGGATACCAAAACGTCTGCTCTGTTTCTTCTGCTCCACGCTTCTGCTCAATCACTCTTATATTCTCAAGACATCCACGATCAGTTCAAAGGTTAGTTCTTTGAATGTTATTTCTTTATTTTTTTCATCCTCCTGAAATTTTATTATTTTGCGTTGAAGGCAGACGTTGAAACGTCTGCCTTCAACGCAGAAGGGTCTGCGTTGAACAAAAAAGTTCGAGTTTTGTTACCTTCATTCTTTTATCCTTTGATTTCATCAAATTGTCCTGAAATTTCTCTTGCAATCTTCCAGCAGGAAAGTTCAGAAGCATGACAATTACTGTTGCGACAAAAGTAGCAACAAATCCAAGCCCAAGTTTTTTGTATAATATAAACAACACCAAACCAACTTGTAAGAAGACCAACCATGGATCGTGCATGTACCATCAAAAGTCGCCAATTCTCTCTGCATCCACAGTCATGAAATTGATGATTTCCCCACTAGTGTAGCCCTGCTTTGACTGGCATGAGAGGGTCAAACCTTTGTTATAGATCATTGTAACCAAAACAGCACGAAGTCTAATGCCAGCTTGCTGCAATGTAAAGAACCAGCGTCTTTGCGAGATACATTCTACAAGCTTAGCAAGAAAGAAGGTTGTAGCTAAAATATATCCCTGGTTTTTATAATTTCCTCTGCCACTGAGGCATTGAACAAAAGCATCAATAAGGTAAGGACCAACATATGATGCTGCAGTGTACAACGATGCCAGGAAAGCTGTCCACAGAATGTCTTTCCAAACTACAAAGATCAGTGCTTTCACAAGCTTAAATGTTGTAATTCCATTAGAAGCACCATTGTCAGATTCGAGTTTATCTCTAAAACATGGAAAGGCTCCAACAACACTGTCACCACTATCCAGTTGCGGAACATCTTCAAGGTCTAACGTTTTCTTATTGCCAACAGCAATTAGGGAACCCATCCATGAGAAAGTAAGATTGCTGACAAGGCCAGCATTTGAATAAGGAGTTACGGTATCACCTCCCCTGAGTTTATTTAGCTCTTAAGTTACGAAGTGTACTAGCATCACCATTTAAAAGAGGTTCATCAAGAAGGTAGCTCTCCCTCTCATATTCAAGAACCCCACACAGCAAAGAACAAAACCGGAGATAACTGAGATTACATCCAACACTATATGTCGAAGTTGCGTGGAAGTATGTCTGCTGTAAAGTACTATCTCTATTACAAGGCAATAACATGAAACTAAGAAATAAGAGGCCCACCAAACTCTCAATAGAAGTGGGAATTTTGATTGGTGTGAGCTAAAGAATTGGGAATGAAGATAAACACAAAGTGCACCCCAAGAGAGTGTTCTAAGTCCTAAATCCAAAAGGGTCACTAGTTTATCATCTGACCAACCATTTCTGTACCAGTAAAAGTAACTCAGTAGACACCAGACAAAACTAAAGAGTGAGACACCCGAACAACAGAACAGAGTCTGTTTATAACACAAAACCCTCTTCTTCTTATTGAAACTCTCTTTGGAAGCCTCACTGTCAACACCTCTAAGTTTCTTCCATGTGAGTAATGTCAACAGAGTTAGTAACAAAACAAGATGTAGGGAACCAGAAACCCCACGTAGAAAAATGGGTTTAAGGAGAAAACCAGTATCTGGGTAGTTAAGAGAGGACAAGTATGAAACGAAGGACAACATACAATGCATTGCTGAACAGCCTGAACCTAAAAGTTCAATAGTTGAGAAGTCTTTCGAAGTTCTCGTGAGATGGCTGCCTACCTATGCACACACTATAGCTTATGTAAAGTCTTTCCAGTTTTTTTCTCTCTTATGCGTGGATATTTGCAGATTAAATAGAGACAACTATAGTGTCAACCAATACTGAGTCAGAGGAGGCTTTCTTGGAGGTAGGAAACGTGGAGCGCAAGACCAAGCAGACGGAAATAGCGAAGAACTGGGACAAAAACTTTTGGCGTATTTCTTCCAAAAACTCGAACTTTTTTGTTAATTTTATCAAAATTAGCATAAATAATTTTATTATAAAATAAAATATAGATAAAATTAATAAAAGTCATTTTTATTTTTATATTATCAAATAGTCTACTATATAAAGTTATTTTAAAAAAATTATTTTTTTAATTGACAGCTAAACAGTCAATTGATTTTTCAAAAAAGTTCTCTTCAGAAAAACTTTATTAAAAAAATCTCTATCGATAAAAGCTCTACTAACATAAGTCCATCCAAACAGGCATTTCATATCAATGCTTACGCCTTCAAGAAACTTTTGTTGCATATCAAATGAAAATTCCTGTGACTCGTTCAAAGATGCATAAGACAATTGAATCAGGTTGTGTGGCTAGTTTGTTTCTTTGCTTGAAAAGATGCCTTCTTATCATTTTTACAGGATGGTGATCATCAGTTGCCTATCTAACGAGAAATAACAACTAAATCAACATGTTTTTTGACTTGAGAAACATGGAACACAAGTTGTATCAGTACTTCTGGTTATAATTCTAGTTTATATGTGGCCTCCTTCGATCCAACTTTATCCAATATTTTGTAAGGCCCATGAAGAGGAGGGGAGAGTTTCTGACTAGACCTCCTTCCCCTGATGCGTCATGTATAAGACTACAACTTACCCAATACACAGTGACCAATATTGTCAACCAGTTTGTTTTCTTGTTAGTGTATTGCCTCATTCCTTTTTTAGCTCTCCTCAAACGGAATTGAACCATAAATTTCTACGTCAATGAAATTGGTGGGTACCCATATGGAAGTTCAAAAAGTATAAAATCGAGATATGAATGATAAGAAGTAACCATTTAATCCATTTGGTTGGTCATTATAGTTAATGGTACCATCATGCTCAGCTTGATTGGATTTTCAAAGTCTTATCTTCAACATCAGATATTTGAGATGAGTTCTCCAAAATCAGAAGAACAATAATGTACAGTGGTAATTGGTCTATTGGTAAGAAAAGATGAGAAGCTTCCCAGTTGTTGGTTGCATAGAATTGATGATCCATGCTATGACGAGAGAAGTTTCAAAACGCCTTTTTTTCTTTTTAAAAAATGGATCATTTGATGCAGGTTGTAGTACGTCCAGGGTCGTTCTTATCATTTTATAGGCCCTGGGCGAAATAACAAAAAAGGGCCCAATAAATCGACAATATACTTAAGTTTACATGTTTGTATCAAACATAAATGACTCAAATCCAACAATTATTACATTACTTGTGGCAAAGTATAATCAAAATTACAATTACAAAAATTAAATTATTTATTAATATTTAATTATTATAAATAATTAGTAATCTAAAAATAAAAACGAAGGTACAAAAATAAATACAATATCATTTAATATAAATGTTACGTTTTAAAATCCTAATATAATGTCCACATTAAAAACAAATTATAGATTAATTATAACATATTCAAATATTTAATAAGTTAAAAATACATTTAAAAAATCAGAAACTTTACCTTTAAATTATACTTATAACTCAGAAGATATAATCGTGAAATATTTTACTACTACTCTCTCATATTCAAAATAAGTGTCGTTTTAGAGAGATTTTAATTATTCAAAATAAGTGTCATTCACGATTTTTTATGCATGTTTATAATTTTATTTCCAAAATTACCCTTTAAATCCTCTCACATCCTAATTATACAAATTACATTTTCAAGACAATTCAACATATAATTAATAAGGGTATATCAAATATTTCACTAACTTTCTTAATAAGTGTACATCTCTCTAAAACGATACTTATTTTAAATAGGAGGGAGTAATTTTTTAGTTAAAGTATCTTAAATATATATATATTGATAAAAAATTAAAAGGTAAAAATATAAACTAAATACTTCAAAACTATTTAATGCTAACTTGATAAATATGGCCTTTATTACAGTTGTTGGAATTTGCTACGTTACTCAATAGTCACCAACGTTCTCTATTTAAGCTAAATTGTCCCTTTTTATGGTGGCTCTCTTGATCTCTTCTAGTCGAATTAACGATTATACACCCTCCTTTCTCTCCTACCCATACATCAATCAAACATGTGTAAAAAACAAAGGCAAACACTTGCTTTCAATGACAAGAAAAAAGAAGAAAAGGCTCATGCATTAAGTACCGGCTATTAAGGCAACGTGGAGATTAAGGCGAGAGGCCCCTTTTAATGATGGGCCCTGGGCAGGTGCCCTGCCTGCCCCTGCCCAGGGCCGGCTCTGAGTACGTCCATGGTAAGATCACCTAAGTTTTCTCTCTCACAATTGCCATCTTCACATATGTAACCATTGAAAATAGTTCTTCAAATTGAACTTGTGAATTTTAAGAGGAAGAATCGTTATTGGATGTTAAAGATGTAGGTTGGTTACATTTTAATGAATATGTAGACGCATATCAATAATATATTTTTGTTGAGCCACTCATGGCTGTTTTCGTCATGTGAAAAGTAAAAGCACATGACTAGAGACATGTAATGTTTCCTTATTTTTTGGCAAAGTAGTTAGAACCCTTTATAGCTGACTCTATAACTAATTCAACTATTAGTACATCTCTAAAATCTATAAGTAGTATATAAGAATATATCTACTACAAATAATAATAAATCATCTAACTGAAACATCTCAACAATAAATCTCAATTATTTACCTCATATTCTATTTCATAAAAGATAAAATATCCTATTACACAAAGCTTTAAGACCAAAGTAATACCTTTGATGATTTAAAGAGTGACATGGTATAATTTCTGTGGGTCTTTAGGTGGAAAGTGTGAAGTAATTCCTCGGACAGTGATATTAAATTCAAACCTGGACTTGAACTATTGAAGCTAGAGTGGGGATGATATTTTCTATTCCTATTACGATCTGTACCATCCCATTCATATATTTTTTTAATTCTTACATAAATATGTGGATGAAAAGATAAGAAATAGAGTAGGAACAAGTTAATCGGAATAGAAGATTTGTTCTTGCTAAAATGACCTTAGAAAATCAAATTTCGGAGTATAAATTGACTTTATCTTTGGAGCATAAAATGATTGTTACAGAAGTCTTTAAGATTCAAAGGGGGCTTATTTAATATCTATTAAGAAAATGCTTGTTGGCATGAAAATTATGATGACATTAGTCGGGTGGTTAGTTTTTGTAAGGTTTTATATTTTGTTTAAGGTTTAAACAGGTCCAAGACTCGTGATTAACCCCAACCTTAATTAAACTTAAGGAGTCCGAAGTTCAATTCTGAATATTTCTATTTCAAATTTAATTTAATATAATTTTAAAAATGACTAGGCTCTACTTAAAATGATATTATTTATAGTTAATAAATTTAGGTCAGCCAAGTTGAAATACCTTAGCCATAGATTTCAAATCCAAACTAAGTCCAGTTTTGAAGGTCAAAATTTTTATTAAAAAAGAATCCAATTTAAAATCCATTGAAACGTGGGTTTGAGAGGTGAGTACAATGTTTTTTTCTTAATATTTTAATTTATCTTTTCAAAATGTTTCTCATTAACATCATTTGTGACATATGTATTTAGCGAAGTTGGAATGTCTCTAGCTCATGTTTTCAGTACTTACCAATGTGGTTGCAGCAGAACAAATCCCTTTAATCATTTTAGTGGTCATGTGGATGAGTGAAAAGAGG
The DNA here is from genome assembly GCA_025531925.1 of Erythroxylum plowmanianum. Taxonomy (NCBI): domain Eukaryota; kingdom Viridiplantae; phylum Streptophyta; class Magnoliopsida; order Malpighiales; family Erythroxylaceae; genus Erythroxylum; species Erythroxylum plowmanianum. The sequence continues at coordinate 16,656,676 of JANVCQ010000003.1, read as the reverse complement.
CAACCAGTGTGTGCAGGCTTGCTAAGTAACCCTGTCTGTAATCTTTCTTCAGTGTAAGCGAACAATCGTTTGTCGCATATTGTATATGTTTAGTCTCAAGTTTTCTAATAAGACACGCTTAAGTCCTTTTATAATATAATTCCCTACGGATGTATATCTCAAAATTAGGTAAGATCAGAATGGAACAAAAATGAAATGACCTTTTCTTATTTACGTGGGTTGATTTTAGAAAAGTGAAGCAAGAACAAATCTTAGATTAGCAGGTACAACTAGGATGTCCTTCTAACCATGTCCTTTTTGCCATATTTACCGTACCTTTTTCTCACATTGAAATTGAACCAACTCCTCACCACCAGATGGGTTACATGACCAAGTGCAAATAGAAGAGAGGAATTTCGACCCGTTTTAGCCTGCAGAACTGGATTCATGATTCCTTAATAATGACCACCACCTTCCTAGTAGTAACAAGCGTTCAATGAGAAATATTATTAAGAACATAGGTGTTGTTGAAATTTAAATGATGTAGATAGTTATTTAACGTTAGTTAAAAAGAGTAGTTTTTTCTAATATAGCAGACTGCTTAAATGGACATTCAGCTACGTCGTATCAGGAGGTAGCTTTGTATATAAGAGTTCCTTTTGTATCTTTCTAGTAATTGTCGATACACAGAAATGAATGATAGCTCTTTCATTCACCAAATTACCTCCTCTCTGCTCTTTACATTTGAACATGGTATCAGAGCAGGTTGCTCTTATGTTAGTCGTTAACCCCCAGTTGTTGCTGAGAGGAATTTTGCTGATTCTTCATATATCAGAAGTTGTTTGCAGTTCAGTTTAGCTGCGTCATTGGAGAAATGGCAGATTCACGACAATATGTAGGAAGGAATGAATTTCAGGAGGATGATCCCTATCGACAATTCAGATCACCCAGGAATGGTGTTAGTGACATCGCCATTGACTGGGTCCAATTACTTGAGTTGGAGTTTTTCAATCATGAATTCGTTGGAAGCAAAGGATAAGTTAGGGTTCATTGATGGTTCTTTAATTGTACCAGTGAATGATGGAGAGTATAAAAGATGGAGGAAGGTTGATTGTATGATAAAGCAATGGATTTTGAATTCTATGGAGAAGGACCTTGCAGATGCTTTTATCTACAGTACCAATTCCAAGATTCATTGGGATAGAATAGAAGAAAGGTTTGGGGATAAGAATAATAGTCCTCAAATTTATCAAAGTCTGAACCAGTAATGCTTAAATTCTATTCCACTCACCGTGATCTACAGGACCTCTCGACTAACAGCCAGATTGGTTTTGGAGAAGTAAAAGACAAATTGTATGTCATCAACGAAGACACATTCAGACGTATGGAGATCAGAAGGAAGGAGAAAGGTGATTTGTTTTGCAAAGATTCCAGTATAGTAAATAGACGCAATGGTGAAACTGCTTGCGTGATAAATAAAACAACAGTGATACATTGTGATGTTTTACATAGAAGGCTAGGTCATCCATCTAATACTGTAATGCAGAAGTTTTCTTGTTGTAATGGTTTACATAAAATTGTTACAAATCTAAGTTGTGAAGTTTGTTCAATTGCCAAACAAACCAGAGTTAGTTTTCCATCCAGTGATACTAAATGTTTTAACATTTTTGACATAATACATGTGGATGTATAGGGTCCTTTTGCTCAGGCTTCTTTGTCCGAAGCATATTTTTTTCTCACAATTGTGGATGAATATAGCAAGAGCACATGGACTTTTCTTATAGCTTCAAAGTTACAAGTGAGTTACATCTTAAAGGCTTTCTTTGCTATGGTAAAAACTCAATTTTCCAGCAGTGTAAAGATTATGAGATCTGATAATGGCACAGAGTTTTTAAGTCATGCGACTCAAGATTTATTGAAAGACGAAGGTATTCATCATCAGAGGAGTTGTCCATATACTCCTCAACAGAATAGGACAGTAGAAAGAAAACATAGACACATTCTTGAAGTTGCAAGGGCATTGATGTTTCAATCTGGTTTACCTAAGAAATTATGGGGTGACAGTATCTTACATGCTACTTATCTCATAAATAGGTGGCCTTCTGCATCTCTCAACTGGAAAACACCTTATGAATTATTGTCAGAAAAGGAGCCAAACTATGATATTGTTAGATCTTTTGGTTGTCTGTGTTTCTCTACAGATGTGCAGCCACAGAAGGATAAATTTGCAGCTAGAGCTCGAAGATGCATATACTTGGGACATTCGATGAGACAAAAAGTTACAAGCTATATGATCTTGACAGCAAAAGTTATGTTACGGCTAGAGATGTTGTTTTCCATGAAGACAAATTTCCTTTCCATTTGGGTTTATAAACTTCACAACAGTTGCAGAAAATTGATGTTGTGCAAGTTCCATTTTCAACACAACCAAGAGCTACAGCCTTAACAATGCCTGATGCGACTGAACCAGAACCAGAGGAAGATTTTAGGTCTGCAGATTCAGATGTAGTCTTAATAGATCAGTCAGACTCGAGGCAACTGTCAACAGAGATCAGAAGAAGTTCAAGACCAAAAAATGAACCTTCTTGGTTAAATGATTTTGTAATAAACAATGTTACTAGAAGTCAGTCAAGACAGAGGATAATTACAGTGAAGCAGCCCACTTGTTATACTCCTATGGTTTATCCTTTTATAGATCCAACGAAGTTTTCTTCTGAATATAAATGTTTTCTAGCAAAGGTTGATAAGATTGACGATCCTTTGTCTTATTCAGAAGCTAAAGGTAAACTTCAATGGGAGAGGGCAATGCAACAGGAGTTGAAAGCCTTAGAGGATAATCAAACGTGGGAATTGGTGAAGTTGCCTTTAGGGAAGTCAGCTATAGGCTCGAAGTAGGTTTTTAAAACCAAATTACATATTGATAGGTCAGTTGACAAATATAAAGCAAGATTGATGGCCAAGGGTTATATCAAGTGGAGGGTGAAGATTATACAGATAGTTTTTCTCTAGTAGCTAAAATAGTTACTGTGAGAATTGCTTTAGCTTTGGCTTCTGCAAAGAAGTGGATTCTTCGTCAAATAGACATCAATAATTTTTTTTACACGAGTTTATTGATGAAGAATTATACATGTTGCCACCTGATGGTTATGCTAAGACGAAACAAGGAGAAGTGTGTCGATTGAAGAGGTCTATTTATGGTTTGAAACAGGCCTCAAGGCAATGGAATTTTGAATTGACTACTACCTTGTTGGAGTTTGGTTTTAAACAATCAGTTCATGATAATTGTTTGTTTGTATATCATGAAGGGGTAGAATTTCTGGTTGTACTTGTCTATGTTGATGATATGTTGTTGACTGGTACTTCCGAATAAGTGATTAATAATTTGAAGACTTTTCTAGATCAGAAGTTTACTATCAAGAATCTAGGACCAGCTAGATATTTTCTTGAATTGGAGATTGCGCAGTCCTCTACTATCACTTACGTGAATTAGAGGAAATATACTCTAGATCCTATTTCTGAGGCAAGATTAATGGGTGCCAAGCCAGTTACAACTCCTATGCAAAAGGGGTTGAAACTTAGTAGTGAATCAGGGGATTTACTTGAGGATGCTCAGAAGTATAGAAGAGTAGTGGGAAGATTGTTATATTTGGGGTACGAGACCAGATATCACTTATGTAGTGCATCAGTTAAGTCAATATGTGCATGCTCCTAGAACAGCTCACTGGAATTGTGCCATTCATGTGTTGAAGTATTTGAAGGGTTGTCCATCGATGGGTTTGTTTTATTCGATTTCAGCAAATTTTCAACCTGTTGTGTATAGCGATGCAGACTGGGCAGCATGTATGGACAGTAGAAAATCTTTGACAGGTTATTGTGTTTTTCTGGAGCAATCTCTTGTCTCTTGGAAATGTAAAAAGTAGGTTACGGTTTCCAGATCTTCAGCTGAGGCAGAATATCGGAGCATGGCTGATGCTGTGACTGAGCTTACGTGGATTTCTTTTATTCTTAGAGATTTGGCAGTACATTTTCGGCTTCCGATTTCTTTGCATTGTGACAATAAAGCCGCCTTACATATAGCTGCTAATCCTGTTTTCCATGAGAGAACTAAGCACATTGACGTCGATTGTCATGTGGTTAGACAACAGATCAAGGAAGGTTTAGTGGAACCAGTACACGTTTATTCTTCTTTGCAGATAGTAGATATATTTAGTAAAGCTCTCAATGCACCATTGTTCAATCTTTTCAAGTTCAAGTTGGGTTTGGTTGATTTTCACCAAGATCCAACTTGAGGGGGGGCTATTGAAATGTAAATGATTTAGATAGTTATTTAACGTTAGTTAAAAAGAGTAGTTTTTTCTGATATAGCATACTGCTTAGCTGGACATTCAGCTACGTCGTATCAGGAGGTAGCTTTGTATATAAGAGTTCCTTTTGTATCTTTCTAGTAACTGTCAATACACAGAAATGAATGATAGCTCTTTCATTCACCAAAGTACCTCCTCTCTGTTCTTTACATTTGAACAGGTGTAAGATATTCAGGCCTAAGAATAAAAATGATAAGATATAAGTATCTATATTCAATATTTACGTCTTGTCATCTACGATATTAAATTTCAAATTGGATTACCTTGCTAAGCTTGTCTCTAAAAGGAAGCTAGATAGTTTACCTAACAACACTAAGCTAAACTCGAGGGAGTAAGTTAACATAGTAACTTTGAGGAGTACCAAGGAGTTAAAATTTTTTTATAAAGGAAAAAAACCTAAAATACTATATAACTAGTGCACTGCTCTGCGGTACAAAGCTCTTATCTTATCTCGGTGGATAAGTTCTATGACTGGCATCAGAGGCCTATGGAGAATATGCATGTCTGGGCTGGCTAGGACTGCAAGCGAGGCCAGGTTATCGGCACATTGATTCCCTTCATGATTTACATATTGAATTTGCATTTCCCAATCTCGTTGGATTAAACCACGGGTACCTGCTACTAAAAAATTATTCTCAGCTAACACTGTATTGGAAGATGACAGGATATTCATGACTTCTAAGGAATCCACTTCGACTATGACTCGACGATATCCAAGTGACCAAGCCAAATTAAGTCTCAACTGGACTCCCCATAGTTCAACAGCTAGTGGCAAGCCCTTTCCAATGTACTATATAAAACCACCGCTCTAATGACCGTGCCAGTCTCTAATTAAACCTCCAACAGTAGCGATTGTAGGCCCTTGTTTAACCGCTCCATCCATGTTTAACTTGACCCAATTCTCCGACGGTTTGGTCCACCCAACTAAACTACTAATTGGTAACCCCTATGTCTGAAACACACAGTTTTCCACTACCCTTGCCCTTACTATCCACTCTACATACTCCATAACAGCCCTTGTACCTTCTTCCGGACAAACAAAGTTAGCTTCAAAAAGACTTTTGTTTCTCCAATGCCATAAAAAGCAACAGGCTACTCCAAAAATAGTAACCAGTCAACCTGCTTCACATATGAATGCTTCATTAGGTTAGATTTCACCCACAACTCCTTGTCTTGGTGAAAGAAATCCATATCAACCACCCCTGATGGAAATATACTCTAGAATGCTTTCACTCTCTGACAGTCCCTGATGACATGTAGTGTGAACTCTTCTTGTCCACAGATGTGACAACTGTTATTCGTTGATAGATGGCATGCCACTCTTTGCTGATTAGTCAAAAGTTTTTTCTTGGTCATTAACCAAAGGAAAGCCCTAATCCACTGGGGTCCTACCCATCTTCAAATTAATTCCCATAGGCTATTATTAACATCTATGATACTCCCTACGATTAAAACATAAGCTGATACCACTGTGAACCTCCCATGCTCAATTAGTTCCCATCTCATTGTATCTTCCGCTATACTGTCTGCATTAGTGGGGATCTCCGCAATATCCATACAGACTGTGGAAGGGAGGTATTGTTGGAATAAATTTCGCTTCTAGTTGTTGGCTTCATTTGTAAAATCTGCTACTGTAGCGTAAAGAACGCTATCTAGAAGTGGATAGTTCGCCACGTAGATTAGAGGTCCCCAATCTTTCGCCCAATTATCCAACCAAAAAAAATGCGTCTTCCATTGCCCAGCTTCCATTTTATACCTTGGCGTACAAATTGTCAAGTTGTAAAGATTCCTTGCCCAATGCTCGATGCCCCTGTCCTAGCTATTGTATGAGGGATATGGTGCGTGTCCATTTTATATTTTGCCCTTAAGATCTTGACCTATAAGGCTTTGGGTTGTGTAATCAAAGCCCAGACCAACTTTGTTAATAAAGCATCATTGGAAGACCGAATACGCTTAATGCCTAGGCCTCCTATCTTTTTTGGGTTGACTCACTGTATCCCAATTTACGAGATGCATTTTCCTCTGCTCTCTCATGGAACCCCAAATAAAATTTCACATGATTTTCTCTAAATAATCACAGAGTTGACTCGCAAAGCGTACCGTTTGCATCGTAAAAATAGGGTGGGTCGAAATCACAGATTAGGTGAGGGTGACTCATCCCACTAGAGACAACTACCTTGCACTCCTCCTTGCAACTTTCGTTTGGGCATTATCTAGGATATGTTGATAAGTGTGTCTCGTTGTATGCTCATGTATCAATGAAACTCCTAGATACTTTCCCAGATTGTTCTTACTCGTAATGCGTAGGGCTTGACTGAGTCGGTGTACGATTACTGGCGGGACATTCTTGGAGAAGAAAATCCTAATTTTATTAGTGTTTACTTTCTGCCCAGATGCCTTACAAAACTTCTCCAGTGTCCTTGTGAATACTTGCATCTGAGAATCCGTGGCTTCAGCAAAAAGAGCCAAGTTGTCAACAAAGAAAAGGTGAGCTATGGGAGGCCCTGTAGGGCTTAGTTTTATCTGTCTCCATAGATCTTGTCCATTGCTCGAAATAAGGTAGCCTAGACGTTCCATGCATAGGATAAAAAGGTCATGCGAGAGCGGATCACCTTGTCTAATCCCTCTTGAAGGGCTAAAAGAATCAGTAACTGTGACGTGTCAAGCCACCTGTGTTGTAACATCCCATTACTTGTGGGAGGGTTAGAAAGGGTAAATGTGAGTGGCTAATGAGAGTTAGAGATGCATTTC
>JANVCQ010000003.1:16633858-16649482 GCA_025531925.1 Erythroxylum plowmanianum | reverse complement strand
GAATGAGGAAAAAGTTGGTTTAAAAAATTAGTGATTTTTATACTGATGTTTTATTTTGATGCCATGGGAAGTGTTTGCAGTGATTGTTCATAGCTCACCCTTATCGTAGGATATGTACCGGAATGACCTGCAGGCGTCCCGGTGTGTACCCTGCGGTAAAGGGGCGCTACATGTATAGTCACCACTGTCACATACTTCATAATAACCCATATTAGATTTTCCAGTATCCCAATGTCTGTTAAAGTATATTGTATAAAGTTCCATCGAATCCGATCATAAGCTTTTTCCAAATCCACTTTGATAGTAAAAAACCTTGTCCTCCCCTTCTTCTTTCCCATCGAGTGAAGGATAAAGATGTGAAAAGAGAGAAAGAGTCAAATAAGAAATTGGTCAAAGAGTACAAGCCAAAAATTCTATACTTAAGCAAACCTTAGATAAATAGAAAGAAGATAAATTTGATAAGTCTTTAGAGATTTTTTAAAAAATTACATCCTAATATTCCTATTGTTGAATCTCTTCACATATGCCATAGTATGAAAAGTTTTTAAAGGATCTTCTTTATGATAAAAAAAGACTAGAGGAGTTGTTGATGGTTACATTAACTGAGGAGTGCTCTACCATCTTGTATAATTAGCTACCCCAAAAAATGAAAGGTTTATAGAGTTATAATACCCTATATAATATTGATAGTTTGTCAATTAGTAGACGTAGGTGCTAGTATTAATTGGAAGTTAGGGTTGGGTAAACCTAAACCAAATAATATAAGCTTCTAATTAGTAGATAAGTCAATTAAGTATCCTAGGGGTATTAAAAAAGATGTTCTAGTTAGGGAGTTGACAATTTTATCTTTTTTATTAATTTGTGATTATGGATATGATGAATGACGTAGAGGTTCCTTTGATCTTAGGACAGCCTTTTCCTGTGATAGATATGTATGATAGGAAATTAATCCTAAGAGTGGAGGATGAGGAAGTAGGTTTTAAGATATTTAAAGCCATGTGACTTTCACTTGACGAACATGATACTTGTTTTTCTATAGATATGATTAGTATTGAATTTTCTTATATTGTATACGAAATAATCACCATGATCAATTAGTGACTTGTATTATGTAACAATAAAAAGAAGAGATGAACAATCCTCTTCTAATAGAGCATGTGGCATATTTGGAAGCTAATAAGCCTATGACTAGGAAGAAGAACTTTGAAGAGATTAAAGGATCGAGAGTAGAAATAAGCCTTCAGTCAAGGATCTTAGATAATTGACACGCTTAAGAAGAAGTCCAGATAAAAGACTTATAAAGAAGCACTTGTTAGAAGGCAACCTAATGATTTATGAGTTTTTGTTTCAATTCAGCAACCTTTAGGATCTTTATCATTAGTTTTATTATGTTTTTACTTGAAGTTGGTTTTCTTATATGTGTTTTAATTTAAAATTAGTTTTAAAATAATGAATTTAAGTATATTTTGATGTTATTTCATAATAAGATCATGATTAGTTTACGTAAGACAAGATTTGGTTGATTTTTATAGTTTATATAGGCAATACACAACCAACACAAATATATGTTTTTCCATATATTACAGAACATCCCAACATATCTCCACAGAGGGAGCTAGCAATTGAGAACCCCTAATGACAAATTAAAGATTAAGGATTGTTGGGGTTATTAGATAATACCTGCTTTCTTTATTATCATATAAGTACCAGCTATCCTAATTTCCCTCTTTTAACTTACTTTCTAACTTTTCTCTATTATTGTAAGTCATGTACATTAGTGACAATATACAATTCAAATGTAGGGAGGGAATTACTTAATTATGCTTATCAGTTTTGGTAAAATTAGCTTAATAAAAATAATTCTTAGAAAATTTTTAACTTTGAAAGAATATTGATTAAGATAATTTATTATAAGTTTAGACCGTATTGTGATTTAAATTGTTTAGGTAAATATTCATAAACATTAATGATTAAGTTAATTTTAATTTTCTTTATTAATTTTGAAAAAGGATACTTAATATGTGTTATAATATTTTTTTGTATAATTTAGACATATAATTGAGTTAAAGGTGAATTACTTTTAAGAACTTTTACTATCCCGTGGAATTAAAGGAAAAAAAACAAAAAAAAGTGTGAGTAAGTGAGTGTTAAATAAATTCAACATGTTTACTTTAAACTAAGTAAAAAGGTTAAGGTTAAAGAGTGATGCTAGTAGCCATTTGAAATAGTGATCTAATTGAGTAACTAAGAGTATTTATGATAATTTGTTTACTTTGACTTAAAAGGTTAGTTGGCTTTTCAAACAAGCCTCTAAATACTCCTAATTTGATTTAAAGTTAGTGCTTTGCTTTTCCAGCAATAAAGGTTATGAAAATGTTTGCATGTTGATGAATATTTCTAATGTATGTTAACTTTATACATTAAGTTAAATTTTGTAGATTAAATTAAAGTTTAAAGGATTGTGGATTTGAATTGATTGGATTTATGATTTGAAATAAATAACCAAATACCTAGCAATTTGACTGACATTGCAATTGAATGAATAATAATTTTTTTTTATTGATATAAATGATTTAAATTCTTTTTTGGATTTGATACCTATTTAAGTTAAGAGTGATGGAACCGATCTTTATAAGGAAAAGCAAATGCTTAAGTTTGGGAGAATTTGATAAGTGTTGATTAGGTTATATTGTTAATATGATTTTAGAAGTATTTTGCTTATGTTTGGATGATTTTATTGGATTTGGTATTCAATATGGCTATATTTATTTATATACCTTATTTTGGCTTTTTAATAAAGAAAGAATGGTTTCTAGGAAGTTGGAGTCAAGTTGAAGAAGTTTTGGAATGATTTTAGGAGAGCATAGTTCAAATGTGGACTTATATTCTCAAAACACAGGTCAAAAATAGACATATGTTCATTATTGGTACATTTTTTCTTTAAGAATTTTCCATATGAAGTACATAACCTGATCATGAATCTACATTCATGATATTCAAACCTATGTTCTAAAGATAAATCCTTAGCTTTGCAATTTAGGCTTCTATTGAGATAATAAGCAATATATATCTAATTTAGATTCGTGTTAGTGGTAATTTTTACAAAAATTATAAGTTTTTATGCTTAAAAAGGATAAAGAGGGCTAGGGGATGAAAGATAAGCCAAAAGGAGCCAAACTAGAGCATTTTGGAATAAGAAATGAGCAACCTTGGAGATAAAGAAGATTCAACTAACGAACTTCAAGATCTCAAGAATCGATAAAAGTGACTTCTTCCATCATGCTTTCTTTCTTATTTGCTATTAGATTTTTTAACCCTAATATGAGTTAAATTGGAAAAGATCTAGATGGTATGAAACTTATAAATATTATTTTATATTGACTATTTGATTTAATAAGAGTTATAAGTTTTAATACAAATTATTCATGCTTACTTATTATGATTGAATAGAAATACACTAAAATTTTAATTCAATTTTGAATTTCATATATAAAGATTAAGAAATCATATGCATGTATTGAAGATAAATCATAGCATAAATAATATGAGTTACAAGAATTCTAGAGATAAACTATATAAATCTTCTGGGATAAAGTCAAATCTATTATGAGAACTCATAAAATGAGTTAAGGCATTCATAGGAGTTTTGATCAAAAAGGGATTTTAATCATTTAACTTAAGGACATGGGCTATATGTCTTAAGAAAGAATATGGTTATAAATGTGGAACTACCACTAATGTAGAAAATTAGGGTTAATACATTATAAGAAAAATGTTGTTTAGCGGTACAAATTACCGACGGAGTATGTCCGTAGGTAAATTTACCTATATCCGTTTTAATAATGCCTTTGTTTGTCGACTATTTCTATCGCTGATTTATATTATTGGTCATGGGTAAATTTTCCGAAGCATATTATGTGTCTGTCGGTAAATATACTGATGATTGTCTATGATTGTCGGTAAATTTACCAATGGATTTGTAGTAAACTGATGGTAAAATTACCTACCGACGTAAGTATTCTGTCATAATATTCACTGACGGTATTATGTTACTGTCATGATAGTCTGACAGTTATGGTTGACCATAGTTCAAAAGTCTTGATGGTTTATCGATGGTTTATCTTTTCCGTCGGTAAATATAATGGATTTTATCGACGTAATTTTATTTTTCCATCTGTAAAGTAAATTAATTTTTTTTAAAAGATTCCTTACATCAAATTTTATGTCACGATCTTATGATTAATGCATAATTTCAACAATTATGAATTATCTGTGCATAATATATTGATTTGTTTATATATTTAATTTGTTTAAACAGAAAATTGATTGATGATATAAAGTTAAAATTATCTTGATTGATAATGAAAACAGTATAGTGTACATAATAAGTGTTTGTAGTTATAAGCAAATGACTACAACAATCATAATGTCCTGGTAACCGGGGGTGTTCTGAGGTGCTACTATTCCTCACCTTCAACTCATCCACCTTATGTCTCAACTGAGCTATGTAGTCCATCAATGTGTCCACTGTGGTCTGAAGCCGATTTACTTGATCAGTTTGCGATTGTCTACTAAATGTAGATGTACTAGATGTGGAGGATTGAAAATAACATGTGTTCGCAATTGATAGCACGGAAATCCTTCGATGACAGTCCTTACTACCCACTACATTAAGATACGTCTAAGTCTCATCAACAACTTGGTCGTGCTGAGACTGTCACTGAATGCTTTCTTGTATTTGGTCCTATTAAGAAACAATATATTAATAAGTATAATTTCTAAGAAATAATAATAAAGCATTAATTTCACATACATTCAGTTCTCTACATCAGTTATTGACGAATGTCACACCGTCATACTTCTTTATGCGAGTGTGTAAAAAAACCTAAGTAGGTGTAGGCCTCATGCTTATAGACTTTTCATGCATATTTAACCTAAAATTTTATATGTGAACTAGATTTTATAAAAATTTCAGTAGAGTTTCCTTTATTTTTATGATATTTACCCCTTGTTGAACAAATAAAATAACTCAACACGGCCATATATGACACCAGACATTTATATCATTATCATTATCCATAATACATATATTTTCATTTCAACATTTATTCATTCATTTAAATTGAAATACAGCAAAGTAAAACAATTATAATATAAGTGTCAAGTTTAGATACTTATAAGTCTTTTTGCATGCTCGTGGTGGGTAATTGATCCTTTTGTATGTACGGAAAGACTCTCTCCTCCCGAACCTCCACGTTTATTGGTGGAGTTATGCCCTGAGATGGACATTGCCTCAGGTGATGTCCAATACTCCTGCCAATGACTCCATATTTGCTCTGAAATATAAGGTGGTCGTACATTAGCCTTGTGTTTCGCACCAATAAAGTTGCGATTACATGTACGAGTTTGCCCCTCCCATACTTTATTATGACCACGTCGAAACCAGAATCCCAGAAAAATGCTATCTAAAATAAAATTTTTTTTGACAACTTATAATGTAACAATATTTATCTAATTAATGTATACAAATTAATCAAAAAAGAAAATAAATCTTTATTGTACCTCAAACTCCTTAAAGTAAAATGCCTTTCTAGCCTGAGAGATATTCTTCCATACATAATTTAGATGTCGTATTTCTGAAACACGATCAAGAAGGAATCAACCTAATATAAGAACAAGTAATTTTATACCATTTGCAAAACTGAAAAACCTATAACTTAATTAAAAACATATAGTGTTTAATGCGCTTTTACTTACAAATTATTGATAATTGTTGTGTACTTTCTTTCATCAAGTTCCTCAGCTCCAGGCTGGCGAACGTCTCCTTCATCCGATGAAAAGGATAGTGGATGATGTATGAGTTGTGTGTGGTGTAGCATGATAAGCAGGAGGTGATGCCTTATCTGCAACTATTGGCCCTGAAGGGGAGGAGGTGATTCAGTTACAGCTACAAACTGTGAGGGTCCACTTTCACAGTAGATACCTCCAAACATGCCTATTATCTAACTGGTCAGTCTAATATAACTTTTAAAACCTTATTATTTATTAATAAGAATAATAGCAATCACTATAGAAATATCGTCTCCTACACTCTGGCATATTCTTCCTCCACCATCATCATCTCCCTCAACTTGGATTTTATGTAAATACCATAAAATGTTATTATCTAGATAATGGTTCTTGGTTCATGTAGCATTGGTAATGATATTAACAAATCAAGTTCAAGAGATCTAGGCTTTTGAAGCTAGAGCCCAATAACTCAATTAGCCATATTTTATCAACAAATGGTTATATTGTTTCTTGGAAATAAAAGGATATAGGTTTTGTGAAAAGAGTGATGACTTTCTAGAAAATTAATAAAAATGTTGCATAAAGCATAATTGAGGTTAATAGATCTATACTTTTATACGTAGTGCAAAACTTGATAACATTACAGGCATGGTCTCAAAACTTGATAACATAACGTCATTTTCACTTATAGGGGTGGTTTTCAAAGGGTAAATTAGATAAATAATTAGGTACATACAGGGACTAACTACACTAAGTATTGAAGCATATAAAAATACTTAAAATACAAGTTAAATACTCTCAAAATTATGCTAAGAACATTCACAATTGCATCTTGAATCACTTCACAATAATTCACATAATGATATTTTGGATCTCACGCAAACATGCTCATATAATCATTTAACAAATCAAAATTATAACGAAAACCAATAAAAATAATAAATGTAGCTTGTATTGTGGTTCATATGCAAGAAAAAGAAGGCTAAGGCTTAAATTTGTTAACTAAGGGAGATCAAAACTAAAAGGCTTTTCAAGAATTCAAAATGGTTAGCCTAAATTCCCTTATTATTTTAATATATCTAGTCCAATGATATGTTCTCAACATGCATAAAAAATCAAGTTTTAGAAGTATCAAACTTTGTGACAATCACTCAATTTAGAAAAAAAGAGCACAAAATTTGAATGCTTATAAGCTTAAAAGCTCACAATTTCAAATAATATGTATTGGATCATATTTCATTTTTCAAAAATCAATTATCATATGTAATTAATCAATATTTAGTAGGGAATCTCAACCATTCATGCATGTTTTCCTATTGCAATTCAATATAAATCAATGATTCATGAAAACTCAAATCATTCAAAGACAAATTTCAAAAGAAATTGAGACGCCTAAAAAGATAAGTCAACAAACAAGAACTAAAGCAAGCTTTAATTTAGCTAAAATTATGAAAGTAAGAATAAAATCATCAAATAAAGCTAAACAGTAAAAAAATTATTTGATACATTATCCTTAGTCATCAAATAAGGCTAAATCATCAAATAGGCTTACCCATTAACTCATTCTTTGATACAAATCAACTTCATCTTCACACGTTAACAAATTTTTCAAACAAGAGGCATTTCATCAAACACCTACTATACATAAGCAAATTATCCCACCTTCACAAGCAATTTGAAAACTGAACCTTCTAACACTAACATTTCAACCTTAAATGTTCTTATCCATTTACAAAAATACTCAAACATACTAAAAAAAAATACTCAAATCAAACCATAGTGAAACTTTATCCAAGAAAATGCAACAATGGTGGGAGAAGACGATGACCTTCTGACACACCACCAACTGACGACAACTCTCTGGAGAAGATGACGCAGTAGGGAGGAGAAGAAGAAATAAGGAGAGCCAACGATGAGGGGAGGGAAGGGAGGGTCGGATGTGTTTTTAACATTACCAAAATGACGTCGTTTAGTGCAAACCAAACAACGTCATTTTCTGTAAGTTAATGACATTCAACCACAACCAGACAATAGTGTCTAGATTGAAAATTTACCGACAAAATTTTTTGTCGCTAATGTTCCGTCAGAAAAGTCAAAACTTTATTATTCCGCCATCAATTCCTGCCTTAATTGCCGACAGTATTGTTCTATCACTAAATTTTTTCTCGTCAAATTTTATGATGGAAAAACAAATGTTATCTGTAATTTGTAACGGTTTGTTTTCCGTCACCATTCCTATTTGCCTTTTAGTGATAATTGAATTGAGGTAACTCCAAACATATAAATATTATAGGGTAGATGCTTAATCTAAATCTTAATTATCATTTAGTTGTTCCATTCTTATTCATTACTTTGATTTGTTATTTTAGTTTCATGAATATTTTCTTTTACTTCAATTTTTTGGTTAGATTAGATAATAGAAAGATAACTAATACTAATACTTATAGTCTTTATAGGATCAAAACTTGTATTTACCAACATATGCACTTGCTTAGTGATCTTTAGTATTGTTTTATTTTGGATACATCATATTAGTTAAGTTTCAAGGTTCATTCCTTGAGGTTCGAAACAATTTGGTATTAGAGATTTTTTTTCTATAATCAAGTTATATCTATCTTTTACTCTTTCTTATTTCTTGTTTTTTGATCCCTTCTTTATTTTCTTCCTTCATTCTTTCTTGTTCTTATATCTATTGATTTCTTTTTTATTTCATTCTTATGTCTTCTTATTGTCTTCCTTTTTATTTAACATCTTTTAGAGCCTATAAATTAAGGAACAAAAAATAATGATGTGCTAAAAAATGAAACTAAAGAAAAGGAAAAAAAAGG
This sequence comes from Erythroxylum plowmanianum, assembly GCA_025531925.1. Lineage (NCBI taxonomy): Eukaryota > Viridiplantae > Streptophyta > Magnoliopsida > Malpighiales > Erythroxylaceae > Erythroxylum > Erythroxylum plowmanianum. The sequence goes on along the minus strand of JANVCQ010000003.1, from coordinate 16,640,864 downwards.
TAGAATATAATAGAATAGAAAAAGAAAAGAACATAAAGAATATGGTTAACAAGATTTCCTCAAAAAATCATTCAAAAATCTAGTAATAATATATGCTCCATTTCAATTATTCATAATCTTTTGAAATCTTCATTTTATTTTCATTGTTGGCTTCGTACTTATCCTTTCCTCCATTAGCATTTGAGATTAATTGAATACTAAGAGTTTATTCCTTGTTGTATTTTAGTTAGTTTGATAAAAAATTATAAGAGAAAATGTGTAGTAAAAGAAAAGAGTATGTAAGCAACATTATTAGAAAAAAGCTAAAAATTTAGATTAAAACATAAGTGAATTAAGTAACATTAAATAAGAGAAATACGTGAAGGTGTGTTATGAGGTAATTACTAAAAAAAATTTTAAGGTTAAAGTATATATGATCAGGACAAGATTGAAGGGGGAAGGAAAGATGATATGTTCATGCTATAAGCTATATATCAATAAATTGAATGTATAAATATGATATTTAGCAACATTAGGGATCAATTAGATATTTAAGATACTTCCATAGCCAACATGAAAAGGGGACAATCACCACAAATTCGTAATATACATCAGCCATAAAGATGAGATCTCCATGATGATTTCAATGAAGATAAAGAGAGATATAACTCGTGTGATGATTACTAACTACCAAGAAATAATATTGGACATATTTACATATAGAGGTATGGTAGATGGTTAATTGACTATTTTTTAACCCCATATTTAATGTATTCTTACGTGATATGTTATACTTTTATTGTGTATTTAGTGCTTAATATATTTCAAGTGTGTTTACAGGTGATAATTGCCTTCATGGACTTAAAAAAGAAGAATCCGGGTGAAATCTTGAAATAAACAGAAAATCAGTAGTCTAGAAGGAGTGCACACGACCGTGCATAACTCAAAAACCTAGATTTTCATATAAAAGTGATGTTTTGGAGGCAAATTGAAAGAGGAGACATTGGGAGGCAATTTCTAGACGCAGAGATATTCTCTAAGGAAGATTTTTCTTTACTCTAGAATTCATGCTGGCTAGCTTTCAATTCAGCAAGGATTTCCATTAATTTATCTTTAAAACTAGCTTCCTTTTCATCTGGAAGCTTGTTTCCACTTCTAAGGGTGATTGTCATTCTATATTCTTCAGCATCTATTTTAGTAGAACTAGATGCATTCCCTTGGATTTCATCAGATAATATTTCCGCCAGTTTGGTCCATCCAATTCACCAAATCTTATACACAAGCCTCTGTTTCCTAATGCTTTATAATTGATTCCTAAATGAAATCAACCATCATATCTTCCAGAGTTAGCTCGTTAACTAGAGTGCTTGGTATCATAAATATCCAACTAGAGCATAACCATTTCATCCACAAGTATAAGAGTTGCTCCACTCAGAATTGTAGTTATTCTCGTATAGCACACCTTAAGGTTGATTATACTTGCTCAATCACTCCCATGTATAAGTAGGTGCTCGAAATTTATGATTGTATTGATAACTCCCACCAATTTCGTGACACTACCTGAATATCAATTAAGCGTCCAAAAACATATGAGAACACCTCTCTCCCCCATATGATGATGCTATAGATTGCAAAAAATCTATCATAGTTTCTATAAAAGTATTGTGTGCTCTATCCTTCCATTGTGTGTTGTGGCTATGACATTAAATCTCAATTCCTAAGATAAACCACCATTTACTGCCAGTGTAGAAAATTTCAAAAGATAATTGAATGAACAAGCCAAAAAATACAGTGAGTTATAATAAAATAAAATACATACAAAAGAAAATTTAAATTAAAATAAAAAAACAAAACAAAATAAAATGAAAATCACTAGAGTAATAACATTTAGATTTTCCTAATATCAAAATCCCTAGCAATGATGCTAAAAACTTGATTGACTTGTTTTTGTAACAATCAATATTATAATAATCACAAGTGTATGACATAGTTGTATTTAATGCTGGCAAGTACGGGCCAATCCTATAAAGATTATAAATAGTAGTAGTTATCCTTCCTCTATTATCAAGCCTAAATATTGATTTTATATTTTTAATTAAAAGAAACTAAGACTAAGGCAAGAAAAATAAAATAAGTAACGAAATTGAATAGAGAATTAAGGTAGCACTTATGAAATTATCGATATCAAGAATTAGTATGTAGGTTTCAAATCTCCCTGAATCGTTAACATATTGATCTTTTATTATGCAATTATTTTATTGATTTATTGGGATTGTGGAGACTCATATGGTATGCTAGTAGTTGATCTTGAGTCTACTAACAACTAATCCTAAGGTTTTCAATGGACTTACTTAGGTTAAAGTTTATAGGATTACTTTACTGACTTGAGAATCCCTCTATTAGGTTTAACCCTAATCCCAAAGATTTATTCCTATCTCTAGGACTGTAATCAACTCCTTTTAACTACGGTAGATCTATTTAAACTTAGAATTTCTCAATCTCTACATATGAAATCTAAAAATAAGTAAAACACGTAATTGGATCCAATATAACAATCAAACCAATTACATTAATAAAAGAATCAAATCATATAAATGTATTAATGTAAGTTTCATCCAACCTAAATACTAACTAGACATTTAGTTACACATTAACGAACACAAAATCAAACATAAACTGAAAGAAAAACTAATTGAAAACAATGGGTTCATAATGCTAAATCTCCCTAATTGTCTTCTATCAAATATTCTTGTGATGTAGCAGTTTGATCTTGTATTTTGATGAATTTCTCTTCTCTAGACCAAAATCGTGCTTTGAGAATGAACTCCATATATGGAAATTGACTCCTAATGACTGCTCTCCTCAATTGCTACCAAACATGTCATTTTATATTGAAATTTAGGGTTTTAGCGACTTAAACGGTCTGGTACAAGGCTGTGTATCAGACCATATACATTTAAAAACATTGAAAATCATAAGTTTATATAGTCCAGAAGAAGGGAACTGCTTGATGCATAACTGTGCATCACTCTTGTGCTTTGGTTCTTTATTTTATGTTATGCTTTGATTCGAATTCTTCTTGTTTAAGTTCGTGAAGGCAATTATAACCTATAAACATACTTGAAGCACATTAAGTACCAAATATAAAACATAAGTATAATATCAAGAAAAAATACATCAAATACGAGGTAAAGTTATGATCAATTATGCATCTATCAATGCACAAGAGTATAAGTATAGGGGTGTGCATGTATGTGGGTTAGTATAATTGTTGGAATGTCATTTTATCTCTTATAAAAAATTTTCAAAATTGATGTTACTTCTTTCAATTTAAAAAAATTTAAAAAACAAAAACAAAAGAAAAAGAGAAAAACAAAAAAAGAAGAAAACATATATGCTTACATAAAAGTATCAAGGAGGAGATGCAATTGTTTTGCAAAGTTATTTATGATTAGTTTCTCCTACTAAAGTTGTATGGAATGGGTGATTTGACTATGACGCATATAAGGTAGATGTTGTTTTAAACGATCACCACTCATGGTTATAATGTATTGTTTATCAATGATTGTATGAGTGATTCCTTCTAATTCCTGATGCTTCATGAGAGTTGAAGTATGAGATCTTGAATTTGAATTATGAAACCTAGTTTTTCATTCATCATAACTAATAGTACCTAATTTTGAGTGAATGTTGGTTTTTGTATTTGATGTTAAATTGAGTGTTTTTCTTACTCCACGAGCTTTGATGACTCTTATGCTACATTACCCAAACATATCTCAACTTAACCTTTACATATATTTCAACCTTAGAAAAGTCTTTTGGTTCATAATTATGCATGTGAATCTTAGTGGGGGAGAAATGAAATGATATGCAAAGTTGTGGAATGTCTTGATCATGAATGGTGTTTACGTGTAATCATAAATTTATCATATTTAAACATATTTTTTTAAAGTCTACCCCTAGATTGCTCAGTTTTTGAAAGGAATGATTGTTAATTGATCATGAGTAGAGGCATTGAATGTTGAATTCTTTCTATCATTTTGAAAGTTATTTCTCTTTTTTATGGATATCAATTCTTAGAAAATATGAAAAATAAGTAAGTGTTTTGGATTGTTACTTTTATTTTGTTGTTTTGAAAATTAAAAGATAAGTGTAAGGGAATTTGATATGTTCCTAATTGATTAAACATTTTCTCCTTAATACTTAGTGATTGATGCTATAAACTGTTTAAGAAACTTATTTTGGTTTATATTTGGTTTTAAATGAGTTAAAAGTACATTCTTTGAGCCATTCTCTTGATGTTCAAACTCATTTGTCTTTGGGAAACAAGAAGGAGATGGATTGTATTAAAGATGGGAGAAGAAAATGCCATAAAATGAAGAATTCATCATGCATTGCAAGATGCACAACCCTGCATAATTTCGAAAGATGCATTGTTTTGGTCATGCATGGTTGGATGCATAGCTATAAACCTAGTTTTTGCTATAAATAGACATTTGAGCAAGTAAATAAGAGGAATCATTTTTGGAACACCAGAAGGGGCAAAAACCTTACTTCTTTGGTATCTATAGAGTATTAATCTTCCTTCTTCCTATTTATAGGGAAAATCAAAGCTAAAGATCACATTTGAGCATCTCTTTATTGTTTATTGTTGAATTTCTCTCTCTAGAGATTGTTTATATTGTATTTGTGTAAAGATGATCTGAATGCTTCTATTAAATTGTTTTTTATATAAACCCATTGCAAGAATCTCAAATACAATACGTAATAGTTGTGTTTTGGATTCATTTGTGGTAACTAATGGTGTTGAATAATTAGGGATAACATAACATTGGTTAAATCACTCGAGCTTGTGTGGTTTTTGCCTAAATTAATATGTTTTCCTTATTCATAATGCAACTGTCCTATTAAATCTAGAGAGCTTATTTTAGTTTGATAGCTAGGTTTAGTTAAAGAGCTTATTTTGATTAAACACGACCCAAGGAAAAACCTTGGTTAACAAAACTTGTTGTCTATTAATAGTTTCCAAAAGAGGTATAAGATTAACAAGACAATTAAGTATGCTTATTTGTGTGTAGGATAAGATTAAACTAATAACAAAATTCTAACATCATTCATCAATTTTTTATCTTTATTATTGTTTAATTTGATTTGCTTTCATTAGTTCAATTTTTACTTTGTTTTCTTTATTGCTTCAAACCAAACCCTCCTTTTATTTCCTAAACATCAATTCTTTTCATTACAAAAGTTACATGTTCATTCCCTGTGGATATGATCCCTACTCACTGCTGCTATAAATCTTAGTGTACAGAGTTAGGCTTTATTTTCTGGTGCATTAAGCACCCATCAAAAAGCAATGAAAAAGAAATGATTTCTTTAATATGAAATCAAGTATGGGACTTAGTTAATTTCCCTAATGGGTGTAAAGCTATTGGGAACCAATGGGTTCTTAAAATAAAATGAAACTCTAATAGTAGTATTGAAAGATACAAAACACTCCTTGTGACGAAGGATATACACAATAGGAGGGAATCAATTATGAGGAAACCTTTTCACCAGTTGATAGGTTTGTTTTGATTCCTCTAATATTGACTATAGTGGCCATTTTGAATCTTGAATTATATCAAATGGATGCAAAGAATTTTTTTAATAGAGAATTAGAAGAAGAAATCTTTATGGAACAACATGTAGGTTTCATAGAGATAAGCTAATAACATAAAGCATGTTAGTTATTAAAATTGATTTATCATCTGAAGTAGTCTTTAAGATAGTGACACACACATTTTCTTAACATAATCATTTCATATGATTATCATATACTTGATGAAGAAAATTGTGTATATATTAAGATATTTGAATATAAATTTACAATTTTATCTTTATATGTGGATGATATTTTGATTGTGTGTAATGATTATAAGTTTGTCAAACAAATCAAAGATTGGTTGTCATCTGAATTTGAGATGAAATATATGGGTGGAGCTACATACATTCTTGGAGTTAAGATTTCAAGAGATCTTTCAAAGAAATTATCAAACAACTTATATTCAAAAGATTTTAGAATGATTTCGTATGAAAGATTGCAAACCAATAGATAATCTTATTGTTAAAGGCGAAGATTTTAGTAAGAGATTTTACAGATTTCCAAGGCCAAGTATTTATTACGTTGTTAAGATCCTGACCATATTTCAAATAAATCTAGGACAAATATATTAGAAAAGTGGACTTATTAGCCCCTTTTAACCATCAGTCAAAGGAGCTTAGAATTCAAACAAACTTTTTTGACCCTTGTATTATGATGACATCACCATAACTATACATATTCCATTTTTGGACAAAAATACCCTTTTAGTCTTCTGTTCACTAAAATACATTAAACCCTTATTTTTTTGCTTTATTTCATTATGCCATCTATTTCAAAAATAAAAATTATTTTAAGCATGGATTTCATTTTGACCGTTAATAAATAGAAAAGGATAAAATTACTGAAAATATCATTGTCTTTATAATTGTACTTCATGACTGTTAATTTACGAAAAATTAAAAAAAAGAAAATTTATCTGTAAAACAAAATTAAAAATAATAACAATAACAAAATAAAATATTACCAGTTTTATGTTTCCCTTTTGAAGTAAATCACTTGTTAATATAGAATTCACGTAATGTATATGAAATACACAAGAAAGGCGTTGAATTGTGTAATCTTTTTAAGAATAAAAAAACTTTTGATATTTCTTGAAAAACTTTTTCGACTATCAATTGAATAATAAAGATATTATACTAAAGTAGCTACGTATTTGAATCACAAATAAATTCTATCTATTTGTCTAACAACAAGAAAACTAAAGTGTAAGGTTAGAGAATAGACGCCGCAATTTTATACTGGTTCACCCCAAACCTTGGGCTACGTTCAATCTTCAGAGTTCGTCTGAGATTTCACTACACCTCTCCAACTTTACAAGTATTCTTTCTTCCCTTCCAGAGCCTCTTCAAGTCTCTTACACAAAGTATTCTTTCTGCTATCTTA
>JANVCQ010000003.1:16585852-16599471 GCA_025531925.1 Erythroxylum plowmanianum | reverse complement strand
TTAAAAATAATTTAAAAAAAATAAGTATCTACTAAGGACTGAGTTTCATTCATCTACTAAATGGGGGGTATAGAGGATTCCTCCAAAGTAGGATATCAAACCATTATCCCTATAATCATAATCAATAACCAACCACTCACTTTTCATTCCTTACCCATTAACCCCTTCTCAAACCCATCAACCAACCACCCCCTAAATATGATCCATCACTTCCCTAGTATTAAGAAGTGTTTTATCATAAATTAATTTTTATAAACAGTTGATGAATTTAAAATAACCTACAAAACCTTTCTTGAAGGTAAAATAATATCGTGGTCCATAACACTGCTATAAAAATGAAATTAGTGATCTAATTAAAATATTTGGTGCGATTGTGCAAGTAAATAATAATGAAATAAAGAACTAGAACATATCATCTTTCAAATTTATCTATAAAAATTTAATATTTGGGGTGATTGTGCAATTAAATAAGAATGAAATAAAAACTAGAATATATCATCTTTTGGAATTTATTTGTTAGAATTTAGTTTGTTAGAAAAGATTAGGAGGTTGTTAGAGAGTATAGTTATTTAAATTTTGGATATAGTTTATTAGTAATCCTCTATAAGAAGCTAATATTATTTGTACTGTAAATGTATGAAAATAATACAGAATTATTCTTCATTTCTTTCTGTTGTCTCACATGGTATCAGAGTAGAAAAGATCTAGCTCTAGACGAAATTATAGAAGTGCATGAAAACAACTTGATTCTGTCTTAATCAACAGGTCAAACATTAATGACAAAGATTTATTATATCTGCAGAATTATGATCATGTTAGTATGGTGCTAGTAATAATGCCTTTGAATGGTAGTAATTTCTTATCGTGGAGCAGAGCAATATGAATTGCTTTGGGAGTAAAGGTTAAGCTTAGGTTCATTAATGGAAGATATAAGAAACTAGAAGAAAATTCGGCTAAATTCGATCGATAGTGCCGCATCGACTTTTGGTAACATCTTGGATACCCATCTCCATTTCTAAAGATATAATAGAGGCGTATGGATCTCTTTTTTGTCAAATCAAAAGAGAAATAAGTTCCATTTCACAAGAAAATATGTCGGTTGTGAACTATTTCACAAAATTGGAACGTTTATGGGATGAACTAGCATGTTTAGCACCAATTCCTAAGTGTAGTTGTGGGGTTGCAAAGCAAATGGTAGAACTGCATGGAAACGATAAATTAATGCAATTTCTGATGGGTTTAAATGATATCTTATGATGATGTTAAAAACCAGGTACTAATGATGGATTCTCTTTCAAATATTAACAAAGAATAATCAATGGTGGTCCATGTAGAGAAATAGAAAGAAATAAATATTGGAATAATTGATAATGCAGCTACAACAATGTTGGTTAAAGGCCAATTTAATGAAGAAAATTGAGGTTCCAACAAGAACAGTTCACGGAAGCAGATCAATAAGGATGATTTATTTTTTTTAATTTTGCAAACGACTAGGCACACTAAAGATAGTTGTTTCAAGTTGCATGGATATCTTGATTGGTACAAAGGATCAAAGGATAAGAAAGCAAAGGGCGATGGTAGAACATATGCAAATATGCTAGAATCACCATTAGACGAAGTCTTAGATGAGCCACCCAAAAACATAAATTGGAAATATAGTGTTGTTACCATGATATAAAAGGAAATTGCTAGCTACTTTAAGGATAAAGGCAAACAAGAAGCAAAAATGATAAACTTTGAAAACTTCAATAATCTTGCAGTTAGTATTCTTAAATGATATCTTAACTCTCTTAATCATATTAAATGTGTATCTTGGACAGTAGACACAGGGGCCTCAAATCACATGTGCTCTACCTTAAATCTCTTCCATGATCTTGTTCCGGTTAAACATCATATACCTGTGCATTTACTTAATGGTACCGTGAAATTGGTACAATATACAGGTGACATTAACTTGAGCAAAGTTATAAACTTAACCTTTGCACTATACATACCTTCATTTAAATACAATTTATTGCCTGTTAATCTGTGCAAATGAAATTCATTTTCTATCCTAACTTTTGCGCTCTATAAGACCTTCAGACTAACCATGAGTTAGCAGTGGGAAAGGTGATAGTTGGATTATATGTGATTGATCAGTCATTTCATCCACAATCTTTTATAATTGTTTCCTATTTGATAGTTCTATCATTTCCTCGAATAAGTGTTGTCAAGTTTCAGACCTCAATGTATGGCATCAAAGGCTTGGTCATCCCTCTCATATTGTGATTAAAAATTTGAATTCTTTGTTTCCTTTTGTAAATGCCAACATTAATGATAAACGTTGTGTCATTTTTCACATTTCTAAGTAACACAAACTTGTTTTTCCCAGAAGTTTTATTAAAACAAATGTTGTTTTTGAACTTTTACATGTGGAATTTTTTTTTTGGGGTGGAGGACCTCACCAACAATCTTCCTGAGTGGTGCTAATTATATTTTGACAACTACTGATGATTTTACTATAACCATATGGGAAATTTCATTCAAATTTAAGGATCAAACATCTAGGATTATCAAAAAGATTTTGAAATTGATTTATATACAATTTCAAGCTTCTGCTATATACATCCAATCTGACTTGTCAATCTTTGTTTCAGTTGCTTGGTATAATGCATCAAAGAACTTGTGTCTATATGCCTCAATAAAATGGCGTTGTTGAGTGTAAACACCAACATTTGTTGCAAGTAGCTTGAGCTCTGTTATTTTAATTAGGTCTACATATCAATTTTTGGGGTGATGTTGTCCTAGCTGCTATATATATAATCAATCGTTTGCTTACTCTGATTTTAAATTGGCAATCACCTTATCAAGTTTTGTTTCAAAGAGATCCTGATTATTCTTTTCTAAAATGTTTTGGTGGCCTTTTTTTGCCTTCAAATACTTTTCTCAAAAAATCAAAATTTGATACTAGAGCTTTCAAATATGTGTTTCTTCGATATTTATCTAGATAAAAGGCTTACAAGTTGTATAATCTAGACACACATTCTATTTTTGTTTCCAGAGATGTTATCTTTTACGAACAAGTCTATCCTTTTAAGACTTCTCCATAAGAGTTTTCAGATTTCCCTGGTAATTCTATATGCTTACATGTCATTGATTCTACCATTGAGGATTCACTTATTCCTTCTTATGATAATTCATCTAAAATTGATCTTGTCAGAAATATATATGATCCTCCATCTATGTCTTCTAATTATATTACTCCTATTTCTTCTCCACATGATCATGTTTCATTCCTGCTTGTGATTTGGAAAAGTTATAGAGATTCATGTAAGCCTTTGTGGATGAATGACTTTGTCATAGATATGGTTCCATTATAGGTTATCACTGATTCTTCTCCACTCACTTCCTTTTATTCTCCCCCTTACACACTAAAAACATTTTCCTGTTACATTTCTCCTTTTTTTTTATAGAGAAGATCTTATGACTCAAGGAAATTATCCATTTTCTTTAACATACCAAATTAGTTATGCATTAACAAATTCTCATCACAGTATTGAATTTAAAAATACAGAAAGAATTCCTTTTATTCTCCCCCTCACACACTAAAAACATTTTCCTGTTACACTTCTCCTTTTTTTTTCACAACATTATGTATCTTTCTTGGCCCGTATGTCTACTGTTAAAGAACCAACTTCTTATCATCAAGAGAAACTTATGCCAGAATGGGTTCAAGCCATGAATTCTGAGTTTTGAGGCTTTAGAAAATCATCATACATGGGAGATTGTTGATTTACTATTTAGTATAAAGCCAATTGGCTCTAGATGGGTCTATAATATAAAGTGTCAGCCGAATGGTCATATTAAGTTTTATAAAACTTGACTAGTTGAGAAGGGCTATAACCAAGTTGAGGGCATCAACTGTACTAAAAATTTCTCCCCAATTGCAAAATTGGTCACAATTCGTGTACTTCTAGTAGTTGTAGCTACTCATCAATTTGATATTAATAATGCACTCCTGCATGGATTCTTAGATAAAGAACTTTACCTTTTTCCATCTGAAGTTTATAAGCCTGAATCAGGTGTGTAGACTATAACGTTCTTTGTATTATCTAAACCAAGCCTCTCGACAGTGGAATATGAAGTTTACCAATAAACTTTAAGATTTTGGTGTCACTCAATCGAATCATAATCCTTGTCCCTTCATCAAATAGGTGCAATTTGGTTATATTGCTTTAGTGATATATGTTAATGTCTTAATTATAGGGACTTCTATGCATCTAATTTAAAAAGTAAAAGATTTTCTCTACCAGCAATTCACTATAAAGAATCTTGATGCTACTAAATATTTTCTTGGTCTGCAGCTTGTTCATTCTTCAGAAGATTTATATATTCTTCAATGGAAATATATTTTAGATGTCATAGAAGATGCTGGTCTTCTTGGAACAATACCTACAACTACACCTTTACCTCACAAGTTTAAAATTGACAATCCTAATTATCTTTTGTTTCTTAAAGTTGATCGTTATAGGTGATGAATTGTAGGCTCTTATATTCCTGATCTCACTTATATCACTCAACAGTTGAGCCAAAATATTCATTCACCCACACACTGTTTTACTGCCTCATATGTTTTAAAATATCTTAAAGGTTCACCATCCAAAGGTCCTTTTTTTCCTATTGTCAATGATTTTTGGCTTTAGGCTTTTTATGATGCAGATTGGGCATCCTACCTTGTTATAAGAAGGTCTATTACTAGTTATTGTACATTTTTGGTCCTAATTTAATCTCTTAGAAAACTAAGAAGCAAACTACTATTTGACAATCCTCTGCTAAAATTGAATACAAGAGTTTATCTACAATTGTGTGTGAACTTTAATGGATATCCTACTTACTTCATCATCTTTCCATTAAATATTCACAACCAATTCCTTTATGGTGTGATAACCAGACTGCTATTCATATCACCTCTAACATAGTTTTTTATGAACGAACTAAACATTTTGAAATAGATTGTCATTTAGTTTGCGATAAATTCAAGCAAGGATTCGTTCGTCCCCAATTTGTTCCTTCACACCAACAACTAGCTGGTTTATTTACTAAGCCTTTGTCAGCTTTTTTATTTCATCGTTTCTTATCTAAGTTGAGTTTGTGTGACTGCCACCAAAGTTTGCTTAAATTCCGGATATAGTTTGTTAGTAATCCTCTAGAAGAAGCTATCGTTATTTGTATTGTAAACGTATGAAAATAATACAGAAATATTATTCGTTTCATTATGCTATCTCACAACTTTTAAAAAATATTAATTTAATATTTAAAATTTTAAAAATAGTATTAATGTCTTTATCAATCATTTTTTACAAGAGTACTAATAATTTTTCTTTTATTAATTATAACATTATTTAAATATGGGACATTAATCTTTAAATTTAAGTAAATCTTTAAATTAAATCATAAATTAAAATTTATATAAATTTATAAATATTTCAAATTATGTAATATCTATATTTTAAAAGAACAAGCTCCAAAACCCTAAATTAATGTAAAGATGTATGAATTAGAAAGAACAAAAAAGACATCAAACTATACTACAATTTCATTGCAAGTGGGGTGCCCTCGGTTGATAAGAGAATTGGCTTCATAGTTCTGCTTGTAGGGTAGTTAAAAGCATTCTTCATTTGGACTTTGGAATTCCTGTATATCACAGGAAAAAGGGGTTGAAAATTTAATGATCTCCTCCTCTAGAGCCAGTTTACAAATCCTAACTTGAATGTTCAGGATATTCCAAGTGTTCACTTTATGGTAATAATGACATCTCTAGCACGCTGTCTTTGTGATAAAGTGTTACGTTTGAGATCATCTTCATAGAAGTTGCTTATAGAAGAAGTTTAATAATGAGATTTATCTTGGGATTAAAGGCTTCAACTGAGCTAATATATGTCCTCTTGTTTTCAATGTCAATGAGTGTAATCATTGTGTTTCTTTATTCCAAGAGTCGTAATCAGGCAAAGCTTCTTAAGGTCAGAAAAGATATGGTAAAGATATTAAACGAAAACAAATTTATGATTTAAGTATTTAGGGATTTGTTTAAAGTTTGATGTAGGAAGCTAGGTTAAATTTTCATTTATAAGATGTTGATGTGTTAGAGCTATGTTAATAGTAATGGAAGGGTTTATCATTGATTTAGTAGTCTCGTAAAAAATGATTGATGAAGACATATATCGTTGGAATTTTTAAATTTTTGAACATCATACTAATAAATTTAAAATTTAGACATTGAAGCTATTGTTGGACTATATTACTCGAGTTGGGAAGTGTAGCAAAAAGGATAAAGGGAATGAAAAACTTAAATTGGAAGAAACATGAAAAATGTGAGTTGTCGGACAATCTTAAAGCTTTAAACTGTAAGTATTTAAACCACTCTAAATAATCCCTTTTAAATAAAACAAATTTATCTTCATTAGAGTTATTGAAGGGGCCCAATTTTGGGATATGACATTACTTCAGCCTCGACTTAACAAATTTCAAATATAGCTTATTGACTTGTAAACCTCTTAAGAAATTGAGGTGAGAATATATACTTATGAATTCAATTTTTTTTTAAGTTTTGTAAAGTTCAAACTTGATCTTGCTGAAACGTAAAGATGACACATTTTTTGTAACGTGAGACCCAAATCGCCACGTATGTCATGTGAAAATAGTTAACTAATGATAAAAAAATATGAAACATTTATCACTTAGATTTAATTGCTAATTTTATTAAATTAATTTCAATAAAATCACTAATTTTTTTATAGGTTGCACATTGATTTTAGAATTCAAGACTCTAGGACCACTGGTGTTTCTCTCATAATTGTTAGGATTTTAGTAAAATGATAGAAGGAAAAGGTAGCTCTTATTTGTTGGAAAATCGATACGGGATCTAATCTCGATCTCAACATAATAATTATGAGACTTTTTTGTAGTTTGATTTCTTAAAAACCAAGATCACTTTAATTATATAAAATGACAATTAAATCATAATAAAGAATGAATCTTAATTCGTATCTTATTTTGAAACTTGATGATAATCTCGTTGTATCCTTCAAACTGTTTTTGAAATCGATTCATTTCAACTATTGTAGCTACATAAGTGTTCGATATCTAACAGTATCCACAGAATAAATTCAGAGAACTTTGTAACTCTTATAGAGAGGGTTAAGCAAGAAATGCTAACTTCATTAAAGCTTAAACTTATTTATAATAAGTTTTGAACATTTTAATAATTAAATTTAACTTTAATTAGAATTATAGACAATTCTAATTAAATATCAATTATGCTCAAATAAGATCTAATATTTCGTATTAATCCTTATTTATTAAATATATTATATTTAACCACAAAGTTTCTCAAACTTTATAATCAAGTCCAACTTGATTAAAATATCTTTACTCTTTTCAAACTATTCTTTACCTGAGATTCATTAGCTTCCCAAATATATTGATAAAGATTATAAATTCTAATTCTATTAAATAAATTAAGAATCTCTTTAATTTATATTTAATTCTCCAGTTAAATAATTTGTAATCATAGATCAAAATTGGTATCTAGCAATACATCATAACTATCCAATTATTAAGGAATGTCATAGTGGTTTTGATTAATCTTTCTGTGCATAATTTTCCATATAATTTAAATACTTCACCATACAATATTTTAGTTAGATATAGCACAGAATTAATATCCACCATATTTTGAGTTCAATTATATTAGTTCTTTATCATCAGCTTTAGAATCAATTAACGACATTTGTAAACTATTTACAAAATATCATTATACCTTAGTTAAGGATTTACTAAATCAATACTAATGGAGAACAAAAAAACATTCTCCTTGATTACTTTAGGGTGATGAGTCCTATCTAGATCACTCAACTGCCTCCATATAGTCCATGCTATATCCAATGATTACTGAATGGACTATCCATGGTTAGATAAATCATCAATAGTATCAAAACATAGTAATTCCTTTATAAGATAACTTTAGAAACCTCAAGTTAAATGATCACTTATACAACCGTCATAATGAGAATTTTCATAAACATACAAGTTTATGTTCCAAATGAATTTCTCATATGTGGTCAGTTTAATAAACTTGTTCTCTGACAAGCAACCACACATTTGTTTAAGCATCTCTATACTTTAGTCTATATGATCGACTACTTCCTTCACAAGGAAAAATAAAACATATGCTAGTCTTTTATATTTTATTAATGTCCAGTCTTAATAGAACAATTACTAGTAACAAATTAGGGGTAATACATAAATGCAATGTGAATCTCATAAATATAATCTTATCATAATTTCATTTACAATGTATAATTATCCTATAGACTTTATCATATATATCTAAATATGTACAAGATAAAGAATGCATTTAAATTATTTTGTCATTAAACTACAACCAACTGATTAGTTGTATGGCATAAGCTATAGAAGTGGCTCAGCATTCTCAATGATTAATTTCTACTTAGATTTAAATAATTTGAACTTTTCAAAAATTTAAATTAACATTTCATTTAATACATATGACTATATCACATAAAGGCATTAAATATAAGTACCTTCCTTTTTAAGAATTGTTATTCTATCTAATAACTCATAAGTATAAATTTAACAATTCAACACCATCATCATCCTTTCACTAAAGAATGATTTAGTTATTCTTCAACTTAATAAGTTTTACAAGTTTCATACGATTCATAATCCAAAAGATATAGTAACTTTATGATTGTCAGCATGTTGATTTAACCAACATGATATAAAAGGATAATCTCGATTATCCAGCTTTATATTATTGCCACTTATATTAAACATAAGTTTCCTTTGATCCAATACATATAAACTATTTGCATAAACTTGGATAAACTACTTTTACTCAATAATTTATTTCACATCATGCATTGAACATTATAATAATGTTGAATCTAAATTCAGTATCAAATGCTCATAGGCATAAACTAGAAATATATATGATCTTTATCATGTCTCATTTAGGCAAGAAAAATCATATAGTCATTTCTTCTTATGACAATTATTATCATACTATAACAAATGTCTTTAATTGTAGTCCATAATTATACTTTTAGTAGGATAAATAAAGTGAAACAATTTCATCAAATTAGTATGCTTTTTAGCTCTACTTCTTGCAACCTTTTGCATCTTGTTGTTATGATGTTGACACACATCTTATATGTTGTCATCAGAGTTTATGAGACATTAATCAAATTAAAATGTCAAGAAATCTTTTTAATCTATATGATTTTGACATATCCCTAAAACTTTGTCACCAAATCCTCAATAAGGAATATTGCAAATTGCATAGTGGGCATACAAGTTTTCTTATCTAACTTTGATAACTCTTCTCAAACATAACTTTTGTCTAAGAAATTTGGTTCACTAACTTAGTATCTATTATACTAAACAAGGTAAATTCCACTTAGAACAAAATATAAATGTAAGAAAAGCAAGTAATTGATTATATGTTATGACTACCAAATAAAATTAGGACTTTAATTATGTGTTTGGTTACTCTCATTATTTTATTCAAAATAATAGCCCTCAATACTATCAAAAGATTACTCTAATCTTTCTAATGGGCTTAGATCTTATTCAAATTTAGTTGATCTTGAATTTACTCAACAAACTATCTAAACTTAAATTAGGTAGATAACAACTTTATCAATCACATCTTATATGACTCCTAGATCTATTAGGTGACAACTATTGCCAAAACATATCTTATATATTATTCCTAACCCTATCTCAAAATTGATGTGATCATGAGTTTGCTTTTCTAAATCACACAAAGTTAGTTAAGTAGGACCTATAGTCATAAGATTAAACATATTCGGTAAAAAAGGCTCTGAGTTTGCTCAATAAGCCTAACAATAAACACAATTCTAGTTTATTCTTATAAAAATGGAAGATAAAACGTTCTCAATGTGTATTTGATATTTTAATTAGGGATTAATTTTATTTGTCTCATCAAACACAAAACTATATGTAATAACATAACTTACATAAAACATGCAATTTTAACTTGCGTCAAATATATATATCAAACATATAAATAAAGTGTGCAACTTATGCAAACTTAATCAAATTATATTCATAAAATATCATTTTTTGTTTAATTCTAATTATTGATCTTCATAATCTAAAACAATATTTTCAATTCCTTTGGAAAATTAAATTAGATTAAACCATTGATTCCTAAATGAATTAAATTTCTATTTCAAATAGAAATTCAATTTGATTTGAAAACAATTTTTAAATCCAACTAGAAACTATTTCCAATTATCTTGACTCCTTTAAAAAATTTAATTAAAAATAATTTTCGATAAATTGTTTGCAAATCTAATTGGAAACTATTTCCAATTATCTTCACTCCTTTAAAAAATTCAATTGAAAACAATTTTCAATAAAGTATGTTTTTTATTTATTATAATTAAAAAAATCCTTTTTCAAAATTACGTAAATAACATATTCTAATCCAATTAGAAAGCTATTTATATTCTAATTAAAAATTAGTTTTCCTTAATTAGAAATCTATTTTCTAATATTAAAAGAAAACTCTTTCAAAATAAATAAAACCCTTTTAAATTTAATTGAAAAATTCATTTATATTATTTATTTAGAGATAATTAATTAAAAATATTTCCTTAATAAATAGAAAACTATTTAAAAAATTAAAGAATGTTCATTTTTCTTAATTAATAAATGAAAACACTTTTCAAGTTTTAATTAAGAAAAAATCTTATCTCATAAATCAAGAAACTTATTATTTATAAAAAAGAAACAATTTCTAAATAAATAGAATAATAATTCTCTAAAAAATAAAATTGTGAATTTAATTTATCTCAATCAAATTGAAATAAAAAATTTAATTAAGAAGCATCTTTCTTAATTATTTAGAAGACGCTTTTCTTAATTTTAGGAAGTCTAATTAATTAATTTCAATCTATTGGAACCAATTAATTCTAATTTTAAAAACTAATTTTCTAAAATTAATTAAGAATCAATCTAATTATTAATATTTATCATATTAATAAAAATAATTGATTTAATTTTGAAATTGATTTTGAATTTAAAACTCATTTAAATTTGTATTTAGAATAAAATTTATTAAGATTACATTAATCTTAAAGCCAAACAAGCTTTTTTCTTGATTTAGGTTACATTAACCTTGTAACCAACAAGACAAATCCTATTCTATTGTCTAAACATTAACTATTCTAACCCTAGAATAGTTTTATGTCTATTTCCAAATAACCCTTATCCTGATCCTAGAGTCAGCTTATTCCAGATCTAGGATGAGATTATCCTCATCACCAAACACCACCCATTCTACTCGTAGAATAAGAATAACCACACATGCAAACAACCCTTGTCTTTTAGTTAGGAAAGCCTAAATTTCATAATGAAGAAACCCTAAAATCCAAGCTGTTGTCATCGTTGTCGTTGCCTTGCGTTGGCTACTCCAGTTCGCATTTCCAACCATTGTGACCTTATTGTGTCACTAACAGCCGTCTTTCCTTAAGTTTGTTTGTGCCTTATGGTGCTGACCACAGGAAGCCACATCGTCACTAATAGCTTCTCCAATGTTTCACTGTTCTCACTGCTGCATGAAGCTGCCATTTGTAACCTCAAAAGCCCAGACACCCTTCTAGCCCTAGCAATTGAACAAGGTGTGCCGCCTGAAGCTACTCCGATCGGAACTTTTCAACCACCAATAACCGTTTGCGACTCACACCAACGACATCAATAAACCCAACAACACCACGAAACTAGGCAACAACAATTTGATTATTTTTCTACCATAATAGTTCTAGGCTTATAGTATACGCTGAATTTTTTGTATTTGAATTTGTTTAACAATTCCAATTATGGTAAATGAAGTGACTTTGGGTTCATAAACTATTAATATGAACTTTTCATATTTAATTAATGTTTACGAGGGATTTAATATGAACACTTCATATCATTACTCAAACATAATTTGATCTTAGGATTAAGGTTTTGTAGCTTTTGCATAATCAATTTTGTAATAAAAAATAAATAACATTCAAACAATTTAATCAAATTATAGAATTAAAGCTTACTCTAATATCACTATTGGAAAATTGGGATGGGATCCAATCCCGACTATAATAGAATAATTATGAAACTTTTTCTTATTTTAATTTCTTGAAAACCAAGATCACTTTAATTCTATAAAATGATTAACAATTAAAACATAATAAAGCATGAATCTTAATTCGTACCTTATTCTGAAGTTTGATCATTATCTTATCGTATCCCTTAAACTATTTTTGAAATCGATCTATCTCAACCACCGTAGTCATACATACGTTCGATCCCTAACTATATCCATAGAACAAGTTGAGAGAACTCTGTAATTTTTATAGAAAGGGTTAAGTAAAAAGTATTTGTAACACCCCACTCCCGCATGACCCGAACCCGACATCGATGGTGATATCCGAGTTTGAGCCCTGCGAGGGTGGCGTGCTACATCACTCAGTCAAAACTCAGTATAAATTTTTTTTTGAAAACACAAACATACACTATGCGGGAAATCATTAACATACATAATCACCGGTAAATACAATGACCACAGGGGGCCCTTTTGACTTTACAAAATGACCCAATCATTTGTACAAAAATTCAGAAAATACAATTTTATCAGACACTAATGCAGACATGAACTGATCCCGACCTCTTCTCTCTCTCACAAGCGGATGCTATACACCCGTTGCCTAACAAGGTATTATTCTGGGTCATGAAAAATAATTGCAAATTTTGGGTGAGTTTTGTGAACTCAGTGAGTGACCATCATCGATGGTTCACCCAATCATATAATACAATTTGCATACATCATAATGCACATTCACAATACTTCACATTCACACATTTACAGAATTCCACATTCCTATTTCATATTTGCTACATGCATATGAGACTCACAGTCCATTTACTATTTTGCTGTGATCGAGTGCCTAAACTGTCCCTTGTAGGGCTCATTTATAACTGTCCCTTATTCGCTGGTGGATACAGGGCTCATTAAACGTTGAGCCTGAGACTCTGAATCACTTATGAGCTCGAAGCTCATTTTCATTCGTTGAGCTTAAAGTTCTGATCGATGGCAACTCTGATCACAACAGTCATTATATTTCATGCACTTATGTCATGTAATGCAGTAATCACTTCCACTCACTTTTATCGGACCGTAGTTCGACCCGTATCATACACATCACACTGATTTCATTATTTCACATTGTTCAAAATGTCAGATGATCACATAAGCAACACTTTTATTTTTCACATACGCATAAGGCATTTCGCCTTTCACTCAATCAGGTAACTTTAATCAAATGCATAAGAGATGCTCATGTGACACTTTTTCAATTTATTTCGTTGTTGTGACCGAACGCCTAAATTGTCCCAATATAGGCACATTAATCGTTGAGCCAGTAGCTCTGAATCACTGTGGGGCTCGAGACCCAAATACAATCGTTGAGCTTATAGCTTTCGGTGGCTGCTCCGGTCACAACTGCCATTATCTGATCATGCATTCATGCATGGAATGCACATGTCACAAT
>JANVCQ010000003.1:16574209-16585752 GCA_025531925.1 Erythroxylum plowmanianum | reverse complement strand
AGGGGAAAGGCTTAAGCTTATTTTTATGAACACAAGAGGAGAATCACTTAAGATAGAAGAGCTTGTTTAGGTGGAGAAGAGTAGCAAATTTACAAGAAGTAAGAGACCTACGAAGGAGGAGGAAGAAGGAGACGTTGGATGAGGAGAAGAAATCAAAAGCTTTTAGGTCTTATGAAAGCCTCGTGAATGACTAAGGCAAAGGAGATTTTTATATAACCTTATGACAAAGTGGCATGTTAGGCAAGTGACACATGTCACTTGCCACATGTCCACCTCTTAAACCCTTTCCAAGAAAATTTGAATTTCTACTCCAATTTTATCCCAAAATTCCAATGGCTCCAATTCATAAATCCTAAAATCATGTCTCTAATTTTTCAGTGCCATTGGACAGTCAGTTTCGGTACCGGAAATCCAATTAGTTCGCCACTTAGTAATTTTTTCGATCTGAAAATTTTACCCGAAAAATTTCAGAAAAATTTCTACAATTCCCCCAAAAATGTAAAACACACAAAAATCCACTCCAATTTAATTTTCGAGCACAAAATCACATTTTTCACAAAAAGCACATTTATAGACACATATACCGAAAAAATGTCATGAATGCATGTACAATCATTTACGTATGCAAAATTCATTATTCACATGTATTTGTATGCATGACCATAGCAAACACTCATACCCCGTTCCAAATGACTATTTTATCCTTCCCATCGGTGATGGAATGTTACAGTATTAACTTCATTATAACTTAAACCTATTTATAATAAGTTTTGAACATTTTAGTCATGTAATTGAAATTATATTATATTTTAATTAAAAATTTAAATAGAATTACAGATAATTCTCATGAAATAATAATTATGCCCAAATAAGATTTAATATCTCATATTGATCTTTGTTTATTAAATATCTCATATTTAATCACAAAGTTTTTTAAACTTTACAATCAAGTCCAACTTGATTAAAATATATTTACTCTCTTTAACCCATTCTTTATTTGAGAACCATTAGGTTCGTAAATATGGTGGGTAAAGATTGTAAATTATAATTATAATTCATAATTAGAATTAGGTAAATTAAAACTCTTTTAAATTTATTTTTAATTCTCCAATTAAACAATTTATAATCATAAATCAAAATTGACATATAGCAATACATTATGATCACCCAAATATTTAAGAATGTCAAAGTAGTTTTGACTAACCTTTTCATGCATGATTTTTCCGTTTACTTCAATCATTTCACCATATAATGTTTCGATTAGACATATAGCATAAAATTAATGTATATTTTATTTTAATTCCTATTATATTAGTTCTCTGTCATTAGCTAATAATTCAATTAATGACATTTGTAAACTATTTACAAAACATCATTATATCTTAGCCAAGGATTTTGCGAAACAACACAAATTGAGAACAACAAAACATTTTCCTTAATTACTTTAGGGTGATAAATCATATCTTAATTACTCAACTACTTTCATATAGTTCATGTTATATTCAGTGACTATCAAATGAGCTATCCATGATTAGAACATGTTATAAGTAGTATCAAAACATAACAATTTCTGTACAAGATAATTTTGAAGACCTCAAATCAAAAGATCACTAATACATTCATTACAATATAATGAGAATTGCTATAGACATATAAGTAATATTCCAAATTGATTTCTCATATTAGGTCAATTCAGTGACCTTATTTTCTAACAAGCACTCACATGTTTGTTTAAGTATCTTCATATGTTAGTTTATGAGATCGACTACTTTCTTTATAAGGAAAAAATATGTACTAGTCTTTTTATACTCTATTAATGTTCAGTCTTGATAGAACAATAACTATGAATAATTTAGGGATAATACATAGATGCAATATGAATCTCATAATTATAATGTTATCATAATTTTATTTACAAAGTATAATTATCTAATAGATTTTATCATATAAATCTAAATATATACAAGATAAAGAATGTCTATAAATTATTTTTTACTAAATTATAGCAAATCGATTGTCTGTAGAGTATAAACCAATAATATTATGTTAATATATTCCCATATTAATTAATACAAAAAGCTGAATGATTTATCGGATCCATCTAACATTTGAAAATGGATATGAAGCTTACAACTAGAGAGGTATTATACACGATGATGCAATAAAATCCATATGCTATAGCAACAACCTCAATTCTCTGGATTGGTCTTTTGGAATTATATGAAAAAAAGAAAATTATATGGTTGAAAACGAAATTGAGAAGTTTTTCCATCACGAGCCACGTCACCTTCTATCCCTATCAATTTTAAGAGTTACTATAAAAGTAATTGTTATGAATTGAACTAGATAGCAAGAAGCTATTCAATTATGCTCTGGAAATTGCTTAACCCTTGAATAGGACGAATGATTTTGTTATCTTTAAGAATTTATTTAAAGGCTGAAAATCAACGGTAATTAGTTGGGTCGGGTCAACTTTGATTGCCCACCTGTTTGATGAAATTGACAGCAAACATTTATGTGCTGGGAAAGAAATAAGGTCAAACGGGTCGAATGAAGTTGGAATCAACTCGACATGGGCTGGATCGGATTGTACTGAATAATGTAACCCGATATTTAAACCCGCGATTAGGGCCGTTGATCTTAGTCCCAAGACCCTAAAGTCTAAGTAAGCTAAGTACTGTACAAATTCCTCCCCAACGATGACAGAGCCCAGAACCGAAGAGTCGGACCTCTTCAAAGCTGCCGAAGTCGGCGACCCTTCACCATTCACGTCACTCTCTTCCGACGACCTCTCAGCGGCGCTCTCGTTTCGAAATGACGATGGCCGCTCCCTCCTCCACGTCGCTGCTTCCTCCGGCCACTCCGAGGTAACTGATTATGCTCTTTTTCTTAAACAAGAACCCACCTTTTAACCGAATTTTGATTTTTTAGGTGGTGAGAATACTATCTGAGGTTGACCAGTCGGGTAGTATAGTGAACAGCAAGGATGAGGAAGGTTGGGCTCCGTTGCACTCTGCTGCGAGTAGTGGGAATGTCGAAATTGTGGAGATTTTACTGAGCAAAGGTTAGGGTTTTTTTCTTTTTTTCTCTCTTGTAGGGATTCTTTCAAGATTGCAACTTCTTCGTTGATTGTTCAAGTTTTTTTTGAATGATGTTGAGTTGGGGTTTCTAGTAGCCTGCAACCTTAAGAGTTAGCTATGGAGGAGTTAAAATAAGGCTTTGATTTAGCCGTGTCTTGTCTTGTGTGCTTGGACTAATCGTGCATTGTTGCTGGCAGGGGCCGATGTAAATCTGAAAAATGATGGCGGTCGCACTGCCCTTCATTATGCAGCTAGTAAGGGATGGTCGAAGATTGCTGAACTTCTGATTGCACATGGTGCTAAGATTAATCTAAAGGACAAGGCTTGTGACTTCCTAAAACCCTTGCTTCGACTTATACCAGTATCTTGCTTTTATTCTGTCGCTATTAACATGTGTACTTGCTGAGCTGATTGATCAGATCGTCATGATTTTCTTTTTCTTGCATCATCGATTGAAAGTATGTTTGCTGTATCCAGTTTGGTTGTACCCCGTTGCACCGAGCGGCTAGCACTGGGAACTCAGAGCTGTGTGAGCTCTTAATCGAGGAGGGAGCCGAGGTTGATGCCACAGATAAATCAGGCCAAACTCCTCTCATGAATGCTGTGATTTGTCATAATAAAGAGGTAAATCTGTTCGTCCACTCTTTATCAATCAAGGTTTGCTACAAGAACTTTCTTGGGATCACATGAGGGGCGAATCACTAATTATTAATGTCTAATTGATAGGTGGCTCTCCTTCTAATAAGACACGGAGCAGATGTTGATGCGACAGACAATGAAGGATGTACTGTTCTTGGTCAGGCTGCTGATGACTTGAGGCCATCTTTAGTAGATGCTGGTAAAGCTATGCTCGAGGGATGACCTTTTCTTTTATAATGTAGGTTAAGCATCTGGAAGGCTACGAGGTGTGAGTGATGACATGCTGCTTTTGCTTCAACCAGACCTTGTTTTGTTGTAGTTTTATTTGTTTGTGATGTTCGGGACTTCTACTGACAAATTGCCTATTTATATGTGCATTAAAATTGCGTATATTGATATCGATAAAATGCAGAGATGTCTCATCTTCAATATCGCCAGGCCAAGGAGCCTAATATGCTCTTGTTACTTTATCTAATCTCTGCTTTACAAGTTGAGACCGGCATACATAAATTAAAATATTGGCTATTGTGGGGGCAAGAACTATATAGCATAATTTATGGAAGGAGGGGCTATAAACAGCTGAAAAGGCCAAACTCATCCAGAGTTCATTGCACCATGCAACTCCCAGGAGCACCCTCTACGCTATAGAAAGGACATGGACTCTCTTATATACTTACGTCAACTTGCTGCAGCCCTGACTACTCAAGCCCAGTCGTTAGCTGAAGGATCGTTCATCTCTTGATCATGTAAAAGCATTGCCATGTCCTCTATCTTGACTCCAGTATTTGTGATCTAAATACAATTCTATTCTATTCTGCAATGGGTTAGTAACGGTGCGCTCACTTTCCCCGACGTTACTTATTTCCGTCGTCCTTATAATCTTTTGTGGTCATCGACAATAATGTTCTTTTTGCTCGCACTATTCAACGGTTTTATCCGTAAAAGATTTTCTTGACCACTAATGATCCAGATTCTCCATCCACTCTTCAAGTATAGTAGACACCTGTTCGCCACAAATAAGGAAATAACGAATAGTTCTAAAACCTGACCACAAACAAACCAAGGTAAAGGACAAAGTGTTCCTGGCTTTGTTTTGTTCTGGCTTTGATATCACTCAAGGACCCCAAAGGGCACGCAAAGAAACTATGACAACACTCTGGTTAACCCTATGGTTAGCACCACTCTAAACAACCACATCTGGTTGACATCATCGACAAAAGTCGGATTGGAAATATGCATCACTAGTTCACTACGTAGGCAGTTCCAGATATCGGAGCTAACAACTCTCAATGCCTGTGCTTTGGCTTACACGGGCACAATGCTCTCACCTTTTAGGAATTCTACTCCATTCACATACTCTTATTCATCATTCCCTGTTAATGCTTTTGACTCAAGGCAGCGAATATGTTTAGAAGCAACAGTTCCCAGGTTGTCATAGACTTTCTGTTACACAAGATCCTCAAAAGAGGCGAGTGTAGGCATACTCATCCAGTCATCCTACATCTTAGGCACTAAAAAAAATGATTTCAAGGTTTGAAGTTTTCAGAAATGAAAAGGGAATTTAGAAGAAAACTAACTTCTTCATTTTCAAAGGACAACAAAGGCAAAGCCTTGCTTTTGTAAGCGAAGCAAGGTTCTGAAAGGTAAAATTACCTATAGACAAAATGATTACACTTTAGCAAAAGTAACCTAATAATTCACTTAACTTTATAAAAAAGGAATCTACTTTTAAAAAAGTCTTAAAGCAAACAGTACTACTTTAAGAAAAGTTTAAAGGTAAACAGGAAGATGATAAGATGGAATCTTCAACAGTGCTGATGGTGATATGTGGGTCCATCTTTCATCATGTTAGCAGTTGTCTCGACCTTTGTGTTTACTTTACAAATGTAAAGTAAGATCAGCTTCATCGTCAATCAACTCCATTTCTTGATCAATTTGTTCAATGAGTTCATGGATGTTAGTATTAGCCCATTCAGAAGGCCATGAGGTAGAAACAGAGGTACTTGTTGGACTAAAGTGCTCCGATTGTGGGCTTGTTGGACATAAAATATCACCTCCACGAATGTGGATACAATTATCATGAATAAATGTCCATTCACTCACAGGTGGAGTTCTAAGAGGATGTTTTAGAGTTGTTTCTCCAAAATATAGACCTTGTGATGTACAGAGAGAAGAAATATCTGTCTGTGGATGTTGGTTGTATTGGTCAAGAAGTGTATAAAGTTCTTATGTGGCAAAATGTTCTTCGTTTGGCCAATCAATATAAGTACGTCAATACTGAATATGGCTAATGGTGCATAGCATATTAGTATCAGTCATACAATAGGGGTGATGTAGCAGATAGATCATATAGACATTTTTGTTCTCCAATGTTGCACCCAAAGACGATGGCGAGTTAAAGCCAGAGACATATCAATACGCCATTTTGCTAGAAGTTGGAACCATTCTAGAAATGTTCATAAGAGAGAACCAGAATTGGTAGGATCGGATAAATGGCGATACACATGAAGAGGAGACAAGGCTATTACATAAGTAAACAAAGCAGCTAAAGACCAAAGATGCCAGAGTGTAGATTCATCAAGAAGATCATGAATATGATAGATGAATTTATAAGGAGTTAGCATATCAAAATGACTAGGTTTAGGAAGAATGTCATGCTTCACAAGAGTTAGATGCATATAATAGAACACAATTTGGTAGAGAATTGGAGAAAGAGTTTCAAAGGTATAATGTTGTCGAGAAAACGATGGTGGAAATTTTTTCTTATATCTAGTAAAACAGGGAAACTCCATTAACCAAAAGAGAGGAATAGGGAGTTTGAGTGCAGAAGAAACAAAGAAGAGTAGTTTGGAAGGTCTAGAAAGATAATCTGCAAGGATGTTCTTATGACCTTTCAAATGTCGGATAGTGAATTTATAGGAAGAAAACCACTCTTGCTAGCATAAATACTGACTATTGGGAATCTTTTTCCTAGTTTGTTCGAGAATCTAAGGGAAAGAGGTGTTATCCATTTCAATGACAAAATGATAAGGAGTGAGGTGGATAGTAAACTTTTTGATGCCTCTTTTGACAGCAAGAATCTCCTTATATGAGATATGATAGTGACATTCAGATTGACTGAAAGAACCACTAGCATGTCCACAATAATAACATTGGTCATTGATTTCTTCAAGAAGTACAGCAGTTCAGTGTGTGTCACTAGTATCTGTTTGAAGGACATATTGTCCTCTGTCAGGAATCTTTAATGGAGGAGGATCCTAACAAATATGCTTAAGATGCTTGACAGCTGTAGCCTGTTCTTTTCCCCCATTGTGGTGAATTCTTACGTAAGAGCTTGGATAAGTAAGATGTATAGGTTGCCACATATGGTACGAAATCTCTGATATAATTAACAATTCCAAGGAATTGCTGAATTTGTTTCACAGTTAGATTTTAATATGAAAATTGCAATAATTCTTTTGCAATATGTGGACCTGGCTGGTAAAATCCATCTTTAAATTGCATACCTAGAAATCTATTTCTGTTGTACCAATAGTGCTTTTTGAGGCTGAAAGCATAATTCCACACTGTTGTGTAAGATCAAAAAATCTTTTTAGAAGGGCTTAATGTTTCTCATGGGTCGTTGAGAATAGCAGAATATCATTGATATAGATCAAGGCATTGTTGAGGATAGGCTCATAGATTTTTGTAATGGTCTTTTGAAACAGTGATGGTGCGACTTTAAGTCCAAATGACATCACAGTCTATTGGTACTGAGTATTGGGAATGCAGAATGCAGTCTTATCTTGAGGGTGAATACCCAATTGTCAAAAACCTGCTTTAAGATCAAACTTTGAAAATATAATAGTTTCCTTGAGAAATAGTATATGTGTATTGATTTTAGGCAAAGGAAACTTGTCATCCTACAGGAAAGCATTCAAAGGTTTGCAGTCTATCACTAGACGTTTCTTTCCACGTTTTTGCTCTGAACATTTATTGACATAGAACGCTTGACAAGCCTAATCTGACTTTGTGGGCTCAATCAATCCTTGCTGCAGCAGTATTGCACACTTATCTTGTGCGATCTTCAAGTCATCAGGGTTCATCCCTGGATGTGTGGCTTTCATAGGGTTAATATCTTCATTTTTTTTGAATGGTAGATTTATGAAAAAGTTAGCATTTTTCCACAGAAGACATGGGTGAGTAAACTGTGCATGGAAATTTGGACAGTATTCCAACAGTTTATCTTGAAGTCTAATGCAATGTGCAGAAACCTGTGTAAGTTCAAACACATCTTTTATGTCAGTGTATGGACTAAAAAGGTTTCGATACCTGAGGCCTGTGGGTAGGATCTGTAAAGGTTGGGCTTTACTCTATGTATCCATTCTAATTAGAAGATCTGGGCCTGATAGATTGCTTCCAAGTACTTTAGTCCAAACTATACACTGAGGAAAGAAGCGAATGCCAATTCGTCTTCTCGTTATCAAACCAATTTTGAAAGAGTTACTATCAGCAATAGTAAAATACTATTCATGAGAAGTCCATGCTTCCAATGATAAGATATTGGGCTTCATAATCGTACGGCTAGAACTAGTATCCATAAACTCGATGGCTTTAATGGGTCTGTCATATTTATCTTGTTGAAATATTTGGATCTGGACATAAGGTCGTTATATTAGTGTACGATCTATCTTCACACTTGTCTACTATAACATGCATAATAAATCGTCATCAGTAGAGGTAGATGAGCTTGATGATTCTTCTTTAGTAGACACAGAGACAACAAACTATGTATCACTATCCTCATTAGACTGTTCCTCAAGTAGTTCTTCAATGTTGCTTTGAGCATGAATAGGCAATAAAGTTTCAAGTTTGTTAAGAAACTTGACATCTTTTTTCATTTCCTGAGGACACTTATTTGCAATATGATGTGGGTTCCACAGATAAAACATCGACACTTATTTCGATGTGAGCATTTCTTGAAGAACCTCATAAATTTGCGCTTTTTGCTTATGTTCTTCTTTTTGAAAGTTTGCTTCCAAGGCTTCGACCTTTTCTTCTTCCTGTGGATTGTTCCCCTATGGTAGACTTGAGAAGAATGAGTTTTTTTCTTGCTATGACACTCACAAGTCTTTTTATCTTTGCATTTTATCTGGAGATAAGGCTTTTTGCAAGCCTGTTTGAGAACTGGACCGCCTTTAAGGACATTCTTGAGCAAAGTATGCTGATCACATAGTTTGTCAAGAGACGCTAAAGCAAGCTGATAGATTTCTCCAAGAGAAATTGTTGACATGGCTCGTTGTAGAGAAACTATTTTCGTTTGAAGTTCTGGCTATATTTCATCTAGAAGGAATGATATAAAAGTATAATGCAAGTTAACATCATTCCATCCATTCAAGAGATAATACTTGTCTGTCATGTGTTTATAATACTTTTGGATATCACACTTATCAAGAGAACAACATTTCATCGCAAAATACTCCTGACGGATTTGCTTATCGATTAACTGGAAATCACCAACAAATTCCTTGTGAATTATGCTAAGTAGTGCTCCAGCTATAGATACTTGTATGTACTGAAGGCGTTGATATTCATTAATACTTTATCACCATTCTCACAAAGTACCAGTGAAACGAGATGTAAATTCAGACAAAATATCCTGTTGAGGATGATTAGATCTGGTTATTTGTAAATTAATTCATGCACCAAATTCATGTATTCAATCCCTCCATTTCTTTGGTAGAAGATCATCGAATGTAAACCAAGGACCTGAAGTAGACTTGGTATTTGTCAGCTGTGCAGTTGCCGTAGCTGGTGTTGTTGTAAGTGCTGGTTCAGGTCTGAAGGGTTCAGTACCTAAGGATTCAGTTTCACTAGTTTCTGGTTCAGTTTTAGTATATTGAGGCATAGTCACCAGAACATTGGATAATTCTAATAGGTTAGCAAAGTGTGTTGAGGAATCAGTCGATGGTGAAGAAACTGGTTCATATGATGACTCTGATGGTTGTTGCTCAGATGAACAATCATATGGTATTGTATAAACTTCAGATGTTTGTTCAGATGCATCAGAACTAGCTTCTATATTATCTGGTTGAAAATTTGAATCTTCTGCAAGAGATTTAGAAGTTACAGTATCTATGTACTCTGTTTGTTTAGCTTTATCCTTCCCATGGTATAAGGTGGAAGGTTGTACAGGAGGTGGAGATGTTGGAGGCGTATGGATTTGTAACGACTTTCTCCACTATTCAGTTGGTTCAAAAGGTGTATAAGAAGGTAAAGCTTCTGGAACCTTTAAAGACTCAGAAACTCGAGGCTTAGGCATACAATCAGATGTAGACTTTGGCTTTGATCGTCGAGGTTTCTTAAGAGTTGCCTGAGGATGTATATACTGTCTAATCAAAGGATAACTGAATTTAAATACCTCTGAATAGTCAGCTTCGTCTGGATACTTCTGATACATAGGAGATGGATATGATGGTTGAGTATTTGGAAAATCCGAAGAGGATGAGCCATATATGTACTTAGATTGAGCTGCATGTATATCAGCTTCCATTTGTCGTACAATTCCTTGTATCTCTTGTATCTTATGAACTTTAAAGTCAAAGTCTGGCCCTATATAATGGGCAGAGATGTATTGTCGAAATTCAGCATCAAGATGCTGAATCTAAGCTTTGTAAGACCGATACATCGCTTGTATCTGTTTTGAAACAAAATCAACTTTCTTATGAGTAGCAATGTTTTGTTGACTAATTCCATCTAGCTTGGAATCAATCCTTCTCAGAACTTTGTTCTGTGCAACTGCGTTAGCTGTTTGCCAATTAAGAACATCATTAGTTGGATTTGATGCAAGTGTTCCTTGTGAAGTAATTCCTGACACTTGGATATAAGGGTTATAGACAACCCGCTATGTTTCTTCAATACTCCTAGATAAGTGAGGAAAGTCATCCTCGTATGACCTTGCCATCATACAAGGTATAGAAGTAGGAGTTAATGTAGCACCCTACTCCTGCAAGACCTGAAGCCGACATTCATAGGTGATATCCAAGTTCGTGCCCCGCAAGGGTGGTGTGCTAAAACACTCAATCAGTCAAAACTTAGTATAAATTTTTTTTTGTAAATTTACACACGCGTATGCAGAAATCAATAATCGAAATGGCCCATTCTAATCATAAACTTATGCAATTGCATCAACACAATCATTTATATTTCAATAGCCATTTGGCCCCTTTCATAAATATAAAACACTTTAGTCATTTCGGAATACAAATTTATACAAAAAGTTGCAAAAAATACAATTCAATACAAAATAGAGAAATAAAATGCAAACGTCAACTGATCCCGACCTCTATCATTTACTTGAATACTGTAGGGATACTCTCGTTTGTCTAACGGGGTATTATTCTAATCCTGAAAAATATTTGCAAATTTTGGGTGAGTTTTGCAATTCAATGAGTGACCATCATCGATGGCTTACCCAGTCACATAACACACCAAATCACATTCACAGTAGTTCACATTTCATATTAAATGAATATCGATTTTATACTGCTATATGCATGAGACTCGTATTCGTTCTTATTGTTGTGACCGAATGCCTCTCACATACTTATCCAAATATTGGCTCATAGGGCTCAGTCAGAGCAGAATCACTGGCCCATAGGGCTTAGTTAGAGCAGAATCACGGAGCATAGCTCTACGTGCAGAATCGGAAATCACAGAGCAAGGCTTTACGTGGAATGTGGGGCCCCGGCCCCCACCGCCATCACTTCAGGTATTGTCCTCTTTGGTTCACTGCGTGAGTCACAACTCGAACGCAGGACCTCAAGGTTTTGTTGCTCTTTAAGA
>JANVCQ010000003.1:16510711-16565410 GCA_025531925.1 Erythroxylum plowmanianum | reverse complement strand
TCAACTTTCTTAATTTTTTTCAAATTCTCTCACTTTCTTTCTTTATTTCTTGATTTTCCACTCCCATTTCAATTAACTCATTCTCTTTTCTCTCATAATCCATATAAATTCATTCAAATATTAAAGTCCTCAAAACTAAACAATTCTTTTTTTCATAAATTTTTCTTAATTTCAACAAATTTTCTTAAATTCATAGATTGTCTCACCAATTTCTTTCTCATTAATATTCATTTAATTATCATCAAAAGTTCGGGGTCCAACATTCTAATAGTTGGTAATTCATTTTGTTAGCATCAACTTTTCAAGCTCCTGTGAAGGTAACTGCTTCGGGATCTGAATGATAGTAGTCTGATCATTAGATCGATCGGTAACCATGTAAAGAGCATCCGAAGTAGAATTTGAAAGTTTAAATCCAAAACATGATTCTGTAGACAGTAGATCATCTGGTGATGTAAGGTAGCCATGATGGCTGTAGCATCTTGATCTACTCTAGTGATCTGGATCTGAATTTGTAGCCGTTTAGACAAAGTAAGATCATCCAACCTAATGTTGAAATCAAGTGCTATGGTCAAAATGATACTTGTGTTGTTGAGCGTAGTCAGCAAGGTATCAATAAGAGCATTTTGGTATGTTATGTAGGCAATGTCTAGAAGAGATATTCTGGCTGTAGTAGGAATACCTTTTCTTCGATGGAGTGTAAGAACAAGTCGTATAGCTCTAACATGTAGATGTGTATGGTTGTGCTCTTTCCATAAGGCGATCAGCTCCTTAGGGATTTCAAGCTTTACGTATTGTTATGCTATTGTAGATCTGAGACCACACTGCTCCAATCTGGAACTTTGGATAATTTCTTTCACACGAGGTCTAGTAGTAGATACCATACTACGAATACTTCTCATCCAAGAACGGTCACGAGAATATATACTATACGAACTCAACAGTGGTAAAGAATATTCATAAACATGATTTTCTATAGGCATATGAGTAATTTCTACTAAATTTTCGATTTTATTTGATAACACACGCTTTATACTAGAAGGCAAACTAAACAAAGACAAACTTGACGATAAATGAACTGGATCTGAAGAAGTTTACATATTTCTTATGCAACTCTCTTCTTACTCACTTCCTAACCTGAATCACTGTTACCCTTCTGACAAAGATGCGAAGGTTGATTAGATTTCCAGGTAAACCATAAGTAGTAGTGAAAAATCCTCTGTAGCACAAGGCTGACAGGACATAAGGTGATAAACACTGATGGGTACGCAAGAAAGAACGAAGAGTTTTAAAACTTGACCACAAACAAACCAAGGTAAGGGACAAAGTGATTCTTGGTGAACCTGAAGCACCAAAAGTTGACATTCTTGATTCCAGTAGTCCTGAATATGATACAGATTCAGAAGACCTCAGTGTAGTAATTCTCCCTTACAACAAAGTCTGCAATATCAATATTATGTCATGAATTCACGAGCTTTTGCCTGTGTGTTAATAACGAACTGTTAGGTCGAGTAAGGAGATTTACTACATTATTCTAGACAAGTGTCCCTATCCCTTACTAAGATTTGGTATCTAAACTTATTAGATTACTATAATTAACTTATATTAACTTAACCATAATTAAGGTTATAATATCTATTTTAATGTTTAATCATGTTTTAAAAATTATAATTTTGTTCAATTTTTAACTAATTTTATAACGTTTTAATATCGATTAAATTATTTAAATTTTAAATATTTTATTTTACGATCAGCTTGAAAACATTGGCTTTCCCAACATAAAACCCACAAAGAAAGAAATCAAATCCTAGCAAAGCCATTGGTTTGAGTAAAAGATATTTACTGAAGCAAAGCAAAGTTACAGCTTGTAACTGGTAATCTAAGTTATGGTGCAACGGTGGTTTAGTTCTTTGGTTCCAAATCGTGTGTGAATATAGATCCGACACGTGGGTCCAACGATTTCCATGACAAATTGACAACCTTGTCATTGGATTTCCGTTGATTAAATATCTACCGATAGTTCCTCCCACATTTTATCCTTCCCACGAAGCTTACTCCGAGAGAGAAATGCAGACGCTTTCCGTTTCGAAGCCTCTCTTTCGGATCCAATCCGCCAGATTTATAGTCTCGAAATCGATGTGTCTCAACCCTGAAAAGAAATCCCACATTGGGTTTAATATAAAATCAACAAAAAGTTGTTCCTTGTTTTGTAATTTATCTCACCGATGCAACCTGATTCACAAGTCTCTCCCTTTAGTTGCTTCTATTGTCTTACTTCTCTCTGCAAATCCAGGTGAACGTAAACTCTTCGCCTTCTGGTTTCTCGTTTCTGGT
The DNA here is from genome assembly GCA_025531925.1 of Erythroxylum plowmanianum. NCBI lineage: Eukaryota > Viridiplantae > Streptophyta > Magnoliopsida > Malpighiales > Erythroxylaceae > Erythroxylum > Erythroxylum plowmanianum. The sequence goes on along the minus strand of JANVCQ010000003.1, from coordinate 16,563,079 downwards.
TTCTTTAGCAGTATTTTCATGTTCTTTAATATGCTTACAAGATGATCTAACAGTATTGCTTGGTAACAAGAGCTGATAACTTTTTTTTTTAGTTGTGTTAATTGAACTTGAAAAACAATCACCTTTAAAATAACACTTAACCCTTGTCTGTTGAGTAAAGGGCCTGCTCTGTTTTGTGAATTCCATGGTATTTTCGGTGATATTTTAGCGTCAGCACTCACTGTAACTACTGTTGAATTAGTTTCTGATTTGTTTCAGCAAAGGCTGGCTTTTTGTCAGGATTTTCTGGGATAGAATCTGTCCCTGGTCCAGAGCTTCCTCAAATTGACTTTCTAAGTCGGTTCAATGGTTTGATTTCTTGCATATTTCCATCGATTTTCTTAGTTGGCTGCGTGCTTGAAGTGACAATGGCTTCTTACTAATTTATCTGCTATTCCTCTGCAGAAGAAAACCAAAAAAAATATGCGGAAAATGATGCGAGATTCAAATCATCTCGTATTCTCAGGGAACTACTAGAGCGATCCAAAGTCAACAAAGAAAAGTAAGTGAAGTCCAGCTGCTTCTGGGTGAGTTTATGTTCATTGGTAGATTCGAAATAACTGCATAACTCGTGACATAGATGTGCCAAGCCTCTGAAATCATATCCCTGAAGTGTGGTGGTTGTATTGGAAATGGAGCGTTAATTCAGATTTGGTTCAAGTTTTTCATTCCATGAGGAATGATTGAAGTCCTAGTTTTGTTGTGAAATGTATGAATGAAGTAAAGTTTCCCCACGCATCATTGAAATCTGTTTGCAGGTTGTCAATGAAAGTTGTGTGGGAGGGGCTAAATTCTGAGGTTTATCTGATGTGAAAAATTTCAGGAACAAGAAAGAGATTGAAGACAAATACTGCATACGAGGGGCAGAGTGGGGCGTCGGAGATTGTTCTGCCGAGGGAATGACGGCTGAAGATAGAGAGAAGTTCATTTCTATGCTCAAACAAAAGGCGGGAATGAAATGACACAAAGGGGGAGAGGTTGAGATTAGCTTAAGCCCTAATGTAATGATTAAATGCTTTCCGCATTTTCACTCCATCTATTTGTATTACTACTTGTTTTAATATTCTATTAGTATTACTAAAGAAAAAGGAAAAAGAACAAATTCAAAAAACAACAGTGTGTTGGACAGACTGCGAACGTTGACAGAAGATATTAGAAGAAAGAGGAGAACCTCAACTTCCAATCTTTAATGTATCGGATCAAGCACAGCTCAACAGTCGATAGTGAATAGTAGAGTAGAGGGCAAATTGGAAAACTGAAGGGGGTGGTATTATACAAAATTAATACTCCCTCTTATTCAAAATAAGTGTTGTTTTAGAGAGATGTATATTTATTAAAAAAGTTAGTAAAATGTTTGATATATCTTTATTAATTGTATATTGAATTGTCTTGAAAATGTAATCTGTATAATTAAGATGTGAGAGAAATTAAAGGATAATTTGAAAATAAAATTATAAACATGCATGAAAAATCGTGAACGACACTTATTTTGAATAATTAAAATCTTTATAAAAAACACTTATTTTAATAAGAGAAGTACAAAAGCAGCGGCAACATCTCATCTGTCTAAATTCTAAACTAAAAACCCCAAATACCGAAGTCACTTGCGGCCAGGCCGGGGCGGGGGCACGAGTCAGTCCGGCTCTGTCCGTCCTAAGACATAAGATTAGAGAAATTGAACACAAAACTCAAACACAGAGCACTGTAATTAAATATTTGGAAAATTTCCATTCCCAATAAATAATAATCGCCTAAAATTGAAATCTCCTCGCATGCCCACGTGTCATTGTTTCTTGCAACAGTCAGAGCACAATCCCTTCAACCAAGCACCTCACATTTCTCCTTCACCGTCAGATAAACTTCTCGTGTTAACGGTTCTTAATGCTGTTTCCGGTGACCACCGCCGGTGAGTTTCTTCATGAATTAACCTCAACTTGCATGTCTTTGTATTTGGCTTCCAGTTTCCTCAAAAATTTATAAAAAGGAAATGTTTTTTCTTTCCTTTGGAAGGGGCGTGAAGTTTGTAGTCCGAAGTCGTTACCTAGCAGAAAGATGGTGCAAGGTTTATCGTCAAGCACGCTATCAACATCTGGGAATTGTGGGATTTGTGGGTCAATCACATCCTGGAGGACTCAATTCAAGCTAATGAAAAAACCTTATACGCCCTTCGGGTCACAATGTTTTCAGAGTTTATACTTTGCTTGTAACCCCAACCAACTAAGAGTAAGACATTTGAAGGTTAATGCTGGATGGTTGTTCAATAAAAGAGGTGAGCGGGAGTTGGATGCCAGCTCCGAGCGTAGCGAGAGTGCTAATGAAGATATATTGATTTTCTTTTTTCAGCTAGACCTGGCAACACGAGTTCAGGTTGGCCTGGTTTCTTTTAGTTATTGTTTTTGCTCATTAATCACTGTTTTTGGATGTTTCTGGTCATTGTTCACAAGCTTTTGCTGGTTGGGATGTAATGGAATTGCAGTATGCTATGAATTTGGAGCAGTATGACATTGCTCAGCAGCTGAGAAACAAGCTCACTGAGGTTAGATCTCGTTACAGATCCTACTTACATGTATGATTTGTTGCTTAGTTGTTTTGGTAGTTAGTTTCATATCATAATGTACGGAAAGGTTATATATTTGGGTTTCACTGATACGGAATAGTTCTGTGGTTATTGAGTCATGGATGAAAATCTTTGTGGCTTAAACTATTTTGCAACTGTGATATAGAAAATTTTAGATTAGGTGTGCGTACTGAAAACAATCTCATTTATTGTCCATATGAGAAAGCTGGCTTTGTAAAAAATGATACTGAATGATTAACTAAAAATTCTTCCTCAAAGGTTGAGGCAGAGGTCATCAAGCAGCGGGATGCAAAAAGGGGATCATCTTCAAAGAGTGAAGCTCAAGATAAGGCTTTAAGTATCATACGTCTTCGGTTAGTCTTCAGTCAATTGTAGGCTTTGTTAATTGGTCTCGTAGAAATGTTTATACTAATTCAGCTTTGATTAAGGTAAATGGCTATTATTCTTTCTTTGCAGGGCAGACTTGCAGAATGCAGTAGAGAGTGAGAATTATGCAATCGCTGCTCAATTACGAGACCAGATCTCCAAACTGGAGGCTGAGACTTTGGCAGCATCAGCTAAAGCTCTGGCTCATGAAAAAGTTGATTATGCATTTCGTTTAGGACAGAAACTGAGGCACAAAGTTTTTGGTAAATAAGCATGATTTCAACTGATGTTTTAAGCTTTGGTGCCTCTTCACTTCGAGATTTAGTTTGCAAATTCTTGCTTGATTACATAAATTTTAATAAAGTGGATGAGTGGAGTTGTACTGCTCTATTCTCTTTCTTGCCATTTTTCTGCATTTCCTTTATTATTTGCTACTTTTGATAATAGAAGCCATTTTCTAATCACAGGCTATCGAGCTGTTGTGTGTGGAATGGATCCAGTTTGCTGTGAATCAGGTTCATGGATGGAGACTGCACAGGTTGAAAAGTTGTCCCGAGGTTGTAATCAGCCATTTTATCAGGTTTAGGATCCTGTTCCATATTCTCTCCATACTTTTGCTTTCACTATGAAACCTGCTTCTTGTTTGAACACTTTTGTAACATTAGTTAACTAAAGTTTTTCCCTGGTCTATTTGATACAAATGATTGTAAGGCATTTGTATGTTAAACAACAAAATGAGACAGTATCATCTAGGATGCTTGTCCATTGGCTTCTAGAAGATACAGTTATCCACAATTCTGTTTTGGCATTGTTTCACAGGTTTTGGTTGATGTACACGCTGATCCTGAGTTACTGGTGGCTTATGGTACTTGACAATTCTGCATTTTTCTCCCCTCTTGAATTTTATGACTTTTCATCTTTGAATTGTGTACTTATTCTCCCTTGGGAAATGGGATGTAAACTATAACTTAGTTGGAATATATACTATTTTCTTGTACGTTGATGGCTCTGTTCTAATATCTTGATTCATTTTTTAATATTGTGCCACTACTGCAGTTGCTGAGGAAAATCTAGTACCTCCTGATCAACTGGACAGGGTGAGTTGCAATGCTGAATAGTATCAAAGGCTTCAGGTCTTTGGCTTGATACTAAGGCTGTGCATAAACATGTGCAGGGCAGGTTTGATCATCCCTATCTATCATTTCTATTCTACGGGGCAGACACGGCCGGAGATTTTATCCCAATCAAGCAGTTACGTGAAAAATACAATAGGCCAAGGCATGAGGTGCCAATTGATCCACCAGATGAGGATGGTGGGACCAATGCTTAAACAAGAAGTTCTTGGCTTAAGGCCATCTGGGCTTGTGAAGCTTTATCATATGGTATTAAGTTAATGATCCTAGTCTTGTTAAAGCAATTCACTAGAATTGTTTCCATTTCCTTGTTTTGTCGAAACTTGGATTATCATGCTAATCAATATGATACCGTCTCTTGTACATGACTCGTGTAGATAAACACTACTTGTCTACCTTTCCCCCGATCTGAACCAGCTTCTAAGAGAAGTCTATTCCTAAATTCTTATGCGAAGAGAGCAGATCTTTGCACGCTTTTGAGAGGTCCTAAACTTTGATTTAACTAAACAAGTACTTAAACTTTTGGGACATTAAATGTCTGGCTTCTGCCCAGATTTATGACAATACAACCAAATTAAAAGAGTTGGTCTTCTTTTATGGCCCTAAAGCGTAAGATCTTACAATAGTATAATATAAATAAAAGTTTGTAAAATTTGTATATCCATGAAAATTCTGAGTAAACCCAAGCTTTAGTATCAGTCAAACTCCTACTGACAGTACGAAAAAAATAATCTTGTGCTCTTATAATTGACAAAAGTGATTTGGAACGAAATATTATTGGAGCCTTACGGTGAATGTTTTAATTTAACCTTTTTGCACAAGTTCAAGGCATGGTATGGATGAGTTTGGTCAAAAGGTGCAATATGACTAGAGTCTTTTGTAAATAAAAAAAATTTAGAATTGGGTGGAATGCACATAAGACTACAAGGATCATAATTGGTAGTCTCACTTAATATTATTGTTGGCTACTAGTTGGCACATTTGCAAAAGATGAATGGCGTATCTCCATTTCTTTGTTTATTTGAAATTTTAATGAATAAATTGCTTTAAAGTGATTTTGACTATTTGATAAATAATAATTATAAAAAACCATAAAAATAAAATAAAAGAGAGTAAGAAAAGAGATAAAGTCGATTTATAGTAGTTCGATGAAGCAACTCCTGACAAGTGTTCACTCTTCAAAGTCCACTTGGGAGTTTACTTTCTTTCTTCAACGAGTGAAGAGAAATCATTTACACAAAATATTCTTTACTATAAGTGAAGAGGAACATTTGTACTCATCTTGCTGTACCATGGGTGAAGAAAAATCCTTTAAAAATTTTATTCAAGGTCAAGAGAAACTCTTACAATGTATATCTTAACAATTTCCATAATTGCATAGTTATATAGAAATCAAAACCTGCATTCCTTGCTCATATTAATGAAATTAGACTTAATATATATTATACAATGCATATAGACTCTCAAGGCTCTTAGCTAGGGATGACAATAGGTTAGACCAAGTGAAGTTCAACCTAAAGTCCAGTCAAACTCGAGTCAAGCATCCTAGGCCTAATTGGAGCCCACTTAAAATAATACCAATATGATTTTGTTTGGTCTATAAATTCTTAAATCTTTATATCAAAATGACATTTTTTAGTTATTTATACCAAAATGATATCATTTTAATAGAAGAGTTTAGGTCAAACTTTGGGCTAGCTCCTTAAGCCTAAGTATGACAAAAAGTTTAGTTAATCATAGCTTGTCTCATTAACTTCAAGTTAGACCAGGTTAGGTTTCAATTGTCACCCACTTCTCACCCCTACTCTTAATAACTATTTTAGTATGTTAAATGTTCTTTTCACAACTCAATTGTGATTAGATACCCAAAACCAACTCAAATGTTCATTATATACAAATTAGTTGTTATAACGACGATCACTTACTTTTGACTAGTTAGATATCCTTTTGCTAGTCGATGCCCTCAGTAGGTCTAATATGCTTAATATGTTCATAAACGTACTAAGAATTAACTAGTCGATCATAACCCTCTAGTTAGTTGATTGTCTACTTGTTGGTCCTTTGAGTAGTTGATAGGCTAGCTAATGACAAATAACCTGATACGTAACTTTTTATCCTATGTAGGGGTTATCAGAGAAAATCTTTAAGCTAATTGCACCCATACATAAAATAATTTAAAAACTTCAACATTCAACTCTTTTCAAAAATTAAACATACCTTTTGACTCAATATCTACAGATCAAGATGTTCTTTTTATTAATGTTAAAAAATTCTCTTGATTATGAAAGGAATTAATCATTATGCCCTATATATAAATGATCAAACCTTTAATCCATTTAAATTACCAAGATAATATTATAAGAAAAATTATAATGATTGTTACTTATGGAATTATTTCATTCATTCCTATTCTTCCTCTACTTAATTATCTTGAAACTCTTTTAAATTGTATTTGTTACTCTGCTTTGCATATTTTGATGCTTTGATTACTTTGCCCTTCTATTAACTTGATCTTTGACCTTTTATTTGAATTTTCACAAATTAACTTGTTAATATCACCAAATATAAAAATATTAGTAGTAACATATTTCCTTATCATTAAAATCATTGTTAAAGCATCACTTGATCCAATAATTCCATTTCACTTTGAACTTTTTTAGTTTGAAGTGAAGTGCAAATTCAGTTAGGAGAAATGTTTACTATAATTGTCTCAACTTATTAATAAATGAAGTGTATTTGTAGTTAATTAATAATATGTCTTAAATTTAGGATAAATCTCTCATTCAATCCTAGTAATAACTTTAAGCACCAATGTATGTTCAAAGGAGAACATAGATGTACAATCCTAATCTTTTTTCTACATATTAAAATTTAAAGACAATTACTTTTATGACAATGTATTTATGATTTGCACTAATTATCACTTTGTTATGTATCAAGAAATTTTTAAAATTTTATTAGTATTTTAGTTTCTATTCTCAATCCTTAAATTGAATAATTGGCATAAAAGCCAAACAGTTAGGAACTAAAGTACAATAACAAAAAGAATAGTTGGTGGATGAGTTTCAATTTAAGAAAAAAAAACAAATCTTGTAGAGGTTTAAATCATTTACACTAATTCAACCTAGATTTCAGTTTGATCATACGTGATAAAATTAATTAAAATCAATTTACAATTATTCATGCCTTAAAAACATTTAAAAAATTAATCAATTATTATACTTGTTTATATGGTTTAAGGATAAATGACAATCATGATATAATTGTATGTTTCTTACTTCCCACTTATCTTTGTATCTTTTGTATAATGTTTAATTCAGGCTAAGAAAGACACACATAAAAATTCAGGTGTTTCTCTTAATTACGCCAATTTAGTTCAACAAATGTTTAAACATTTGGTGTGTGTTATGATTTAGAGACTTCTAGAACTTAGAAAACAAAATTTTAATAAAAAATATATGAAAATATATATTTCTTCATATATATAATATATGAATAAATTGTAAGAGTTTTTGAATAAGTGGATAACTAACAACTAAGTTCCCTTACAATATACCAAGGTTCTAAGTGTTTAACTTATGTTACAGCTTTTAGTCTAAGTTTTATCAATATCCAATAGTAAAATTTTCATATCAATGCTTTGTGCGTCTCCACCTAATAGCCTAAGTTTTGTATTTCCACTAAAATGGAAATTTTGTGCATCTTGCAAATTTCTAATAGTTTAACCAATTTTCTAGACAACCTTATTTGTATAATTTTCTTACCAAAACATGTTTTCATCATTCTAATGGTTCGCACAATTATGAAATTGTCTAACTTATTGAAAAGAGAGTCTTACAAATCTCCTTACTAGAAGAAATTTGACATCCTTATCGACAATAAATTTTTTGAACTTTTTCATTATAAAATTATTAACTTACTCCCGAAGTTATATACAAATCCTTCTTTTCCCTGTAAAAGAATCATAACAAATGTTATGTTAATAAGCAATATATAAGCACTCTCATCTATGCCATTAGTCCAAAATAAATATACAGAGGCAATTATTGATAAGCCAACATCATTGTTCCATACTAATGATTCAAAAACCAATTTGAAACAATCCAGTTACTTCTAAATCATGAAATACATTTATGCAATAATCGAATCACACATCCTTACCAAGCAATTATTAAGACTACTCATCAGTTTGTATCCCTTTTTGTTTATCGAGAGAAATTAGCTTTCACCCTAAATAGCACCCTTACAACCTTACCATATATAACATCTTGAATTTCCTTTATATTTAACACAAATGATTATTTATTAAATGGTCCAAAAGTTCTACATTTGGATTTTTTCCATAACTGGCAGATTGATAATCACCAAATTGTTTCATATAATTGTGCTTGTAAAGTTATCTAGCCTTTTGTGCATATTTTTCAATGCCTTATTAAAATCATCCATCTGAGCAATCATTAAAAGTCCCTTCTTTTTTGAAGTTGGCCAAGTAATTGCTTTAACCAAGTAATCCTTTCTCTCATTTGTTCCACATAGTGTTCACCCATTATTGCCATTGAAATTTACTTGAAATTATGTTATGATACCACATATTATATGGTTTAGATAAGTTTAGGAAAATTCTCACAAATAGTCCTGTATTATAGTAATTTGTATTAAATTAATTTAGGCCTTGTTTGGTTGAGGGGTTAGTAATGGAACAGTATGGAATGTAACACACTTCTATCATTTGGTTGAGGGTTTCATAATAGAATGGAACGAGATGTGATGGAAACGGAAGATTTTATATTACGTTCCATTCCATTCTAAATAATGAAAATAAGAAACCTCCGATTCGGAGAGTTTATGATGAAATGTAAAATAAGAAATACATATTACTAATATATCCTCAACAATTTTTCTTAATACCAATTATTTCTTCTAATTTGAACCCCCTTTTTTCCAAACTCATTTATTACAGTCCACAATAATCGTATATAATTAATAATATTTTTATATTATTTCTCCTTACCTTAAAAATAAAAATAAATTATTTTAAAATATAAATCACATATAATAGAATAAAATAAAATTTAATAGTTAATTAATAATAATATTATTATATAATTGATAATAAAATAATAAAAATTTATTAAAACTTTTATTATTTTAAAATATATAAAAATTATTTATCACAGTTTTGACTTAAACAGTGACTTTTTAATTAGACATGATCTCTATTTTAAAATCATAGCGTTAAACCTCCTGTAACAATTATTTTAATATCAGATGTATAATAGTCATTTATTATACATTACATTCCATTCTATTAATCTTCCAAACAAGATTTCACTACATTACATTATGAATCCTTCCATCCTTCTTAAACAACTTTTCACTATATTACATTTCATTCCATTATAAACCGTTTCGTTCTGTTTCATTCCATTCCATTAATTAACTTCTAACCAAACAAGCCCTTAGTGATTTTTTAAATCAAACATTAGTTGTGCATTATGATTTAGACATTTTAGGACTTAGAAAATGAAAAATCAACATAATATATATGAAGAAACATGTTTCTTCACACATAAAAACAATTTGAAAGTTTTTCTTGAGTAAGTGTACAATTAGCAACCAAGTTGTCTCATAATAGACTTATCAATCTTTTATCAAACACCTTATAAACATAAGTGTTAGGCACATTTTGATATAGAACTAAACCCCACTATGGAGTATAATATAATAAGGAACTTTATTGATATATAACAAAGTTAATAGATATGATGAGGGTCATAATAGGGCAACTTAAGTCTAACAACAAGAATCATGTTTATAGGAAAATGTATTTGAAGTTAGTTATTATGCAGCTACAATAAATTTGAACAACATTTACTTATAAGTTCCATCATTGATAAGTCACTAGGTTGTTCAAATATGCTATATAAATGGAACATTCAAATATAGGTAGTTTATTAACTACATAAACTATCATTATGCTTAATCCTCCAAAGCATTAAATGCCTAATTTGTGCCTCTAACTTTTTGTCCATGTTTTGCCAATTTCCAATAACAATTTTTCATGTAATGACTTGTGCCAATATTGCATTAGGATGTTGGAACGTTACTAAATAGTCTAAGTGTTGTATTTCCACCGAAATTGATGACTTATGAATCTTTAAGACTTTTGGTACTTAGCCAATAAACAACCTTATTTATACCATTTCCTTCTAAAGCATTTCATGAGCCCAATAAGTTTGTACAATTATGGAGTTGTTCAACTTGCAAAAAATAGAGTCTCACATCTTTTATATAAAAAGCCCTAATACTCAAGGCTCCCCGCTTTACGAGGGTTGATGGAAAGTCATCAATTGTAAGTAACTTTTCCTTTTTATTTTGTAAAAAGGTTGTTTCTATAACTTAAACCGATGACCTTCTAATTAGAAAGGAGTAACCTTACCAGTCGCTACAAGGCTCACCCTCTCACATCTTTTATATACATGGGTGATATTTTTAAAGATAATGTGGACATAAAATAAATGAAAATAAATTTATATCTTAATAACTGGAGAGGTATTTACCTCATAAGTTATGAACATAAATAATCTTTAAGATAGTTTTTATTATCTAAGTTACGTTTTTTTAAAAAATAGATCCAAGGCATATATATCAAGTATAAGAAAGAAAGAGTGATTGGTTGCTTTATACACGTTTTGTTATTTATTCTTTTCAAATTTTCTTTTTATATGAATATCCTTTTTATATGAATATAAGTATATATGTCCTATAAGACCTTTTTTAAGTGTTTATATGTAAAGCATTTTAAATATAAACAGAAATTATTGAATAGGTGTAGTGGAATATTTTATAAAATAAATGAATTGTTTTGTCAAAATGAGTTACTAATTAGACATGTAAGTTATTTAAAAAGGATTCTCTTTATTAATAAAATTACTTACTTATATGGAGTGATTTTATGTACTATTTTTATTATAGAAGATATGTTAAGTAAATAATAAGGATAATAAATTGATTTTATAAAATAATATCTACGAAAGAGTAATAATTTGTAAATTCATTTTTGCTAATTAACATTAAAAATATTTTTTATACTATTTATTTTGTATAAAGTAGAATGTATAGCGTGACTTCTAGGTTTTAATGAAGTTTAGTTCATGCCAATTTAATTTCATATTTAAAACATATTTATTACATTGTTTATAGTTAACAAAGTTTAGTAATGAAATTAAATTTTAAAAAGAGATTAATATTCAAATTTGCTTTATTAAAAATTTGACTAGAAATAATTAAACTAGCTTTAGGGCTAATTGATTTAGACAACATGTTATAAGATGTGGTTACTACTTTCAAAGTGCTTTTGAAAAGATAGGACTTATAAGATAGAAACAATATTAGCCACTATAATGATCACAAATAAGTTTTAAAATGAAGATGTTTCATTGATGCTAAATCTATTATAAGCTATGATGGAGTTACTACTGTTAGTTTTGGTATAATAAAAATGAAGGATATAATCAATCAACTAAGTAGTCCTAAATTGCAAAGTAAATTTAAAATTCACATTAATTATGATTGTAATACGAATATATCTAAAAGTTTTATTTTTTATTCATATTTTAGTTCTAATAGTTACTAGTATGATCACTACTATAGTTTTATTTAGAGGCTACTAACAATATTGTCAGATGCTTGGTGACAAAAATTTTATGGAATAAAAACAAGAAATCAAAATTATCACTGAATTAAAAATTGTTAAATCGAATTAGACAATACAATCTATTTGAAGTTCAATAATACTCCAAATATGTTGCCCTCGATTAGGTATTGTAAAAAATTTAAGAATTCTCATCTAAAATTACACGCATACATTATGAACACTCCTTCACAATGAGGAAATTTTGTGTTGAACCCAACTAGAATAGAACATTCAGCTTTTATAGTAGACATTTAGAATCAAATATGATGGAACACTATAGAATTAGTGCCATGCCATTCCACACAAATCCTACTATTTGCGTTGCTTTTTTCAATTATTGCAAAATTCATTGGAGGATGTAATTGATCAAAAGAGTTGAAAATAGCCTTAGACTATGTTGTTTAACATTTATGCATAATAAGAGAATTAGAGCTTATCTATTGAGGTCATATTAGTTATGAAAAGTACCTCTTTTAAAAGTGTCTACCAGGATAATACAATTAAAGTTTATGAAGGAAAATATGACATTTTGGGAATATAATTAAAATTTGCCTATGACACATCTCATTAGCATATGAAGGAAAATATTAAATTTTTAGAAAATATTTAAAATATTTCCATTAAGTAGGGATATTTAAAAATAAAATTATAATAATTTGTTTTTATTCTCTAAGAGAAATAAGTAGAGAATAAAAACAAAAGCCTAGAATGCTAGAACTAGGATAGTTTTGAAAATACAAATAATCATTTTTGAAATAATTTCCTCATAATGATTGTTATCTAAGAATGCGATTATTGGAATTTTGAGTGTTATTAATAAGATTATCATACTATACTGAGATTGGAAAGGAGGATTTCATTACTATAAAATGACTACAGATCAAATGCAGACTAAAATGATAATAATGTTTATACTTCTTTAAGTTTAATTGCACATAAGTTGGCATGACATTTTTTAGCAATTATTTGCTATTACCCTTTCTTTCTCCAAGTCAAACACAATGAGAGAAATCCTCGAGCAATAAAAAATAATCATATAAAAATGAAATCTTAAATAAGTTTGGCATTAATTATGTTAAAAACATCCTGCCTTACTTAGGAATCATAAAACTATAAATTTTATGCGGTTTGGAGAATCCTCCTCAATAAAACATATAGTAAAGTTAAGTATAACTCTAAAATGATATTAGATGCATCATTTATACATGTTAAAAATATAAGATTATGATATTTTTGGTCCTTTTATTATATTCATTTCACTAATCAAGTACCTATATTAAAATATTTTTAATTGTATCCTTTACATTTTTAGTCTTCATAATCAAGTTTCTTCCATTAACTCCTTTAATGGAAGGGCTTATGCAGTAAGCTAATTAGCTTGAAGATAACTTGATAGCACCTAGAAGCCATATTTGGTAACTCTCTTCCTTTATTGTAAGCTGACATGGTTTAAATAAGGCCCATGTGAACACATTAGATGTTCATATTAGATTTCACTCACTTACTAAATTTGGTCCTATTACTCTTTAAAATTCAAATTCTTGAGAGAAACAACTCTCTTAACCTAAAAATAAAGAACACTCAGTGTTTCTCCATTATTATTATTAATTGAGATTGAAAAATAGAGAATGAGAGGAAATGAGGCTTAAATAACATAAATTCTCAACTTTTGAATGTAAGAAAATCTATTTGTCATGTTATTTAAAGAAATTTTTTTGGTTATGGAATAGAGAGTTACTTATCCTAGGACCAATTTTTATCCTTAAATTGTCACATGCATGATTATCAATTCTTAAAATATATACTTTACATGGATCAATAATCAATTAACTTACTTCATAATTAATTAATTATAACAAAAGTAGTGTTGTTTTTTATATGTGATGTTGATTGTCTATCTTAATTTTTGTCATTGTCGTATACATGTCTACTGTAGTCTCTTATAAAGATCATATTGATCAATTAAGATATAAAAAGTGTTCATGCTTTGCCAGAGATGTTTATAAAGCTATTAAATAATAGTTTTGATTAATAGTTTCATATATTCAAAGTCCATCCTTGGACAATTTATAACACTAAAAGTATTTGAAATCAAAAAAACTTTTTTCTTATAATGCACTTGTAAATTTAATCACCACTTTTCCATGTTTAGTATATGTTGGCCAAAGTTGAATACATTAATTATGTTCCTTTTTCTTGTATTTTTTAAAATAAATGATAAATATTCATTAGCTCTTGTGCAGAGTACTAACAACTTGACAGAAGCTTTATCAACATATTTAAATACTCATTCAATTTGTTATTTTCTTTTACGCTAATAAGAACTTAATCAACTTATTAAAACATATATCCATAAGTTTTAATGCAATATACTAAAAACTTGTTGAAAGATCCATTAACACATTTAATTATCCATTCAATTTTCTTTTCTTTTATAATAAAAGAATTCAGTCATCTTTCACTTCTACTTACTTTTGTATGTTCCCTTGTTAAGAACAAGATGATAATGGATTACATTTATATCAACCTTCAAAAAGAGAATGAAGTTATTAAGTATATTATATTTTTTATTTTCATGTTTAATGTTTTTAAAAATTGCATTCAAGGTGTCATATTAAATACAAGGATTAAGGCTGCCATTTTACTTATCCTAAATAAACATATGGAGAAAAGATAGGTCGTTTCACACCCATTATGGTGGTGCTATTGAGGAGTTAATAATGGGTAAATAAATTGGTAGATAGGCCAAAGTCATTGAAGTTGAAGATGTTGACAAGTTTTGCCATTGGGACATTATTGATGAAGTTAAAGCATGGATGCGTCAAAATGATATCGAGTGTTTGCACTATAAGATTTAAGTGATGGGTTGGGGGAATTGGAAAATGACCAAAAAACCTTTGATATACTCCATCATATGTTATCAAGAAAAAGTAGAGTAGTGCATGTGTATGTCAAACAAAAACTATTGTGAGGAAAATTTTTTATTAGGTAAGAAAGAAAAATTAGGATAAATGGGAGTTTAAATTTAAATATTGCATTGTGAGACAATGAAGAAACTTCAAAATGCAAGGTGGCATCTTTAAGAAGTAAGCCTGGTAGAAAATCACTAAGAGGCAAATCTAAATTAATATTTGAAGATTATCTTAAGGCAATTTCTACTAAGAAATCAACCATATTGAAATTAAAGTAACTAATTAAAAGCAATGGTGATATTAGGGACTCACAAATTGCATAAATTTTAACACATAAGTAGAGGAAGGTAGTGAGTTTATACTCTCTAAGGTATTTGTAAAAGATGGCTCTAATAATGATGGTGATGAGCTGGTGGAGGTATGAACACTTGTGTAAGGACCTTAAGGCTATGTTTAGTTGGACGTAAGATTTTTAATAGAATGGAATGATTTATAATAAAATGGAATGTAAATGGATGTAATATTAGAAATTTTTTGTTTGGAAGGAATGGAATGGTTCAAAATGTAAGATAGTGAAATGTTGTTTGGAAGAAGGGTTCATAATGTAATATAGTGAGATGTTATTTATCATTTTATATTCCATCCTAAATCCCCAAATTAGAGGTAACTTATTTTTATTGTTTAGGATGGAATATGATATAATGTGAAACCCTCCCCTTTTATCATATTTCATTTCATTTCATTATAAACCCTCCTCCCAATCGATAGAATAATACTCCATTCCATTCCATTAATAACCACCCAACCAGACATAGTCTAAAAAAAGAGAATTAAAGGTGATAAATTAAATGCTAAAATGTTAAAGGAGGAAAGAGCTTAATATGTTGATATGCAACAAACAATCGTTATTAACTCACTAAGAGATTCATCTCTTACTTATAAATAGTTGGAGTTGAAAATGTTAGTAAGCTAGTGTATGGTATTATCCACCTTAATATGGAGTTGAAATTTCTAGTTCTAAGCAATGATTCTTCATAATTTGCACTTAGTATATAATATATTGATGGAGAGAATTTAAAGATGTAGTAACCAAGTACTCAACTATTGAAAGGTATGTAATTGAATTTTCTAGAAATTGCAAGTTTATTGTAAGACTTAAGTGTTATTGTTGGGTGACCTTGAAAAATTAGTGGATGCTTATGTAGATAAGAAGATGTTTGCATATTTTACATTATATCGATCATCATAATTGTAGTAAAGTGTGTGATAACAAAATAATTAGAAAATCATGATTAGTTAAGAAAGATTTTTGTGATTTGAAGGACATTAGTTCAATTTTATTGAGGTTCATGAACATAGTGATAATAAAGAAATGTATTACATATATGGGTTTGTCAGTCTTACATGGAGTAAAAGAGGTTGTTATTGAAAAGATGAAGGGGGTATTAAGGCTGAGTTTACTTTGTCATGAAATTTTAAAATAAAGTTGAAAATATCTAATCTAAATAATACAACTAAAATCGAGGTGGAGAGATTTACATTTAATATGGATTCCTTTTTTAAAAAAGTTGTATGTTTCTTTTGACTACTGGAAAAAAGGAATGATTAATTGATTTAAAATAATTTTTGGTGTTAATGGAGCATTCTTGAAGGAGTTATGAAGGAAGTGTTGGCTACTATTATGGGTAGAGATGCAAATAATAAGATGCTTCATGTTTGTTGGACATTGATGGATATTAAGACAAGAAATACATGGAGTTGGTTCTAAAGGTTATTAATGGTTAACTTTGGCATTGAAGATGATATATAATGGGTTGTTATAAGTGATAGGTAGAAGTTTAGACAAAATTTTGTTAGTCTTAAATTTTTTTGTCACTTTTCATTCTTGTATGATTTTTATTTATAACAATATCGATTATGTTCTATATAATTTTTTTTAGCAAGAATTTATTCAAGCTATTTAAGATAAACTCCCAAATGTAAAGCATATGTTTGTGATATAAATTATTTTAGAATATTGTCAAGTCAATAAATATTCATTTTAAGTAAAAATTGAGAGTTTAATGAGTGATCTGAGAATATATAGGAGATTTTTAGGGATGTTCCTAAAGAAAGATTATGACACCCTAAAATCAAGTTCAACATAATAAAAGGCAACTTATGTGAAGCTTTTAATGGTAAAATTGTGGGCATCAAAACTAAAACCATTATTTCAATATTTGAGGAAATTAGGACATATGCTATAAAAAAAGACTACAATTTGATAGGGACTTAGGTAGAAAGTGGGAGTAGGAATTAGGAAATTTTGGTTGAGAATATACATGTTGATTTTTATCGTTCTATATAGAATGTCATTGAAAGTTATGAAGTACAAGAAAAAGGGATTACACATGTTGTAAACTTAAGGAGAGTATTTGTAGTTGTAAAGTCTATAATATTTCTAAGATACTTTAGTATATTAATTCCAAAAGAGGAAAGGTAAATATATGAGTGAATCGTATTCCAAAGCCAAATACTTAGCAACTTATGCAAATATGATGAATCTTAGATGAATATTTTAGCCAAAAGTTTTAAGCTGCCATTATTAAAGGTTATGCCAAGAAAGCCTAAAAAGAAAATAATTAGAAAGCTAAGAGAGCCAATTTCATGGGCATGTTCAATCCTAAGGAACGAGAGGCGATTAATTACAAAATTTATTTTTAAAATAGTAATAACAAACTTATGCATCCTAACAAATTCATATTAAGGTTTAGGACACCAACACCAACATCTCTATAGGTGTTTGCTGCATTCACATAGTTAACCATTCACTTATGAATTTATATTACAACTAGTATGATACAAGACCAAGTGAGATAGTGAGAAGCTTCTACTTTATGCAACACCTCCTCTACATGTGTATGATTTTACTCATCAATAATGATGTATTTAATTTGTTTCATATATAATTACATGTTTGTTTGGATGTTTATATGCATATATATATATATATATATATATACACATATAACCATTACATTCCAATTATCTATAATAAATCATAAATCTTATTAACCATTGGAATTTGTCTAAAGAAAGGGAAGACAAAAAGACTAGTAAAAGGGTAGCTACTAAGTGAGGCTCATATAAGTTAAAGAAAAAGAAAATTAGTTTGGCATATACAATGCAATCATATACCATAAGATCAATATTTGAAACAAATATGAGTAATAGACGAGTTATTAAATCAATATCTTCTATTACTAAACCACTAACTAGTAATTATTCTAATCAAACTTAATGCAAGTCTCATATCCACTATTATCACAAGTTCACTGTAAGTTTAACAAATGAAACAAGGCAAAACATTCAATCAAATGTCTAAAAAGCAATTAAATTTGGGAGCAAACATCAAGACTCAAGAATCTTAAAATAGACCACATTTGTTAAATTGTGGGATGTAAACTTACGCATATTACAACTAACCCCAGCCTTTTTTGGACATTGATTTGAATTGTATCATTTTATGACTATATATTGATGAATGGGTATTATGTTCTTATAAGAGCAAGAAGTGAAATTCTTGGCACAATATTTTGGTACATATTTTTTGTTATTTTAGTGCTCGAGCATATAATTTCATGTACATTTTCATTATACTTTTGTATATATTAATTAAACATAATGTCTTTACAAAGATTGTTGGTTCATGAAAAAGTTAAATTTTATAACATGGAGCTTAATAATATTTTTTATAATATTATATTCAGGACAATAATAGTAATAATACATTGATATCATACGATTCATATTCACTAAACTAGACATACTACATTTACTTTCAAGACTTACATATCTTACACCCATCATTCAATACACATACATAAGATTTCATTAGAAAAATTTTAAAATAAAAGGCCTCGAAATAAAATTAAATGGTATTACTACCAACTTCTTCCATCTCCTTCTCCCACCTTATTCTTCCAACTCCTACTTTGAAATCCATCATATTTTTTACCTCAACAACGCAAATGATTGATTTTTGTTAAAAATTATAATGAACAATACTTTAAAATTACCTAAAAGCTAACTATATTATGGTTTTTTTCTGTTTAAAAGCTTTATTTTCTCAATAATATGCTTTTAGAAAATCTCAACTGAAAAAGTAAAAAATCTAATCGTTAAAAGAATTTGCACCTTTTTACACTTTCTTTAAGATTGAGCATCTCATACATTTATAAATCTTCTCCCGTTCTTTAGACCTTGACGGTAGCATCAACATCACAATTGCATAATAATTTCATTTTTGTATTTTTACTAAACAAATATGAATAAGGATTTGAAACAAATCAAAGAAATCTTAGAAACAAACATAAGTGAAATTGTTAACAGAATATTACCTTTAAAATTTGAAAGCTAGAGAATGGAAGAACCAAATTTGGGCCTCATGAGCGTAGAATTTGACATGACAACATGAGGCCTCATTTCGGCCACATTAACTTGCCATCAAAGAATATAACCATGGAATTCAAGTGGGCATTAGGTCATTTTAGTAAAAGTATTTGATTACAACATGAAGACCAAAAAGAAAAAATTTTAAAACAGACTAATAAGCTTGAAATTTCATTTCTTGTGGAATATAATTAAGCCTAAATTTTTCTCATACACATATTTGGATAGTTCAGAGCTTGCTATTTAAATAAACGAATCCTTCCATTGGCCTTGTATCATCCGATTGGCCTGTCATGATGTAGTTACGGCTATTTTTATCAGATAGATTTTAAGATAGCTTAAAAAGCTTGCCACTCGGGTAAAAAAAGCCTTCAATTGGCCTTGTTGGTATCATCCCATTGCCCTGTAACGTGAAAAGGGAAACCGAATATTGCTTAATTTGTTACATTAGATTTTCTCGTATATAAAGAACTATAGACAAGCAACATTAGAAAACTATACGATTTCCTTATATTTATCTGATCCCTCCAGAAAATGGCTGCCCCAAGAAAATCTAGATCATAGTGAACTCTGTTCATTCATCAGTCCAGCAGCATTCCCGTATATTTACCATCATCTCCTCACTCACTAACTTGGTCAAGGATGATCCTTTCCTCCATATGCCAGGCTTTCCCATCATTTGTGCTTTATATCATAGCTTTTTTACGTCCATATGCCACTAAACTTAGAGAATCGTGGTATCATTGGCACTAGAACATAAACATTTAAACTGCCCTCTTTTTTATAACCATCTGACCTATTGGTATTACTTCCACATATTCTTGTCCATTACCCCTTTGCAAGTCCATTGCTGCTCAGTGTCCATTTACACCTCATACTTCCACATTACTGCCCAAAAAGACAATTAACACGTCCAAGAAAGACAGACAAGACAAGCTCAAGATTGGAGATTTCCCGCTTTTGTCCTGAGTGTACGTTGGAAGAATGAAGATTTGGTGCATCTGGACATCTGGACTTCTGCGAGTGGCTCACTATTGAATTAGGAGTGGCTCTGATGTTATGATAAAACCGGCGGTAATTCCAACCTCAATCGCATTTTAAATGGATGGTACACTGTTCAAGCTTTATAAGGCTTGTTAGGCTGTTGTTCCTAGTCAATTTACGATATTGATACACTTACCAACATGAAACCCTATTGATCCCACAAATATACTTGTCCATTATCACGCAACAGCTGCAAGCCTAGACGGTTGTAACTTATAACAGATATCTGTCTCCATAAGGCTATATCCTGAGCTCTTGACCAATCCTCTTTGCTTCATCATCTCTCTTACTTGCCCAACTTGACTCCATCGTCCATCTTTAGCATATAGATTACAGATTAGCACATAATAACTAGTTTTATCAGGAAGTAACTCTAGCATTTTCCTGATAGCCACCTCTCCATAATCAAACCTTGAGTGAAGTTCACATCCATGCAGAAATGCTCCAAACACATGAATATCTGGTTGAACTGGCATGTTCTCAATGAAATTTAGGGCTTCATCAAGCCTGCCTGATCGTGCTAATAAATCAACCATACATGCACAATGCTTCATTGAAGGCACAAAGTTATAGTCCTTGCACATCAAAACAAAATGTTTCCAACCCTCCTCGACCATCCCTGCATGGCTACAAGCAGATAAGATGTTCGTGAAGATTACTTCATTGGGTTCCAATTTCTCCTTTATCATGTCATCCAAAAGTGCAAGGGACTCATTAACATCTCCTTGAACTCCATACCCACCAATCATTGCACTCCAAGTGACTATGCTCTTCTCTTCCATACCATCAAAGACTAACCGAGCAGATCTAACATCTCCACACTTTGAATAAAAGGTCAAAAGTGCAGTGCCAACTTTAACGTTACAGGACAATTTCCCTCTCTTTACAGAGTAGGCGTGCAGAGAAGAACCAGCATAAAAGGCAGCTAAGGAAGCACAAGCTAATAAGATACTTACAAGCGTCACTTCATCAGGCAATACAGATTCCATTCTCATTTGATGAAACAATTCAAGGGCTTCGTATGCAGATCCATTGTTGGAATATCCTGATATAATTGAATTCCAGGCCACCACATCCTTGTCTAAAATTGTCTCAAATAAGTAACGAGCACTTTCATTCCTATTGCATTTTGAGTACATGTCCACCAGAGCATTTATGATTGCCGGTTCCTCCAACCCAAGCTTAATACCAAGACCATGAACAGACATCCCTAAACTCAAATTTCCCAACTGTGCGCATGCTGAAAGTACGCTTAAAAGAGTAACATTATTAGACCACATCCGAATCCATTTCTGGTCCGTGAACAAATTTAAAGCCTCCTTGGGGCAGCCATTTTGGGCGTACCCGGCAATCATAGTGGTCCATGACACAGGATCCATACAGAGCATCTCATCAAACAGAAATCTGGCATCCTTGACAACTCCACATTTTGCATACATGTCTAAAAGAGCTGTAATCAAATGGGAATTGAGTTTTATACCAGTCTTAATTAGATACCCATGAATCCATTTTCCTTGATGCAAGGCCCCCAACTTTGTGCATGCAGAAACTAAACTTACTAACGTGAAATGATTACCCCCGACCAACACTTCTCTCATTCTATTAAACAAAACCAATCCTTCATGAGGGCAATCATTCTGCACATACCCCACAATCATTGAAGTCCACGAAACCACATTTCTGTCATCATTTTCTTCAAACACACAACGAGAACACTCGATCATTCCGCACTTTGCATACATGTCCACTAGACCAGTCAAAACAAAACTATCAGGATTCCCTGCCTTGACAATTTCACAGTGCACTTTCCTCCCAACATCAAGATCCCGCCCTTCACTAGCAGCCTTTAGCACAACCGAGAAAACAACATTATCTGCCTCATTCGTAAACATTCTCATCCGGGCATATAATCCAATCACATCCTCATGCAAGTCGTTCAGAAAATACCATCTCATCATCACTTTCCACAAGTAAAAATCGGGGTCAGGTATTCTATCAAACACTGAGCGGGCAAGGCCAATGTGCCCAAACAAACCATACAAGCTAACCAATTTGGTGCTGCAAAAAAGATCACCACTAAGGCCGTGAACGATGAAAAGGCCGTGAACGTTCTTGAGAGAACGGGTACTCCTGCAAAGATGGAGCAGATTAAGAACTGGGTTTGTATATATGTTGTATAAAGTGGCCATCGTTTGGTCAAGCTCATGAGGGGGGCCCAGGTCAAAAGGCAGCCGATGGGTCACGCTCACATAGCAAAGATTTCTCCACTGACAACGAAAGGGTTTCTTACAAATATGCCCATGTAACAGGGAGATTAACCTGGGCATATCTTCTTGTACTTTCCCAAACAATTCCTTGTGTCTTTGGAAGTTTCCTCAAGAGCTAAAGAAAACAATAGAGTTTCTGTTAATGTTAAAGAGGCAAAAGAGAAGATACAGCTAACTGGCGAACATCAAATTTTCTTTTATACGGTAATGCAAAAAGAAGGATATATTTTTGTTAAGACTTGTGAGTAAAATACAAAGAACTATGTTGTATACTAAAAATGGATAAATATATTGTTATGATCTTGTCTGAAGGTTTAGAAGGGAAAAAAAAAATTCAACAGGGGGAGAGAAATATATCCATTGACATAGAGAAAGAATTGAAATCATGCACATTGATTTTTTGCGCACTTGAAGCCGTTAGTATCTGGCTTTAATACAGATATATTATACTCTAGTCTTACATCCAGCTTAATAATATTGGACCTTTTTATTTAAACATTGCGCTTTGTCTTTCTACTAACGTCCGTATCTATTTCTGTCTTTTATTATTATTACGTATCGTTTTCTTCACTCTCCTCTGTATCAATTCTTCTCTCCTTAACATGTTTGTCCACCAAGTTAATTTTCAGGTAGCATTTCTGAAGATCAAAGAGATATTTCCAAGTTGCGTCCACATTTCCTCCATCTAACCATTGTACTAACAGTTGAGTTACTACCCTGTTATTCTTCTTTGTGATGCGTCTATCTAGTAACACCACCAGAATTCGCTTCACAACGGTGATAAATTTTGGCAAGACTGATGAGACTCTGTTTTGATCCAGTTTTGCTCTCTTCAATTCTGACACATGAAATACAAGGTGTATCGAGGAAGTTATTAGTAGCTCGAGTTTATATGCCACCTTTTCCATTTTCTACATCATCTTCTTTGCCCATAATACAGGGGAGACAACTTCTGACTGTTCCTCCTCTGTAGAGTGCACTGCCTATACAGTTGAAGCTTGAGTAACACCATTTCCCCAACTTCAAATTCACACTCCGAACGCTTCGCATCGACATACTGTTTCATTCTATTCTGAACTCTCTGTAAGTGGAACCTCGTTATGTTGATCATTGTTTCTCTGTCCTTAGGAACTTGATCCCCATTTGTCACCTTTGAGTCCCCCGCTATATACGGCGTGTACATTGATGGAAGGTAGCTGTATAACACCCCAAAAGGTGTGGAATCGATAGACAGAAGATATGAGGTATTATATCTGTAATATCTCATATTCGGGGCTAGACCCTAGAATTATGAACTGAGTGTACTATCATAAATCTAGAGTGCATTGCATGCTCATGCATTATTATATATTCACACACATGTGAATATTTATTGTTGGCATATTTAAAATAATTGTTCATGTATTCATTGACATTTTCGAGTATAATTGATTGAATAATGCAATTTAAAATGTAAACTGTGACATATTGATAATAAAAAAAGGATTTGGAGACTATTAGTATTATTTCAAAATTTTTGGTTAATTTTAGGAATTTCTGAAATTTGGAACATTTTGGACTAAGAAATATAGCCAGTAAAATTATGACATGTGGCAGTATTGAATAGTGACACATGTAGTACATGCAATGTAGCCATGTAGTGTATGGATTCGGTGAAGCTTTTTCTCACTTGCTTGTTTCTTTACTGAAAGTATAGTTTACAAACTTTCTTCATGTTTACCCACCATTGAACAATAAGTTGTTGATTTTGTATCATTGATTCACTCTCACTGCTAGAATCCTTGTTGAATCAAGTAAGTTTTTCGTGAATAACATTTGATGATGTTTTAATGTTTTGTACATCGGTTCATGCATGAGTGAAATAAGGAGACAGAAATTCGGTAGTGAGAATGAAGAAGTGCAGAAATATAGAGAAAATTGCAAAAAATGGGATTTGCGTGAATGATAATATAGAAAAATGTAGAAAATGGGATTTGTGTGGATGGTATATAGTTTTTGATGGTTATGTTTAATCTTGAAGTTTAAGTTGTTTTTGAGTAAGATGAACTGAATGGGAAGTAGTAAAGATGATATATTAGTTAGGAAGTGTAAGAATTGGAAATTTTTTTTGGAAAAACATGGATAAAGGTTTTCGGAGAAGAGAAGAAAAGATGGAGTACACGATCGTGTGAATCAACATGATCGTGACTCTGTTGAGGGGCTTGGTAGTTCACGATCGTGACTCTGCTAGTTATGTTGGAAACTCACAATCGTGATCAGTCTCGATCGTGCACTCAAGGGTCCTTCCCATACTAAACAATCTTGCTTCTTTTGAACATAACTTTTTCTCTAGACATCTAAACGACCTAATTTTTGAACCAATAGATTCCTGATACATTACTCTACCTCTCTGTAAAAATTGGTAGTTTTCTAAATTGCATTGAAAAAGATTGATTGAATGAAAGTGAGGGAATATGTTGAAATAGTATGAACTGGAATATTTTACTGAATATACTTCGATATTTTAATTATATCTTAGTCTGTAGAGTTTCAAATAAGTTGATTCTTGATTCAAATAAAACTAGCTATGATTGTCCTGAAGAAATCAAATTGTAACTCTGGTTTTAAGAATTCCAAAATCTGTTCTGAAGTTAAAGTAAAAGTTCTATTATAGTTTAAGAACAGACTGACATATTTGGAGTTTAACTTTTGCTTAAATCCTTCATTTTTTGGATCTTAATGATCATACACAGTTGACCTGAATGGAATGCTTCCCGAAACAGTTGAACTAGAGAATGAGTGATTGAGTTTTGGTACAATCGGAGCACAATTAATCTGTACATCAATGTATGATAGAAATATACCCGAGAATTTATCATTGAATATGCATGATACATGAGGCCTTGATAAATGTGTTTATTCTATTACATAAGCACTCTAGTAATATTAAATTGTTTTAATTGCATATAGACGAGCGACTAGAGCAACTGTTTTCAGATATTGTCGAAATGTCAAGGCAACAGGTTTAAAGGAGTAACTGTGAGTAACCTAACTTTATCTATTTTGTATATGACTTAATTGTATTGATATATATTATTGAACTGCATTGATTGATTGTGTACTGAATTCTGGATAAAATATGTCCGAGGCATTTGATGCATGTGAATAAGATTGGAAGTGTTAATTGAATGTGAGTATGACTGCTATCTTTTTTTTTTTCTGATTCTCAACTGAAAATTGAATGCTGGACCTAGTCTGATGACTACTAATACTGAGATTGTTATTATGACTATTTTACTGTCATAATACATGCAAATAGAAATGATTGAATTTGATGATTGAATTGTGACATGCATTCCATTCTAATGCATGTAATATAAAGGCAGCTGTAACTGGTATTGCTACCGATTGACTGAGAGTGTTACTGGAAGACCTTAATGTTTTGTGGTTGAGCCTATGGTTCCCATTGATTATTGAGCCCGATGTCCACAACGGATATGGGAGCCTGATAAGGCACCCAATCACAACACTGTAAAAACAAATATGAGTCTCACACATATTGCATCCATATATGACTTAAATTCATTGAATGATTTGCAAAGCTGTAATGAAATAATAGATTGATATGAATTGTGTGACTGTATGAATTGTGTAACTGAATGAACTATGTGACTGTATGATCTGAGTAATTTTATGATGATTATGTTTTGCTACATAAGTGAACCATCAAAGATGGTTACTCTACTGAGTTCACAAAACTCATCAAAATTGCATCGCTGACTTTTACAGGTCCGAGAGCGAGACGACCTAGCTTCTAAGACTTCATAAAAGTATATTTTGTGCAGTTTAATATCAGAGATGACTCAAAGGTCTATCAGTTGGGATTGAAGACACTATAGTTATTATCTTTTATTATTCCTCAAATATGTAACATACTGTATAGGTCGAGCTGTTTATGCTCTTGTGATGATGTTGAACTGAAAGCTATAATGTAACTATGGTTTTTAATATAAAATGAGGAAATTTTAGGTTTTAGTAAATGCGATTTATGATTTTAATTACGATTTTCATGTGATAAAGTGAAAGTGAGATAGTTAACATGTCATTTCTATCGAGCATGTGCACTTGTTATCAAAAGGGGGCACCTGCATGTGTTAGATGGGAGTGAGATGTTACATTTTAGTATTAGAGCATGGTTGGCATCCATATGGGATATGTAGGAATGATAGGCATGAAATGTCTTGGAAATTCTGGATGATAATTGGAGTTATTGTGTATTATAGGTCATCCACTATTGGTGAATGAGTGGAATACTCAGCTGACCAAGGATTTGAAAGAGTTAGTAGAGAGTCGTCATTGTCTCGACCTGAGGAGTGCCTCCGAGAATTTCAGAGCAAAGGGAAAGGAGGTACGATAAACTACGGAAGCAGGGGGCTGTGGACTTCTACTAAAGTACAAACCTTGCTGAGCCTAAGTGTTGACTAGAAAGAACTGAGAGGGTCTTTGACCAGGTGGACTGTGAGTCAGACGAGAGATTCGACCATATTGTATCTTTACTGTAAGATCCAGCTTATCAGTAGTGGAAAACTATTCCAGATAGTACCATCAGGCCTTGTAGACTGAGATGAGAAGACTTTTTGAGAGTCTTAAGAGAAAATTATATGCCTAAGATCTACCTGGATCGAAAGATGAAAGACTTCTTAGATCGGAAGCAGGGTAACATGACTATAGCAAAGTATGAAGTGAAGTTTAATGAACTGATGAGTTATGCCACTACCTTAGTTCCTACGGAGAAAGACAAGTGCAGAAGATTTGAAGATGGCCTGAATATGGAAATCTGGATGAGGTTAGCTATTTCTAATCTGGGTAGTTTCACAGAACTACGAATTGCCTCAATCCGTGTTGAACAATTGATAAAAGATAGTCAAACTAAGCACAGAGCAGAGTTGAGATAGAAGAGGCCTAACAATTCTCAGGGAGGTTCTGGCAGAAGATTTAGAAAACGTCAGGACTGAACTTTCAAACCACCGACTGGATCCAGGCAATCAGGATTTAGACAGAGAGGTAGTTTTGCACAGTATGGGAACAACAGAGGTGTAGCATCGAGTTAGTTGCTAGCTTGTGACCATTGGGGGAATAGGCACAATGTGAATGCTAGAGATTGACTGGAGCCTACCTTCGATGCGGCTCACTTGATCATCAAGTTAGAGATTGTGTTATGGTGTCTGGAGTGCAGTTTAGTAGGAGAGGAAGTGTGGCACTAGAACCTGCTATGTAACGGAGTCAAGCCAGTGAAACTGGACAGAGAGGGCGTGGCAGAGGCAGGATGAGTTCTGAGAATGCTACTGGGAGGACTAAGGTGCACAGTAATCAGCTATAGTCTCAGGCCAAAGTCTATGCCATGATGAGGCAAGAGGCTCAACAGTCTCCAGATGTCGTTGCAGGTGTGTTATTACTATTTACTTTTGAGGTTTATGCATTGCTAGATTCTGGATCTACGCATTCGTTTATCACACCACATATGGCATCTAGATTGCACTATGATAGAGAGTTACTGAGATGTGGATTAGAGGTGAGTATACCGAAAAGTAGTACCACCATTATTGGGGAAGTCTGTAAGAAGTGTTTGATTTGCATTGATCAAGCGGAGTTAGAAGCGGACTTGATTGTATTACAGTTAAAGGAGATTGATATTATTTTAGACATGGATTGACTCACTACTCATAGGGCTATCATAAACTGCTATACAAAAGAAGTAATTTTAGACTCTCCTGATCAGTTGATAGCACTGTTTAAAGGTATTAGCCAAGTAGTGTCATCCAGACTGATCTCATTTACTAGTGCTTTAAAGTTAATGTATGGTGGATGTGAGGCTTATTTGGCCCACGTGATTGATACTAGAGTTGAACGAAGTGTACAAGATATTCCTGTGAAGAAGGAATTCCTGGACGTGTTTGCTGCTGAATTATCTGGTTTGCCCCCAGATCAGGAAATGGAGTTCACGATTGACTTATATCCAGGTATTTCTCCTATATCCATTCCTCCATATAGTATGACACTTGTGGAAATAAAGGAGTTAAAGGCTTAGTTATAGGAGCTGCTTGAGAAAGGATTCATTAGGCCCAGTGTTTCATCCTGGGGAGCTCTAGTATTATTTGTAAAGAAGAAAGATGGTACTTTGAGGTTGTGTATTGACTATAGGCAACTTAATCGAGTTACAATAAAGAACAAATACCAGTTGCCTAGAATTGATGACGTATTTGATCAACTACAGGGAGCTCAAGTGTTTACTAAACTTGACTTGAGATTTGGGTATTATCAGCTAATGATAGCAGAGGTTGATGTACCAAAGAGTGCCTTCAGGAGTAGGTATGGACATTTCGAGTTCTTAGTAATGCCATTTAGGTTCACAAATGCCTCGGCTGCATTTATGGCATTGATGAATAAGATGTTTCAGCCCTACCTGAATTAATTTGTAATTGTATTCATCAATGATATTCTGGTGTATTCGAAAAGTAATGAGGAATATGCAAAGCATTTAAGAATGATATTGCAAATAATGAGAGAAAAACAACTGTATGTCAAATTTAGTAAATGTAAATTTTGGTTGAATCAAGTGGTGTTTCTAGGTCACATAGTAACTGGGCATGATATTTAGGTGGACCCATTGGAGATGGAAGTAGTAATGAAATGGGAGACTCCGAAGAATGTATCAGAGATCTGAAGTTTCCTCGAATTGGCTGGATATTACTAGAGGTTTGTCAATGGATTCTCTTTGATTTTAGCCCCTCTGACTAAACTTCTAAGGAAGAATGTGGCATTCAAATAGAATGATGACTGTCAGAGAAGTTTTGAGGAGTTGAAACATCGGTTGACTACAGCACCAGTGTTAACTATTCCATCTGGTTTTGGAGGTTATGTTGTATACAGTGATGCTTCACACCAGGGCTTAGGATGTGTACTAATGCAGTATGGTAAAGTAATAGCATATGCATCGAGACAGTTGAGGTCTCATGAGATGAATTATTCAGTACATGATTTAGAGCTTGCAGTAGAAGTCTTTGCTCTAAAGATTTGGAGACATTATTATACAGAGAGACATTTCAGATATGCATTGATCACAAGAGTCTGAGATATCTGCTGAGTCAGAAAGAACTGAACATGAGACAGAGAAGGTTGATTGAGTTGTTAAAGGATTATGATTGCACAATTGAGTATCATCCGGAGAAAGCAAATATTGTAACTGATGTTTTGAGTAGAAAGTCACATAGCAATATAGCTCATATTCAATTATTGAGGTTACCAAGCCTGATTCAGTTAAGAGCTTTGAATATAGAGTTAAATCTCGAGCATAATGAAGCATTGACAACCACATTAAAACTAAAACCAATGTTGCTTGACAGAATTAGAAGAGTTCAGAGTGATGATCCGAAAATGATGAAACTGATTAAGAAAGTTAAGGTGAATGCAGACTCTGACTTTGAATTGAGAGATGAAACATTGTGGTTAAAACAGAGACTATGTATGCCTGATGTCAATGATCTCGGGAGGGAAATCGTAGAGGAAGCTCATATGGCTACCTACGCTATGCATCCTGACACAACCAAGTTGTATAACACACTGAAACAACATTTTTGGTGGCTTGGAATGAAAAAGCAAGTGGCAGAGTTTGTTTCTAAATGTATAACATGCCAGTAGGTTAAAGCTGAGCATCAGGCTCCAGTCAGAAAGCTTCATTCATTGCCTATTCCAGAGTAGAAATATGAACGAATTACTATGGATTTTATAATGAGATTGTCTAAAACTTTTAGGTAAAATGATGCGATATGGGTTGTGGTGGACCGATTAACTAAATCGGCCCATTTCATACTAGTTCGGGAGAACAAATCATTAGACCAGTTGGCCCTGAGATATGTAATTGAGATTGTGGGACTACATAGGGTTTCAGTGTCCATTGTATCAGACAGAGATCCCAGATTTACCTCAAGATTCTAGAAAAGTTTACAATCAGCTATGGGCTCAAAGTTAAATTTCAATATTGCATTCCACCCTCAGATAAATGGATAGAGTGAGAGAACTATCAAAATTATTGAGGATATATTTAGAGCATGTGTATTGGAGTTTCAGGGTGCTTGGGATCAGTATATAGCATTGATTGAATTTGCATACAATAATCATTATCATAGTAGTATTTGGATGGCTTCGTATGAAACGTTGGATGACAAAAAATGTCGATCATCGCTATACTAGGATGAAGAAGGTTTGAAAATGATTGAGGGTCTCAAATTGATCCAAGATACTGTAGATAAGGTGAATCTGATCCAGAGCCAAATAATAGTGACTCAAGATAGACAGAAAAGCTATATGGATTAGCATCGACGGGATATGGAGTATAATGTCAGGGACAAAGTATTTTTGAGATTATCGCCTTGGCAAAGCATATTGAGATTTGAAAAAAAGGGCAAGTTAAACTCGAGATATATTGATCCTTACGAGATTCTTGAGAGAATTGGACCTTTGGCATATCGCTTGGCCTTACCTACTGTGATGTCACAGATACATGATGTATTCTATATGAGTATGCTCAAGAAATATAGGTCTGATCCAACATATGTGTTATCGGTTTAGGATATTGAAGTTACTACTAACCTGAGCTATATTGAGAAGCCAATTTAGATAGTTGGTTATCAGGCAAAACGAATGAGGAATCGAAAAATTCCGTTGGTAGAAGTTTTGTAGCATAATTATTCGAGTAAAGAAGTAACGTGAGAAACTGAGGAACATATGAAAAAGTAAAATCCCCACTTGTTTTATCAATCAGATAAGAATTTTGAGGACAAAATTTTCTTAAGGAGGGGACAATTGTAATATCCTATGTTCGGGGCTAAACCCTAGATTTGTGAACTGAGCGTGCTGTGATAAATTTAGAGTGCATTACATGCGCATGCATCATTATATATTCACATACATGTGAATATTTATTGTTGGCATATTTAAAATAATTGTTCATGCATTCATTAACATTTTTCGAGTATAATTGATTGAATAATGCAATTTAAAATGTAAACTGTGACATATTGATAGTAAAAAAAATGGATTTAGAGATTGTTGGTATTATTTCAAAATTTTTGGTAAATTTTAGGAATTTCTGAAATTTGGAATATTTTGGACTAGAAAATATAGCCAGTAAAATTGTGATATGTGGTAGTATTGAATAGTGACACATGTAGTACATGCAATGTAGCCACGTAGTGTATGGATTCGATGAAGCTTTTTCTCACTTGCTTGTCTCTTTATCGAAAGTATAGTTTACAAACTCTCTTCATGTTTACCCACCATTGAACAAGTTGTTGATTTTGTATCATTGATTCACTCTCACTGCTAGAATCCTTGTTGAATCAAGTAAATTTTTTATGAATAATATTTGATGATGTTTTAATGTTTTGTAGATGGGTTCATGCATGAGTGATATGGGGAGACATAAATTTGGAGTGAGAATGAAGAAGTGCAGAAATATGGAGAAAAATGCAAAAAATGGGATTTGCGTGAATGATAAGATAGAAAAATGTAGAAAATGGGATTTGTGTGGATGATATACAGTTTTTGATGGTAATGTTTAATCTTGAAGTTTAAGTTGTTTTTGAGTAAGATGAACTGGATGGGAAGTAGTAAAGATGATATATCAGTTGGGAAGTGTAAGAATTGGAAAAAAATATGCAAAAACATAGATGAAGGTTTTCGAAGAAGAGAAGAAAAGATGGAGTAAACGATCATGAATCATCACGATCGCGACTCTATTGAGGGGCTTGGCAGTTCACAATCATGAGGATGGAGTACACAATCATGAATCATCATGATCATGACTCTGTTGAGTGGCTTGGCAGTTCACGATCGTGACTCTGCTAGTTATGTTGGAAACTCACGATTGTGATCAATCACGATCCTGCACCTGAGGGTCCTTCCCACACTAAACAGTCTGACTTCTTTTGATCATAACTTCTTCTCTAGACATCCAAATGACCTTATTCTTGAAGCAATAGATTTATAATACATTTCTCTACCTCTCCATAAAATTTGGTAGTTTTTTGAATTGAATTGAAAAAGAGTGATTGAATGAAATTGAGGGAATATGTTGGAATAATATGAACTGGAATACTTTATTGAACATACTTCGGTATTTTAATTATATATTGGTCTGTAGAGTTTCAAATGAGTTGATTCTTAATTAAAATGAAACTAGAGACATAAAGCTATGATTTTATTGAAGAAATCAAATTGTAATTTTGGTTTTAAAAATTCCAAAATCTGTTCTAAAGTTGAAGTAGGAGTTATGTTATAGTTTAAAAATAGTCTAACATATTTGGAGTTTAACTTCTTGTATACAAGCTCAAATTGAATGATATTAGTGTCATTAGAAACCTAATACATAGAGGAAAAATTGTTTAGAAGGAAGTGTTGTTTAAATCCTTCATTTTCTGGATCTTAATGATCATAAACAGTTGACTTGAATGGAATGCTTTCCGAAATAGTTGAAATAGATAATAAATGATTGAGTTTTGGTACAATCAGAGCACAATTAATATGTACATCAATGTATGATAGAAATATACTCGAGAATTTGTCATTGAAAATGCATGATACATGAAGCATTTATAAATGTGTTTATTATGTTACATAAGCGCTATAGTAATATGAAATTGTTTTTATTGTAGATAGATGAGCGACTAAAGCAACTGCTTCCAGATATTGCCAGAATGTCAAGGCAATAGGCTTAAAGGAGCAACTGCGAGTAACCTAAGATAGTCTCACTTTATTTGTTCTGTATATGACTAATTATATTGATATATATTATTGAACTGCATTGCCTGATTATGTACTGAATTCCAGACAATATATGTCTGAGACATTTGATGCATGTGAATAAGATTGAAAGTGCTAATTGAATGTGAGTATGACTACCTACCTTTTTTTTTCTGAATCTCAACTGAAAAGTTGAATGTCAGACCTAATCTGATGACTATTGATATTGAGATTATTACTATGGTTGTTATACTATCATAATACAAGCAAATAGAAATGATTGAATTTGATGACTAAATTGTTACAAGCATTCCATTCCAATGCATGTAATATAAAGGCAGTTCTGACTGGTATTACTACTGATTGACTGAGACTATTACTAAAAGAGTTTAATGATCTATAGTTGAGCTTATGGTTCCCACTAATTACTGAGCCCGGTGTCTGCAACGGATACGGGAGATTGATAAGGCGCCCAATCACAACACTGTAAAAATGAATGTGAGTCTCATACATATTGCATCCATATATGACTAGAATTCATTGAATGATTTACAAAGCTATAATGAAATAATAGATTGATATGAACTGCGTGACTGTATGAATTGTGTAATTGAATAAACTATGTGACTGTACGATCTGAGTGATTTTATGATGATTGTGTTTTGTTATATGAGTGAACCATCGAGGATGGTTACTCTACTGAGTTCGTAGAACTCATCAAAAATTGCATCGTTGACTTTTACAAGTCCACGACCTAGCTTCTAAGGCTTTATAGAAGCAGATTTTATGCAGTTTAATATCAGAGATGGCTCAAAGGTCAATCAGTTGGGATTGAAGATACTGTAGCTATTATCTTTTATTATTCCTTAAATATGTAGCGTACTGTATAGGCCAAGCTGTTTATGCTCTTTTGATGATGTTGAATTGAATGATACAATATAACTATGGTTTTTGATATAAAATGAGGAAATTTTGGGTTTTAGTAAATGTGATTTATGATTTTAGTTACGATGCCATGTGATAAAGTGAAAGTGAGATAGTTAATATGCCATTTTTATCAGGCATGTGCACATGTTACCAAAAAGGAGCACATGCATGTGTCAAATGGGAGTGGGATGTTACAATACCACCACTTCACTAGCGATAACCACTTACTCTATCGTTGAGGAGTTTCACTGCAAAAACACCTCAAATAAGTCTTTAAAATTTTGTTTACTGATTCGATGAGACCCTTAGTCTGAGGAAGGTAGGCGCTGAAATATTTGAGTTGCACTCCTTGTAACCTCAGTAGCTCATGCCAGAATTTACTCATGAAATCGGGTCTCTATCACTGATAATTGATTCTAGCATCCCATGCAATTTAAACACGATATTAAGAAATAATTACACGATTTCATAAGCAGCATAAGGGTGTTTCATCGAAATGAATTGCGAGTGCTTAGTGAACCAATCAACAACCACAAGAATCATTGATTTCCCTTTAGATACAAGGTAGCCCTTCAATAAAATCCATACTGACCTCCCTCCAGGTTCCCTACGAAATTTTAATTGGTTGCAGTAATCCCGAGTACGCTGAATTGTCGTATTTGTTTCGTTGGCAATTCATGCAATTCTGGACATATCTCCTCACATCTCTTGCCAATCCTTTCCAGAAGAACATATTTTGTAGCTTCTTTGTTGTCACCACCACCCCAGCAGGACCACCTATCACCTCATCATGGCTAATTTCTATTATCTATTGCCTTAGCACTTTGTTATCACTAGCTATCACTAGCTATCAAATGATCCTTCCACCTCAACAGTTCATTTTTCCACTAGACTTCAGTGTGCCATTTCTCAATTTGTTGATTATTTCTTGCATCATCCGATACTCTTCCCAACTCTTTTTAATCTCATCCAATAATTCTCCATGTAACTATGTTACCGATAACATCATTATTTCTGCACATGTGATTCTTGAAAGTGCATCTGCAACATTATTCTCCTTCCCACTCTAGTATTGCACTTCAAAATCATAGCCATGCAATTTTGGAAGCCATGATTACTGAAATGGAGTTGTCAGCCTCTGCTCCAACAAATATTTGAGACTCCTATGGTCTGTTCTCACAACAAATGGCATACAACTCAAATAGTGTTGTCAATGCTTTATTACCTTAATTATCACCAAAAACTCCTCATAGGTTGACAATCCACAGTGTCTTCTTGCTAACGACTTACTGAGGAATGCTATGGGGTGGCCTTCCTGTGGCAATATCGCTCCTATCCCTTGTCCACTGACGTTTTCTTCAATTACAAATGTTTTTGAGAAGTCGTGAAATGTCAACACCGGTGTTGGAGTGATAGCTCTTTTTAATTTCTCAAAGGCCTTATGTTCTTCATCCTGCCATTCCCAACTCGCCATACGTTCCAGAGTCTCTGGACCTATCCTTTTTCTGCAATAATTCCGTTAATGGCTTAGCTATCATCCCACATCCTTTAATGAATCTCCGATAATACCCTGTAATTCCTAGGAATCCTCTAAGCTCCTGAAGCCCTTTGGGTTCCAGCCACTCCTTAATTGTTTTAACCTTTCGATAACCAGTGGCCACCCCCATCTCCGAAATTATATAACCTAAATGCTCAATTGTCCAAACACACACTTATTACCTTTTAAGAATAATTGATTCCTCCTCAGTGTTTCCATTATTGTTGAGATATGTTGAACGTGCAGCTACAACGACAGATTGTATATCAAAATATTGTCAAGAAGACTATAATAAAATGGCACAAATATGGTTTGAACATCTCATTCATAAACCTTTTAAACGTCGAAGGAGCATTCGTTAGACTGAATGAAATAACGAGGAACTCATAATGACCTTTATGCATCCTGAATGTAGTTTTTGACACATCTTTCCGCTGCATTTGGATTTAATGGTATCCGAAATGTAGATCCAGTTTAGTGAACCACCCCGCCCTATGCAACTCGTCTAGCAGTTCCTCAATCAACAATATCAGGAATTTATCTTTCACCGTGTGTTTGTTCAGCTCTCTGTAATCCACACACATCTTCCATGAATCGTCCTTCTTCTTTAATAAAACCATTGGCGATGCATACGACTCGTAACTCTGTCGAATAAAACCTTGCCTCATGATATCCCGAACTGATTGTTCGATTATATCTTTCTGTACCCCTAAGTACCTATACGGTTGGACATTGATGGCCTCAATTCCTTCCTTCAGCACTATCCAGTGATTGTATTAGCGGTTTGGAGGAAGCTCGATCAGTTCCTGAAAAACTTCCGCATACTTCGACATAATAACATTAATCTCATCGAGTGCGCTCCATTGATCCGATGTCATTCTCATTTGCTGTAGCTGGAACTCAATCGGTGTTGATAGTTACATCATGAATAATTAACCCCCTGTTGCTTGATGTAGATGTTTTTGGAATTCCTTGCTGGAAACAATCTTGGATTTTCCTTCCAGGTTCCCGCTTAACGTAACCAGGCATCCCTCCCACTTGAACGTCATGGTTCTGTTCCTGAAGTTGCATAAAACCTAATTTAATCCACTCAACCATTGCACCGCTAATACGACATCGCACCCACCTAATACTAATACCAATGCATCTATGGTAAACTGCATCTCTTGCATCGTCCACACGAATCCTTTACAATATTAATGACATTTCAGTTATAATCCTCCCCCTGCGGTGATGAGAATGGGCTCCATCTCTTAAAGACAACATCCTCCTTTCCTTATGACTGAAGTGCCCACGAAATTATGGATGCTCCTATTGTCGATAAATATATGTATCTTCCTTCTTTGGAAAACTCCAACCACCCTCATCTACTTAAATTTGGTGTTCCCCGATAACCCCAACATGGCCTGCATGGAAACCATCGAGTTATCTTCTTCTTTTGGACTCCCCTTAAGTTCTTCCTCTTCCGCTTCAGAAGAGTTTTTCCCGCTGTCATCATCTCCAGTAATTGCATAAAACTGTAATTGTCTCTTCTTACATTGATGGCCAATGCTATATTTCTCGTCGCACCAGAAATAGGTTCCCTTTTCTCATCGAAATCCTTGCTACTGAAATGCTTTTGGGGTTTAAAAGTTCTTACTAATGATGATGGTCGTAACGTTGACGTTGGTGTAGGTAGTATTCCATCAGATGGTGACCTCCGAATGACATTCGTTGACTATGAACCACGTGAGTTTGGGTTGAAACTGCTAATATCATTCGCTCCTTTTATCATTGTTCCGTGTTTAAATGTCATATTCCCTGTGGACCTCAAAATTGCCTCCTATTTTCCCGCTAGCATGTAAGCTTGATGCAAAGAATGGGGCTCGTGTAATTTCACCGTCACTCCAATCTCTAGTTTAAGTCCCTTAATGAAAAATCCCACGAAGTATTCTTCAAATAGTGTCAACATGTTGGAATGGTGATCTAATTGTGCACAATAGTTTAGAACTGTTCCCTGTTGTTTTAACTCATTAAAATTTCCTATCGGATCATCAAATATCTCTGCATCGAACCTTTGCCTCAAGGCTTTTGTGAACTCCTCCCATTTCACTACTTCTGTTTGATTATGATTCCTAACATACAAATGATACTATTCCTGAGCTCGTTCATCCATGTGTAAGATTGCCACACTCACCTTTGTCTTCTTATAAGTTTAATCCAACAAGAAAAATTGCTCGCATCGATACAACCATAGTTTAATGTTCTCACCATCAAATGGAGGAAACTCAATGCAGCTCATTCTTGTAGGTGTTACATTTCCATCCTTCTCTAGCCTTACTGAACTACTCTGCGATGTAGGTTAGGTCGCTCTGACCTCTCCTCCCTGTTTCTGAAAATTATGCAGGAGTAAAGCTCTTAATTCCGTCATCTCTTTTTCCACTTTTTCTATCCTATTTTGAATCTCCGAAAACATCTCCTCATTCTGATCTTGTGACTCCAAAAACATCCTCTCCATTACACTCTTCAAGCTTTCTTCAACTCTTCGTAACTCAATGCCTCTGGTGCTTTCTGCCACCGTTGCTCTTTACAGGGTTGACTTTTCTGATACCAAATGTTGTCCACTAAAAATAGATAACGTAATGCGTATACATTGTTATGATTTTGTCAGAAGGTGTTAGAAGGAAGAAATATCAAAAGGGAGAGAGAAACATAGAATCCATTGATATAGAGAGAGAACATAAATCATGCACACTGATTTTTCATATCGTTAGTATTCAACTTTAATACAGATCTATTAGACTCTAGTCTTACGTCCAACTTAATAACACCGGACCCTTTTATTTAAATCTTACGCTTTATCTTTCTTCTAACGCCTGTAATTATTTATGTTTTTTAATATTATTACGTATCGTCTTTTTCACTCTTCTATGTAACAACTATTTCTTGATTGATTTTTAGTGAAACATACAAATACAATTCTTCTTCTTCCTCTCTTTTTTTTTTGGGTTTTGGTAAATATCTTTTTTTTTTGGGTCTTGGTAAATATGGAATATCGGAGACCATAATCCTAATTTTATTAAGTGAAATACTGGATCCTTTGTGTTCTTTTAATAGATTATATAATAAATTTTACAATCTATCTTATCATTTTGATTAGAACTTATCAAGTTTTGTCCGGATATGATGATTGGTGTTGGTGGGAGGCACACCCACAATGGTCCAAACAATTGAGCATAAACGCATACTCACCTTTAGAAAAATAGTTGTAGGAGAAAGACGCTCACCACTAAAAGAGCGTAGGCCAATGGTGAAGGAAAAGGACCTGGTCCAAGTCAAGATGCTGATTGGATGAAAGAGTACAACTGATTGGAATTGGGATGGAAGCAAAAGAGACATTGGATGGTTTGTGGACCCCACTCTGTTTCTCAATCCCTGACACCGACACCTGCCGTAAAAAGGATAGATCTTCTCTTCTGCCTCTCTCACGCTCTCTCTACTGCGCGTGTATCCCTTTTTCTTCCCACGAGTATGAATTAAGAAACATGTTTTGTTTGTTTGTTTGTTTGCTTGTTATGGAGTTTTAGGGTTTAAGATGGAATATAACAACAGTCAAAACAACACATTTGGGCGGAGGGGAGGACGTAGAATGACATTGCTGCAGAACTAAATGGGACAAGCAAACAAAGAAGCGTTCAACATCAGTCTTTCTACACAAAGAAGCATTGCTCATCTTGTTAACTCTTCGTAATTCCTAAGCTAACCAGGCAAATGATACACAATGTACAACTCCGATCATGGACATGGCCAGTGGCATAAAAAATTTCTATTGCACAGGACATGAATGCATCTTTTTCCATCAATAAGAATGACTGGACCAAATCGTGCATTCTTAGTAACTACATTCATTACGAGATGCAAAAGCCTCTCATGTTTTTGGTGACCTGTCTCTTCAAGTCAACTCAAGCAACTTACACCAAAAAAAAAAAAGTATCCAGGATCACAACAATTCACTCCTATGGTAGAAGTTGGACATTGCATACATGGCTCAAGGATTTTGTTTAGAATATATCCCAGAAGAAATCAAGCCAGCATTATACAGCGATAATACGAAGTTTGTAATGATCCAAAGACTAATAATAGCGGGGACCCGGATTGTGGGCCAAGAAACATCCAGGGTGTTCCCGACAGCTCACGACCGCCTCAGTGCCTAAAGCCATGGAAACAAACGCCTGCTTCCATCTATAGAAATCTCAGTTGAATGATTGATCAGTCATAACCTCTCCTCGTTATTA
Source organism: Erythroxylum plowmanianum (assembly GCA_025531925.1). NCBI lineage: Eukaryota > Viridiplantae > Streptophyta > Magnoliopsida > Malpighiales > Erythroxylaceae > Erythroxylum > Erythroxylum plowmanianum. The sequence goes on along the minus strand of JANVCQ010000003.1, from coordinate 16,523,096 downwards.
AGTTAAAGTGACCACAGGAGGATTACCTGCAGGGCATCTTTGTCGACGGGGGCGTCTGGTTGTCTTCCCCCACCCTGTTAGGCGTCTATCCTCCAGTCCCACTTCAATGTTATTAAGTTGCTGTATAAGAGGAGTGCAAGGCTGGATTGCTGAAACAGCAGGGGTGGGGCACGTCATTAAGCGCCTCCTCCCCCTTCCACCTCCACCTCTAGTAGAGTTCCTTCTCATTAACCCAGAGTGCCATTGATGGCCCGTTGCTTTCATCAGCCATCCAAATATCTGAATATCTTCTGTTACCTCGTGCCTTGACAGAGAAGCAAGGCTCGGAAGAATGTCTCTTTGGAAGTCTCTTCGCTGCCTTCCTCTTCTTGTCTGGCCCTTTCGATTTCGAGTTGGTGGTGTGGTTGTACCTGTTTCTTTGAGATTCAAGTTTTCTGGAACCAGAGGTTTGGGCGTATAGTCTTCTTCCGTAGTTTCTATAAGATTCAAGGTCATGGACTCAAAATAGTCAATAGCCTCTGGAGATGATCTCTCATTGTCTCCGCCATCTTTGGCCCTCAAGGTGGCATGAATCTTGCTCTTTAGATCGTCTCCACAAGAGAGTGCAATCTCCGCAAACCATTCAAGAGTGTCTGGATCTGTCATAGAAGCTTCTGATGGAGTAACAGTTGTGTCATTGAAACCATTGCAGTAACTAGACAAAGAGATGGCAACTATTGCCTCAACAGCCACTCTTACAAGTTCATCCAATGGGCTTGCAGCTTTGTACTGATTTAACTGTGATGATGTCCCCTGCACATTTTCTAGACATTCTTCTCCAAAATTGACATCTTCCTCAGCATCAAGAACTGCAGGAGCCTCTAGGTCTATGCCTGAAACAATCTTTGCATTAGACCCTGGAACCGAAGGTATCAAAGAAGCTTCCTCCTCACTCATACAAGAATTCAGATCAATCTCATGTCTCAAATTGCCAAGTTTAGCATCAGATTCCCTTTCAGGAAGCAAGCCTTCTGCTGCAGCTTGTTGGCCTAGTTGAGGAACAGCTGGATCACAAGGCAAGTTAATATCAAGAACTGTGAGTTTCCTCTTATTTTCTATTTCTCCCTCTAAAGGCTGGGGATGAGACACAGAAGAAGAGGTCAAAGAAAACGACTCGTTCTTGGAAGCGGTAGACTTCTCAAATATGGGAAATCCAAGAAGTTTCTGGCAACCAGGGGAGTTGCTCATTTTGGCAACATTTGAGCATGACGTTGATTTCAAGTTCTGCAGAATAATATGATTGGGACCCTTTCTAGTTTCATTTGCAGGTAACAACTGATCAACAGCAGATTGCAAGGAACTGGTTCGTCTTGTCTCTACATCCGGCCTTGCATCAGTAACCTCATTCCGACAAGCACAGTTAGCTCTTAACCAAGGCAAAGTCTCAGGATTGTCATCAGGAATTCTTTCTATGTCTATGAGCTCATGATTATACTGGAGATTAGGTCTGTTGGAAGAACTATTTGAAGGAATCACATTCAAGTTCACATCTTTTACAGACTTCAAGTTTTTGCAATTTGAACTGCTATAAAACTTCGCTGAGCTATGGTTGATGAATTGTTCAGAGGCTAAGTTGTTTGCAGCACGGCAGTGCAAACAGTCATCATAGTTGCAAGAAGGAGGGCAACTAGGTAGTTCTTTGGACCATGACGAAGACCCATGGTACAATCCATTTTGCTTAGGCATTTCATTTTGGAAGCTCGGGATGCATGCAGCATTGCTGCTATGATTCCAACGCTCTGCAAAAATCCCTTGAGAATGAGACGATGAAGGAGAACCACTAAAGGTTGCAGAAGTGTTCAAATGTCTGTGTGTCTGAACCTGGTTTATACTCCCACTAGGCCTATCCCAAGGAAAAACAGAATGAGACCAGGACTTTCCCAAATTGAGCGAGGCAGTACGGCATGAACTGTGTAAATGGGAAGTAATGAATGATTCTGAGAGGTTAGTATTTGACTTCTCAAGATTTCTTTCAGAGAGTTCTGAACCATTAGCTAGTCTTTCTCTCCACTTATCTATCTTGCTATCATCAGCTTGAAAGAACTTTGACTGCTCCTGAGTTTTATTGAACAGAAATTGCACTGGGTGGGAAGATGCACCCAATTTTTCATGTTCAAGACTTTGAGAAGCAGACTTCAGGCTGCTTTTGCCATTGTCTACAAAAGAGAGAAAATAAAAAAGGTAGAAACAAGTGGCCATTAGAACAGATGGAACAATTGTAACAGGCTATGTCAAATTGTTGAACTGTATTTGGAGTATCAATAATCATAAGCTAATATAAAAAAAGAGCATAATTGCCAATCTGAAAGTGTAAACAGTCACAGATTGCTTTGCTTGTCAACTAAGGCATCTTTAATTTGAACACCAGCATAAATTTCCTTGAATTTCATAACTTGAATGTTATTCACTTAATCCTCAATCCTGTTGTTACAAGTTACATACACCACAGATTAAAAGTTTGCAAGTTCCAAGGCCTTATGCAACAACCAAAAAGATGGAAATGATAACTTCAATACAAAGCCTCACCTGCACCAAACATGTGTGTAAACCAGCATTTTTCATTTGGGTCATTTTGCAAAATTGAACTATTGAAAGTTCCATTTTCACAACCATGACGTGCATTGAGCGGCATATCCTTGGAAATACCAACAGATTGTGACTCTAGCTTAGCAGCCTCCTCATGCCTTTGAAGCTCCCCACGAGACGTGGTAGAAACTAGAAGATTAACATATGGGGAAGCATGAGTCCCCTCAACCTCAACAGGTTCATTTAAGTCAGCCACATTACTTTTATTCCTTAAGAATGATTTTGATTGAAAGGTATCTCCTTGGAAGCCATTCTTCACACCATCACCAGGAAACAAATCTTTTCCACTCTCAGATGCTATTCTATGATACTTACTGGACAGATAACTTGAAATGCCAGATAAACTATCATCCCTCAACTGTTCTCTTTCGTCTTTGTCAATGTACTCATCAGCTGGAAGTTGAAGGTCGAACATCTTTTTCCTTGCTTTTGTCGGTCTGATCTCCAAGATCTCCACATCCTTTGGAGAACCTCCATTTTGTGATGGCCAGGGACTAATTTGTATACTGCTACCTTTCATAGAACTCAATGGAGAATGAATGTCATCAATGCCTGAAGTAGATTTTCTAGCACCAACAGAATTTCCCAAAGGAAAGCTAGGTATATGCCATTTCCTACCATCTTCACATGTAATTTGCGAAACCAAGGGGCTTGATAATGGTCCTTCGAAATGAATACAGTTCCTATGTAGTTCTTTCCTTTTAGCTTCAGCCATCAAGTCCCTCTGTATTTTGTACAGGCGGTGTAGTTCATGCAGCTAGATTAAATACAATGTCGCAAAACACAAAATTTTGTTTAGGGGCCTAGCAAAAAATTGAATGTCTTATTTCCAAAAATAAAATGAATGGCTTGAACTAGGGTTTGATTGGCCTATAAATATGAAGGCACATCAAATTAACAGATCAAAAATACCTGGTTCTTGAATGTTGCCTCATGCTCAAGCATTGTTCGTTTCAGTACGTCCTTGTCATACCCCGGATATGTGTCTGTAACAGCCCTTGGCAAGAAACCATTGTAACATTGCCCATTTACAAAGCTTTTATCTCCATAGTAGAGGTGCCAGTTACAACTGTTAGAATCCTCAGTTAGATCCTTCATAGAGAAATGTCCTTGAAAGTAGCTATCGCAATGCACTTTTGTTCCCATTCCTGCAATCAATCAACGAATTTACATGAAACTTAACTGCAAACCAAGCTAAATCAACCAATTCATTTCAAGCATTTAAATTTTAATCCTAACTGAAGTTTTATGTACGGGTTTCTCACTACAAATAAAGAACAAAGAACTGTTTGAATGAGCTCTCAGTCATTCATATCTAGAATGTGTGCTCTATACAACAGAGAAGCAACCACAAACCTAAATGAAAATAGCACTGCAGGGCACTTGAAGGTTGATTCACATCAAGTACAGTCATCCATCTACCAGCTTACTTTAGCCCAAGTACATTTTTCATAGTGAAACGAAGTCTAATGCATCTGAATGTGGGATAGATCAATTAGAGAAGTTAAACCAATACTCAATGAAGACTCAGTTAACCATGAAAAATATTCAGCCCTCTCAAGATCAGCCTTAGTGTTTCAGAGTTCTTGAAAACTAGATGCCCAACCTTTTTTTCCCAATTAAGTATTGAAATTGTGAGAGTGGCAAATCTAATGCCCTTAGTCTCCTACTGAAAGAGACATAATGTTATCTTCGTCACTTGATGGCATTTATAACTTTTGAAATGAAAGACAATTCACCACAAAGCATTTTTTAAGGAATCGATTCACCATATTCTAAAGCATTTATTGGTGGAGAATCAGAAGTATCATCAATCTTCAAGGATGAATCTTTATAGGAATTTATTCAATAGTAAGTCTCTTCAATCTAAGTTAAAAATGTATGCAACATTTATGTAGAAATATAGGATTGTATTCAGTAGTAGGTCTCTTCAATCTAAGCTAAAATGAATGCAACATTTAGCAAGAAGTATAAAATCTTCCTGCCATTGTCCTGTAGCTATAATCTCAGCTAACATAGTTAAAAGTAACTGTAAGATTAGAGGCATATTACCAAGTTATAGAAGCAAGACAACATCAATTATCACCATAATCTCTTAAAAGCTCCAATAAACGATAGATTGATACTGTACTTCCAAGAAACGCCAGATGGAGTGTTATGAAAGACAATGGAAACGTAATCGAACCCACTGAACAGCCAGGAAAATTCATCGCATACTGTCCTCCAATCATCCTAATGAAAAATTAAGGCTGTACGAGTCTTAAAAATGAATAGAATAGATCTCATAGGCCTACCATCTAAACAAAGAAAACTGATCAGAAATCAGCAGAACTTACCATACATAATTCGTAATATCATAAGAAACATTACAAAAATAAAAGTTAATCTAATTGTGCTCAATGGAAATGAAAAATGCAGTGAAGCAAATATGTGCAATTCCTAACCAGAAAGCAAGCCAAAATGGAACTGTAACTTGATCGCAAAAAGCGACAAATTAATTAAAAAAAAAGTTTGGAACAAGCAGAGAATTAAAAAGATTACAAAGAGCATAAGACCCATTAAAAAATCGGTAAAAATGAAAAACTAAAAAATAAGATTAACCACGAAGTAAAAAGTAAATATTACCTCAGACCCACATTCTCTCATCTTCCGTTTCCTCAAGAAGCCCCCAGGGATTCAATCATTTAACAGCTACTTTCAGATCCAAGGACAAAATTCAAAAAGTTTCGGAGGATTGCCAGTACACAGAAAACACAGACAAGATAAGCTAAAAAAAACAACGGCACCACATTAAACAACAAGGTGGGTGTTATTCCAACTCTATTAAAAGCGCTCAGATCGTCTCCTAATTGAACAAGAGGGGATTTTGATCTGTTGGGGACACTCTACCCCTCACACAACAACACCAGCAACGAAAAGGGTAAAATAAGGAGAGAATAGAGGTTTACAATAGCGAGAGAGAGAGAGAGAGAAAGATTGTAATTTTTTTATTAATGTTATTTTAGAGAGAGAAAGAGTGAGAGAGATCCCAGATAAGAAATCTTTACACACAAACGAACGACCTCCTATGAACAGTGACATGAAAGTCGTCAACATCCGGTCTCTTTTTATTCTCAGACTTTTCTCTTCACTCTCTCTCTTTTATCTTTTTGTTGCCATACATATATAGTACTGCTACTCATTTGGTTCGTATTTCGTTTCTGGGTGGTTTTTGAGGATTTGATTAGAAGTGAGGCATTTTCTAGATTCTCTCCAACTTCCTTGCTTCTTTCTTTGTTTTCACCAATTATCTAATTTACTCTAATCTTTTAAGAAAGTTATATTATTATTATTATTATAGTTCTTAAGAGGTGGTTGATTACTTGATTAGTTAGGATGAGAAAAAAAATGAAAAGTAATATATTATAATTAGATATACAGTAATTTCTATATGTCTCTTTCGTCAAACCTTTTAAATCTTTTGGGTTTAGTTTATTATAGTTAGGTTAGAATCTTTTAAAATGATGTAGTGCTACAGACTCATAATGCCATTACCTGGTATGTATAGTTCTAGTCAGTTGTGTTAATGTATTTCTATTTCCGTTCGAGCTGGGTAAAGCAGCAAACAATTGGTGGGTCCCAGAAACTGTTTGGAGGATGAGGTTTTGGGTTAAATTATAAATGCCCTTCTGGGTGGGTTAGATTGACGAGATTGGATTTTCTTTTCTTTCTCGTCTCATTCTTCTCTTGGCAGCAACAACAAAGATGAGATCTCATCTCGTGCACCCTTTTCACCTCAAATTGGAATTGGAATGTTTAATGGGTGATTAAAAACTAATCGGCTTTTTATTACCATCGCAAGAAACAAAAGAGTAGATAGATAGCCAGTTGGGCAATCATCTTCTTCTTCTTTTTTTAACGATTGAGCAAGAGAATCATGGAAAACCCACGCCCACCACAGAAAGGAAAAGGCAAAAGACGAGAGAAGCACTTCTCCTCTTTATAAAAGTATTAACAAAACATTACATTTTTACTTCTAACCAATAGTCATGAATTCTGGATAGTTTCCTTTATTAACATCATTCTTAGCTTTTGATTTTTTTATAACTAGGTAAATATTTTTACACCAATTCCAATGCAGGCATAAGATAAAATACAGTAGAAGTTGTGATTTGTGAAAAAAAGAAAAGATGATGTGGACTTACTTCTGAATCTGATGCGGGAAAGGGGTCCACTATGGATCCATGCAAGACATTCAAGTCGTCTCATCAGCTCCAAATCACATAACCACGAAACTCCCACCCTATAGTATAGTAGGGGCATTGTGAAACTTGAGGGGAACTCCAAGTCCAAAAAGCTTTGCCCTGGCAAGAGGAGGCAGAAACAAGGTTCACATATTTGCAGGTAGATTCCTTTGTCTCTGGTGCTTGTATTCCTATCTACTTAAGCAAATACGTATGTTGCCTTGTACGAGTTTGTTGTATAGTGAACTGAAAATAAATATCTGGATTGATGAAGTCAATTAGAAAGTTCACCGTAACTTAATGTATTCATATACAGAAGCCATAATGTTAGTAATTGTGTTTATATTTTAACAAAATCTTATGTAGAAAGTTTCTTAGAATGAGGTGCATATTTAGCTTGAATACTAAATATCGCGTTGTTGACTTGAAGTAATTAATAAAGTTGAAAAATTAGGTTTAATAACAACATTAAATTAAATTACTGAAAGACGTTTATACGGGTACTCCATAAACGACATAGATAATTTATTTAACAACTTCTCCAAATCTTTTAAAGTAAATAGTTTTTAAACGCCATTTTGTTTTTATTCATTATCTTCTGGTACACAGTTAGTGATTAGGGTCGTTGACCTATATTTTTAATGGTTAACACTATGAGTGATGAGTTAGAAGCTCACATCAAAGTTTACTTTTTTTATTAAAAAAACGATTAAAATGAATATTCAAGAAGGAAAGGTGCATGTTTCACTTATAAACCTGAAGCTTGTTGATCAAATTAAAGAAGGTTAATTACTAACATGGGTAACTAAGTTGTTGAGCTTGGAGTCAAAAGAACCTATGCAACCGTAGGATGACCGCTGCTGCCGCCTGGGTGCCACCACACTAGTGGCACAAATAGGGGCTGTCAAAGAATCGGTTGTCATAAAGATTAGTGGACATGTCACAATCAACTAATAAATCAGGGAAAAAAAAAAATTGCGAATCACACCTGTGGCAAGTTGCGGGTCAACCAAGTTTTAATCATTTTTAAGACTCAGAAGAGATTTGTTTTCTTTTGTGAAAGGTTAGACTTAAAAGGTCGTCCCCGAAAGCCCCCACTCGTCACTATCTGGAAAAATATGCGAAGGTTACGCTTACGCTTACGGAGGGAGGAAAGATTTAGGTTAACTCGAGGATCGGTCCCACTGTGAAGGGGTTTTTACGAGACATTTTTGAAGTTGATTGTGTAATGTGAGCCGTTTGATTTTGGGTTCATGATGCAATCATTTCACTTTGGACATGCTCTTTTTTACGTGCATTACATTTTTACCAGGATTCTATCACAAGAAATGTGAATAAAGCTGACAGCACTTCAATGCTCTCTCTCATAACATAACAGTATGACTTTGATCTTCTAACTTTTACAACTTTTAACGCTGTACTGCATTTTATTTCCAACCTCCACTTTATTGCTTTCACGTAATTAACTTATTAGATATTAAGAAAAGCATTAATAATAATAATACGCAATCCTATTAATTAGACTTAAGTTTGATCATAGGAGAATGCTAGTTATTACACGGCTTTCTTAACAAATCATGTCGTTTATATGCCATTAAATTATTATCTTTACCTCTTACATTTAAAGTTAGATTCAAAATATTGTTGCAAGAAAAAAAAGAAATCATCATGAACCGAGTTTGATACTTGTTATTTGGCCAAATAATCACAATGTATCAAATTGATTTATAGAACGGGCCTAATGAAAAATATTGTACGACTAACAAAATTCCAACAAAATATATTTTGCAGACAGATTAATCCTTTGGACTTGGACTCGTTGACGCCGAATAACAAGTCGTTGGCAGCTGCTGCAGGATCCGTTTTTACATTTGTCCCTTGGCCTCCAATTAAAAAATAAATGCATAGCCCCAAAGCCAATGGTAGATGTCCTGAAATTGGAACTTTCCAATAAAAGGATGTGAAACATCACGCCAAGTTTGTGTTATGTGTCTACTCAGACCACAAAAAAAATTTCTGATTCACGAACTGGTCAGTGTTATACGCAGACAGCAAAGTCAGGAAATTAGTCCATACACGGATCATGGCTTGCGTTATGTATTAATTGATGCACCGATTAAGGTGGGGTTTGCTTGTACACAAAATCATTGTCAATAAGTGGACGTATCAGTTATTGTTGTAACCTAAGTTGTCACGTTGTAAGGCTGTGTCACATGAATGGCGAAACGGAATAGCTCAAGTCATGCCATAGAAAGACACCCATTCGTTCCTTTTTCTTACTTATCAGACAGATAATGTTCTAGCAGTATTTGGTTTATCTGGTTTTCAGGATAGATACCTAGAATGAAACAATTTTTAAGATCCCCGTAAGGAAATTGTAGGATACACTAATTAGGAGGTCGTAGTCAAATTAAGTCATGATCCACGACTCGGGTCATCAATATATTACCGTGATCGTTTACCAGCAGATGGCTGTTCTCAAGATGCTAGTTAATCAAAATTTAGTTAGTTGATAAACTGCTATTTAATAGTGTTTTTATTATCCAAAATTTAACAAGTAACCTTTCTTTACTGTATTTGGATCAACGACAGAGAAATAAAATTTTGCATGTATCTTTAATCTTTATATATGTATTTATCCAAAGATTCATTATTGATGACGGAAGATTTTACTCAAATAAGATGTACCTCATTATTCAACATAATTTTGGAAGCAAGGTCATGATTATATGAAACGATCAGCTACAACAAAAGACTCCATTACTTTGATTCATTATACCATCTATATATAACTATAAGGCTTAGGTTACTGTTTGAGGTGCATAGGATCAAAGAGGCAAAATGATGGTTAAAGCACATAAAATCTGATTATAGTATTATAACTTGGTTTATATTTATGTAGAACGCAAGTAAATTAGTAAGGGGTTCTTTTGGTTTAAGTGAGGTACTGAGGTTATATGTTCAGATCTCTTTTATATATGCAGTCGTTTAAAATTTAGGGTCATAAGTTTACCTCTGTAAAAGATTTACCCGACTCAAGCGAAAATTAGCCTGAATATAAATGATTTAAAAGTATCTTCTCATAATTAAGACCATGCTAAAATGTCTGATGCCAACTAAAAAACACAATATTTCTTCCGGGTTAAAGGTGAAGCAATAAGCAAGGTGGTCCTACACCACTGACACCACTCATTCTCAAGTAGTTAATTTCCCGACAAGACTTGGGCTTAGAGATTTATGGAATTCTAAGGCGCAACAAGGCTTAAACCTGAAATGCCTGACTAGGTCAGTCTCCAGCAGTGATTCCTGGAAAGAGTTTATACTTCCAACAATTTTGCTTCTTTTCTCGTCGTTAAAAATCGTACGAAGATTTTTAGTTTTTATCAAAACCGGGAAATGAAAATTTATTAATTACAAAATGGAGAAAGGAATAGCTTCGAGTTACTTTCAAGTGTTACTGTTCCCTCTGCAATTCTCATTTATTTTAAGCTAGAATGCCAACTATAAGATAATCGCCAAAAGACCGGCATTCATATAGCTAGTGGATCAAAACACCATAACACACACTGCCTGCCTGAGGACAAAATAGGCATTCTCTATATCCCGTACATGCTCTCTTTCTCTCTGCGTCTACGAATCTTGGACGCCCAAATGAAAACCCCTCAAATTCCTCAGAAATAAACAAAACTAACCTTCAAACGACTATGAAGTATTTGTCAAATACTTTTACTTGTTGTATATAATAGAATGGACAAAAATGTGTTATTGGCGAATCTCATGCAATACTAAACTATATGCTTACACAATCCTTTTAGCCACGTCAAATAACATTAAAATGGAATTATATATAGGGCTATGAGTCTCTTAAAACTCCTTTGAAGTTATTAATTAGCAAGTATATGTATGTATACAATGTATATACATCTCTATCTTTGTAAAAAGATAATTCTTGTTTTCAAAAAAAATGCCGTTAGTGTTAAAATATGAAGAGAGAGAAATAATTCATCTTTGGGCTTCCCCAGGCTTTTTTGACAAAGCCGCCGCAAACTATGTCCTAAGTCCTAACCCACTTTCCCTCTATCCGGTTTAAGGTAATGTCGAGGACTGTGTTAGAGTGTGGGTGACCTCACTTTTGCAATGTTGGGTATTGCTTTTTTCTAAATGTGGTTTGGTCGTCCTATTTGTGTCAATCCGATGATGGCGCCCACTAGTTTCTTTTTCTTCTACTTTTTTTTTTGGTTAGACATTTCAACGCGATCTCAAAACTTGTCCATTTAATTTTGAATGAAAAAGAGCTTTCCCTTTCTTATAAAGACGGTCGATTAATAATTTATCCCCAACCAAAAGCTAAACTATATCTGAATGCCAACTTAGAGGTCGACTAATGTATACGCTACGCTACTGTTATTATTTTAGTAGTCCTCATTTATAGTTGTTTCTTTTTTTTTAATACTCTCTCCTATTTAAAATAAAAGTCGTTTTAGAGGGATTTTAATTATTCAAAATAAGTGTTGTTCACAATTTTTTCATACATGTTTATAATTTATTTCCAAAATTACTCTTTAATTTCTCTTACATCCTAATTATACAGATTACATTTTCAAGATAATTCAATATGCAATTAATAAGGATATATTAAACATTTCACTAACTTTTTTAATAAATGTATATTTTTTTAAAATGACTTTTATTTTAGATTGAAGGGAGTATAATTTTAGTAGTCCTCATTTATAGTTGTTTCTTGGCTCTAAAATCTTCCCAAAATTCTTGGAATCATCGATTGTTTCTAGCAAAGTACAAGTGGGATTTGACTGAAATTAATGGGAGCTAACAGGAGATAGTTTTGATGATTAGGGATTGAAATAAATGATGAAATCCAGCTTCCTCGATTGAGACGTATAATCATTTCCTCTAAAATAAAAAATAAAAATAACTTATAATGTTAATATATGATTATATATTGATAATGATTATGTATAAGATAACTTAATTGTAAAGAAATTAAATTATCAATGTATTGAATATTTTTTATTTTGTTATATTAAATTACATAATTTACATTAAAATATATATTTGTTTAATAATTAAATCAAATGTAAGTTATAATTTGTATATTGTAAAGATATTTTCAATTTAATTAAAGTACTTATTAATAAATTTGAAAATTAAATACAAATATTAAATACAGTTAAAAACTAAAATTAATTAAATAAAATTCTTATTAATTAAATAATTAAATTATTCATAATTTTAATTAATAACTAATATATTGGATAATTATATAATATAATTTTAGTGACTTCAATTGAAAAAAAATAAATTTGTATGGCTAGCCTAAATTTTTAATAACAACTTGTTTAATAATTCATATGATACGTCAAAATTGTTTATCATCAAATTTGTCATAAATTTATATAACTCTTTTTATATAATTTTTAATAAGAACTTGTTTAATAATTTATATTGTTATATTGTTATTAATAAATGGATAGTAATTAAGATGAATTTAATTCAAATTTGAATAATACATTTATTTT